>CM073770.1:24675715-24921858 GCA_037158775.1 Hetaerina titia | reverse complement strand
TTCTTTTACTCTCCCCCACCACCTCTTCTTCACAACGTCCTCCTCGCTTTCACAGTCTCCAACGTTCCGTTACCAATCAATATACTATCCGTCCACTTTTCTTCCCACCTTTGGATTCCTCCCTAAAAGCATCTCTCTCCCCTTTCATCGTGCTTTTTACTGTGGACACCCTGGGACGACACAAGGACCCACACGAGGGGTGCACAGGTCGAGGCGAACGTCCCTACCTGCGATCAAGAGTCACAAGAAGCAGTCGATGGTCCGTCGATTAAAAGCGCGGACATTTTCAAACGCAGAAAATAAGGAAAATTGTAACACTTTTAAATCCGATAGATATGTCGCCATTGTTTCCCGTTGGGTTCATCATTCTCCCCCGACTCTGGACCATCCTTTGGGAGCTCTCTCATGGCAGTCACGAGTATCACCAATTCCGTAGGCGGCGGTTGGACGAGTTGATGCATAATCTTGGGCTAAATCGAGTTACATATCGTATGACTATTTCCGGGCGCCCCTCGTCCGCACTGAGACATTTTTCATGAATAAGTCTTCGCCAAGGATATACCCGAATAATAAGCATAAATGATTCGCAAAATGGCCAAAAAACTACAGAACAACGATTAGTTTTTCACCTATCCTGTAAATTCAGGAAAACTGGATTGATGTTCAACACGTCCTGGGTTTCAAATAGGAAACCATTGCGAGTTAAAATAAAATATTAATAGCATCCAAAATAATTAGCAATCAAAATTCATTTTAACATTTCTCAAATTATTCTTTAACGCAAGGCATCCGCCCATTCGTGGGTTGGCTATCATGGTCACGGTGCGTGACGCACCGAGGGTGTGGTGGCGGAAATGAAGGAATCCGGGAAGAATTGAAGGCGAGGCGGCGACCAGGAAGGAGCCACGGCTGTTTAAGGAGGGGAGAGACTTATGGGTCGGAATACACCATCAGATTGAAATCACTATGCTCAACTGTTCCCTCCTCGGTTCTGATTTCAAAACACATTGACTCACGTACAGTTCAGGGATTATTTAGAAAAACGCCTTGCCTAGGGAACATAAAGGGTTGAAAGTGCCTTCAGGCCCTTAAGTGACTCCCGGCGATTTTTTTAATTCGCGTACCTATTATATGAAATATTTTATTTGAAATGATGCCGAAATGTATCAAAAGGTACGAAAAACTGTAAACATGTCACAAATGACAACCTTTTGCTATTAATTAAACTAGTTTGCGTCAAAGACTTAAATTTGTAACAAGTTTATTTCAAATTTGTACGAAGATGGAAAACAACATCTCAGTGGTCCATAGAATACAAAGCACTGCCATCCATCACTTGGAATACTAAATGTAATCGCCCTCATAAACATTGCTGCCGAGGCGCCACCACGGGTCATACTATCTAAAAGTCAATGACGAGAAAGAGGGCGCGAGAAACCATTTATGCAACTTTTCATAGCATCCAACATTTCAAGGAAACAACAATGAGAGCAATCAAAGATGTTTCTCCATGGGTCCACCAATGGGGACTCGGGGGGGAGGGGGTTTGAGGGGGAAGGACTGGCCTCTCACGGCTGCTGTGGAGGGAGTAGCACGGGTGTCCAGTCCAGACGAGCACTAGTCGCCGAGGAGCATCCGGCGAGAATCTTACAGCGGGAGGTGTGGCGAATGAGTGCCGCGCCCATCCTTCCGTTTCGGTCAAGGGCGAGCGCGGAGGCGATGTGAGGGGAGTGAATGCGGGTCGCCGGCCCAACGACGAGCCGATTCGATTCCCATCCCCGTCCAAATGATCTCAAGGCGCGACAAATCTCCTATTTCGTTTCCGGGCCATTGGCGAGTTACACCTCAATAATTACTCCATATTCTCACGCATTTATTTGTTGATACTTAAGCACTCTCAAACATCCTCGCTCGAAATTAAATATTTTCGTCATCGCGGGTAGCGGCTGCCGACTGGGGGAAGTTGATGGACGGCCTCCAAAAACTATTGCGATGTGCCGAGGAAGGAAACTCGCTCGGTTCGGCACAAGAAATTCTCACCGTTTGTCAGTTTCTCTCTCAGTTCATTACACCTGACGCCTACCATATCACATGGTACGTATGTACGTACAGTCTTCAAACTGCTCCGCTCACCCCACATTATCCTGCAAAGAGGAGGTGTCAAATTTTCTCCGCGTGGCTTTAGGGGTGGGACCAGGAATTGCATGGGCATGGTTTAAAAGAATTTCTTACACTCCAGTTCTGCATGACCTGTCTTGTTATGGTGGAAGTCAATCGACTGAATGGTTTTGGTTCATTTTATTCCCTTCTCTTTCCTATAGCAAAGGACTATTTTATTGGGTAAAAATCAACACTTGCTTTAATCAGTAATTAATTTAGTCATCCTTCATCATGTACGTGTATATAAATTTGCACGCTTTTTGAGGTTTTTGCATGCAAACGACATACTATGGAAACACATTACTGTCCAGAGTGAACTTATCCTCTTCAAGTTTGACAGCACTAGCAACGGAAGAAAAGAAGACGAACCCGATACCCCGATTGTTATCACCACGCATTGATTCTTTCGAAATATTTTGGAAATATATGTTACGATTATGGATGTACCCACGCCTATAATTTTAACCTCGCCGGATGGGAGAGGTATTCCATCAATAAAGATAAACGAAGCTGCATGGAATTGCAGTAAACAGTACAAATCTGTTTAAATGAATTTTTCATTTAAATGAAATAAAAACGTAAAAGTTGTTTTTACACTATCGCTTTAAACTTACGGCATCACCAATAAAAAACTACACAATGAAAATAACCAAGCGGATTTATAGCCCAGTCTTCGAAGCTCAACGTTTTAAGCAACAGCATTTAAACTACAGCTAATTGATGGAGTTACTATTCAGCAGGTGCATTTTGCATGTTTCACCTTTTTATTTCTTTATTCAAGTTTAATATTTTACGAATGTAACATTTCGTCGAAAATATTTTGAGATAAACGCAAAATAAATTATGACCTCTTTTAGATGGCCATTTTCTGGAAATTTTTCTCAATTGGGCACACTACAATATTCAGCAGCCGCAAGGAGAGACACAAATACGAGTCTCTAAAGTCACTCGTAACGTCTCCCGGCAAACAAGCCCCCCCAGCCATATCGCTGATGTTGGATAATTGACCGCGCCTTACTTTACCAAGGGTTCGCCATAAATTTAAACGGCCCTTCAATATAAACGTCATGACATATTCTCCACCTCGGATTTTTCACTCGAGAAGTCATTCGAAGATACGTCGAAACGTGAGGAGGTGGAGAAGGGAACCGACGCCGGGATTTTCCCCGCCCGCGTCCCCGGAACGGCACGGCGCCGATGGAACGGCTAGATTTCAGAAAGCCGCTTTTGCCCGCGAGAGAGTCGAGGGTAAAACCGTCTTCTTCCCTCAAAAAAGCGAAACCGATGTCGGCCTTCCTTCTCCCTTCCTTCAACCTCCTCCCCACACCCACCTTCTCGACGCATGCGACATCCGCGCGGTGCCATTTCCACGTTTGGCGGGGGCAGAGAAAACGCGGCGCACGCGGGATTTCTTCGCCCGTCGTTTCGAAACACGCGCGACCTCGATTCGTCCACCAACGGCGATGGGAGTGACGACGGGCACGCCCGGGAATCCGCCGCGGCGACGCTCTGAAGGATTCTTCCGTCAAACCGAAAGACAAGCAGCAAACAAGTCCGCGCATGCCGTGACCTGTGCACAGCGATGTGGGAGAGGGAGGTTCCCCCACCCTTAACCCCATAATCTTTCGTCACACCCCGACGAAGAAACTTGGCTAAAACAGCGTCATTCGGCGCGAGACGACGACTTCTTTGTTCCTGAAAGGAGCAACTCCAAGAAATGTCAATCGCTAGCGAACAATTTCCAGCACATCTTATATTTAGGTCTAAATATGTCGGAATTTCACCCCTGCTCAATGCCGTAAACGCATAACGATGAGTCTTTATAGATTCTTCGACAAGATATCACCTTGGAATTTTTTCCAAAGAAATACCAAACTAAGTTTAGAGAGAGCATAAAATAAAACAACATTTTTAGACGTCTGACGCTTTAACGCGCTTAAAATTTTCTTATAAGAATTTCATAATTACATTTGTATCATTTTCGCCAGAGTAAATATTACATTCACAGCAACTCTTACTTTAAATAAGTACAAAAGGCACTTGCTTATCATATTGCATACCACATGATGTTGAAAAATAAGCTGTGGGATTTTAACAACAACATAGAACCATAATTACCTCATTGCCCCTACTATTGCGTGTTATGGAAAGAGCGTATCAAAGAGCATTTTTCCACCTAAAAATGAACCTGGTCGTGGTCTAAAGTGAATATGAAAACAGGAGAACAAGTGAGCGAAAAAACGGCCGAACTTCCGCGTAGACCGCTATGTTGACCGTTAATACCTGGGCTTTGGCGAATCGCCTGGTGCGAACTGCATCACAGAGAAATTGTAATGGAGTCTTTCAGTCTTCATTAGGGCGGCGATTGAGGTATGGCAAAATAATAGAGGGTGCCCAGTTTGCACAAAATCAATGGATTGTCAAGTAAATAGTATATAATCGGTTGCCATTAGAGCCTCATGTTCCAACATACATGTATGTTAAAACCATATCAGAGGTTTTGCGTCGGCGAAGGGAGATGTCGTACCTTTTGCCGCGCCTAACGCGCAACCCACTCTGTTACCAGGATCAAACTCCCATTCAAATTACTTCCCATTAAATATTCCGTTTACACTTTTCCACTTCGAACGCTGTGTAGATCTAAAAGCATAAACCAAGAACACTTCAGGCCAACCACAACCGAACGCCTCGAGAGTGTTACACCTCGAGAAGCCTTGCTGATTTCTGAAACTTGCCGAGTATCGCATTCGTTATGCCGGTCTTCAACCTAGCTTCATGCACCCGAAGTGTAAGCTACCTATTTATGGCGATGAATTCCTCGTAATTGCCGAAAAACACCCGATTACTCAGTTCTTCGTACGATCTACCTACCTCCTTGCAGTCCAAAAAGCCTATTCTCTTCCTTTTTTCATTAACCAACATGCCATGATTTACAACATGCAATGTTGAAACTAACGTAAAATGTAAGTTAAGCACATCGATTTCTTTATCAAACTATCTGAAGATCGATTTCTGGAAGTGTCTCAGCATTGAAATTTGAGCCCCTAAAATTCATTTTCGTATAATTTGGCCATTCATTCACACTGCCAATAGATTTTTTGCCTTCAACATGGTTTCTTCTAATTACACGACGTTTGAATACTCTCTCATTATTGTCGTGTCAATATGTTTGCTTTTCAACTATTCTATTTCGCATTCTAAGTCAATGATTCCTTCCACTCTAAACATACATCTGTAAAAGATATTATCGGCAACGTAGTTTTATGTCGACCTCGAGAAATAGATTCAGGGCGAGGACCGCGGGGAAACGCGGTGGTAGAGGCATTCTCGCGACCAACATGGCGTAGGTGTACAGGAGCGACCGACCAACACGGCTGGGGGGGGGGGGGGGGAACTTGCACTGGGGTGCAAGGGAATGGGAGGGTGGAAGTTTTCCCGAGAGAAAGGGGATAAGCCAAAGTGGGAGGAGGTTGGATAAGGACGGAGCACTCGGAAGTTGGGCCATCGACACGGCACGGATCAATAAGGAACGGATATGCTATTTATTAGACCCAGGTGCGTCGATAATTAACTGGTCATTCACGAGGGCAGGTCAGGAGTCAGGTCAGAGATACTACCTGTTTAAGAATATACAGTGAAAAGGTTATCTCATGACACCTGAGTCCATTTTCTTCACTAACCAAGCCATCTCCAACAGCACTTCAACACACTCAACCACTTCACCTCCGGTGCCAAAAAAACTCGCAGATCTTGAAGGTTTGATTAAGGCTTGGTTCGGTCCGATACCATTCTCACCCCACAGAACGATCCTCCTTTCCCGGGGAACTCTTGCGGCCGAAGTGAGTTCCCTGCAGTCCAACCATGAGAGTATTATTTGGAGAGAAGTCCCCACTGTGAGGCGACTTTTCCCCAAAGGTGTCTTCACCGAAATCCATCGACTTTTTTCTTCAATCAACTAGGACACGTGGAATCACTACATTACAACCACTACCTTGAGCCGATACGGGCATAATCGTGATGGAAAAATTAGCTTCTCCAACCAGTCGCTCTGGGCGTCTCCTTCGATTTTCAGCCCGAAGAATCCACGGGAATTATGAAAAACTGAAGGTCAATCCAGCTGGAATGCCCTTCTATCCATTGGAACTTCTACAAACTACTCATTATTGTCTACGGCTATCTTGAAACAGTTTATGGGATATTCACTGACCTCTGCTGGTACATTAAGACTATTTTCACCACCTAGGTTATACGGGCATTTTCATAATGCCCTTAAATTGTGGGCGGTAACATACAAACCCGTAAAAAGGTTCGAATTAGGGATTTATTGCAGATACAGAGAGTCATATGCGGCAACTTGGGACAGTTCTAATTTCACTGACCTCTACATTTAGCAGAATAACACTTAAATTTTCAGCGACGAGGAATTCCTCGGGGAAGAGAAACGGTTTGTACATTCAAAGTATACAGAAAAAATGGATGGGGGAGAGAGAACATTGAGGGAATTTAAATCAAATAAGACGATGGGTCCCCGTCGAACTACTTAAAGTTTACGAAAAAAGAGAAAGGCAGCAATACGTGAGGATTGCAGAACCATACGTCTGATTTCACGCACAGCTAAAGTGGTTCTCAGGATCGTCAAATAGAGGATAGAAAGTAGAAAAATTATTACTTAGAGGATAAACAGTTTGGATTCATGAATGAGAGAAGCACAGGTGATGCCACTGTAGTCATGAGGTGACAGATAGAGAGGAACATAAAATACAATCAGGATGCATATGCCTGTTTCGTAGATTTTGAGAAAGCGTTTGAAAATGAGACTATTCCGCAGCCTCTACACTCAGGACTCATACTCAGGATGTTCAGGTGCGAGTGGCGGATGCAGAATCTGGATGGACAGTGTTAGGAAAAGAAGTAAGCCTGGGGTGTCCATTATCACCTGTGATGCTCAACGTATGTGTGGGGGAAATGGTTAAAGAGGCATGTAAAACACTGGAGATAGGAATAAAAGTCCACGGACAATTCATAAAATCAGTTGGGTTTGCGAATGACAAAGCTGTAGCTAGACTGTAGTCATGGGGTTGCAAGCATTTCTGAGCACATTAGAAAATCATCGGCATAGGGATAAGAATCAATGTAAATAAAGCAAAGGGTACGCGGTTTTTTAGAAAGAGGAAGGCCAAAGTAAACGCCAAAACAGGAGGGCAAAAACTGGGCAACTGGCAATGATACATATACTGTTACACCTGGGGAGCAGGTCATCTAGTATGTGTCACGGCAGTATTTTGGACCGAAATGGTCAAAGTAGTAGGGACGCAAGGAGAAGAATTGCCTCAGGCAAAGAAGCTTTCACAAGGTGGGTTGAGGGATTGATGACAGGGACTTTTGAGTAAGGATGTTAAGAAAAGGTTCGTTAGAACTTTGACATTGGAAGTGGTTTTGTACGACGCGGAAACATGGCCATTTAAGCAGAATGATAGGATGACTTGGGAGGTTTTTACAATATGGGCGTGGAGAGGGATGGAAAAGGTGAAGTAGATATAAAGGAAAAAAACGAGATAGTGCAAGGCATGGTGGAGGAGGGAGAGGGGTTTGTTGGGAGAAACCAAAAGTTAATGCAGAAAAGCAGGATGCAGAGCATTTTGATTGGCGATGGGTTGCTTAAGGCTGTGATAGAGGGAAGTACGTCAGGCAGGCGAGGTAGGGGGAGGAAGCATAATGGATGGCATGAAGGGAGGAAGAAAGTACGCGGTATTGAATAAGACAGTGTTGCAGTGTCGGATATCAGGCTGTGCTCCGTCAGAAGAGGCTAAGGTCTCATTCTTCAGTCTGTGCCCATCCAAAACCTACCTTTACCGTTATATGAGTAAACAGAAAGGCACTCCAAAGGGTGTCACATTTTTTTTCATGGTTTGATGGAGACGGTAGTGGATGGAAAGTTTTTGCGAAAGAAAGGTATCTTGAAGGGGGTAAAATATAGGCATACGTATGTGTGTGTGTGTGTGTGTGAGGCGGAGGGAAGGGGCAACAGCAACCCCCTATGGAAACCCTTTCCTGAGATGGACTGCGCACAATGTTCCTGCGAGGGGACGGAATGGCAAAGACGTGGCGCCCACCCGATCCTCCCCCACTGCGACGGGTGGCCACCCCTCACTCCTTCGCTCTCTGGCGCCCCCTTTACTACCCTCGCCTCTCCAATCCACTGCCAACCCAAATGCCCTTCCTCCCCAGAATGTAAAAGAAACCCCAGGGCACTCCCAGAGGGCACTGCCTCGGCATGATTTATTTAAAAAATATATACACGATTGAAATATTCCCGAGGTGCCGCAGCAAAAATATTTATACTTACCCCTCCGAAGTTTTCCTTTTTATATTCCAAATGGAGGCCAGGTGGGGCACCAAACTCATCGGAAATACAAGTGATAATGTGGATGTTCTATACAACACGGCGAAATAAGGGAATTAAAATCCGTGAGAAACACCTGAGCAAGTTATAACACGATATACAAGGAATACCTTGCCTTGAATGGCATTTATAACTATTATTACCAGTTTTCTACCGGACGAAAGTAAGTTTCTCTTGAACAAAGTGACTTTTCTAACATCGCCTTACACGAGATTGCATAAAATGCCCCCCCGCGATGTAATACACCTTTCCTGATCCACAAATAATGTCTGCTATTTAGATTGCTACAGGATGTTACTCACTAAGGAATTTTTGAGCTTTTTGGGTTATTTATCATTTTCTTCCAAAGTACCGGGTCTAATGTTGGGCAAATAAGAAGGAAGAGTATTATTGACCTCTCCTTCAAATTTCACCTCGAAGCATTTGCTCCCTTGCTTTTTCTCGAAGTCCTGGAATAAACTGTTCCAGTTTGCCTAATCTAGTATCCTCCCAAATGTTATTATTTTAGTGGTTTGCGGTAGTCCAGGGGTAAAGCGTTGGACTACTGACTGGAACGCTTGTCATATGCCTTCTGCACCAGGGAAATGCAACCACAATTCCAATCACCAGCGACTTTATTTCGGGATTTCCAGCTTCTGCAGGACATGTCTCCGCTCCGAGACGCCCCTCCTCTCGCTTCCCGGGGTCGGACAGAAGAGGGGGCCTGTCCTCATCCTTCCACCCGTTCCAGTGGCAACACCCCCATCCATTCCGAATGGAATAAGGACGTTTCGCACGTGGACGAAATAGCTATTCTTTCCATACCCTCGTCAGCTCCCTAACGTCGTAGTCGGGAAGTGAGTGAGTCCACAGGGTGCACTCCGCGCCCTCGTAAAAATAAAAACCAGCCCACCTCCCACCCCATAAATCAGCAAAGCCCCCCGTCCCACCCACCTAACTCCACACCCCCAAAATACGTTACCTCTCCCCCGTGCACGAGCCAAAACTGGGGTCTTTGGCAGGGGGTGCCTAAGACGCAACGCTCTTCTCACCCGACTGAGAAGAGAATGATCAGGTGCTTAAAAAAGTGTATGTGCATCACATTGCACACAATAAAGGCTTCTTTCCTCAGTCGTACACCTTATTTTGTATTTGTTGAACACGTAGAATACATTTGCATTCAAGGAGTGCAATGATACACCAATTATAAGCCTAAATGCTCTCTTCGTTGGAATATAAATCAATCATTAACAAGTTAGAATCAATATGCACAATAAACATCAAACGGGCATCAAATTCAGGAGAAAACGGGCGTGGCGAAGTAAAGGGTGCGCCTAAGAATTCCCAATGCAAGTGATTCCCCATCAAACAATATGGAATTAGAAAAGACGCAATCCTAATTAAAGAAAATCGAAGACGTTTCAAGAAAGGGTTTGGCCGAGTTGAACATTACATTTGGAGGGAATGAATTATAATAGGTGGATCTAAATAGATATCTAGAACGCCTTTTAAACGACAAAATATAAAGTAGTAAATTCGAACAGGAATTGCGTTAGATAAAGATTTTTTACAAAATGGAGTGAGTTTATGACAGGAACGCTAGGTATACTTACGAGTATATGGTGCCCTACAAACCTAGGGTGTGTGCTAGAGTGATTCAAAACCAGGCGTACAACATCAAAAACCTTTTTGTTTAAAGTTCATCCAAGTTTTTTCTAAATTTTTATTGCTAAAGATACCTTCCAATTTACGCAAGAGATTTAATCTACAATTTAACCTCTATTCCCAAACTATTCCCTCAAATAATTTTAATAAGCTACTCAGTTTATCATGATAATGTTTTAAAAATGTACGCTGCACGGAATCTAATACGGCAATCAATCCAACCTCAAGAGGATCCCATATACACGCACTAGCAGCATACTCTAAATAATATCTGTCTAGCGAAAGATAATATTGTTCTTACATTTTTCATCACATTTCATCAATAAATGCAATGATGTTTAGCAAAGAAAAGTGAAGGTTTTGGTATTTTTAGTTGTATGTTAATGAATGTGTTATGAGCGGTACAAATTTGACCAACATGGAAAAAGATTGTCTCCATGGAATGGCGAATTTTAAGATGTGGGTTTCGAAAGAAATAAAAACAAACAAGAGTCCGGATTTAAAGAAACTAAGTTCTGCTAATTTCAGGAAAATAGAGATGCTTTTCGGGAGACATTTAGATAAAAGGATGCAGGGTTAATTGAGTGGTATTGAAATAACGAAGGCTGAGGTTGATGGTAATCGAAAACCTGTCCAGACCCGTAAGCATATAAACTCCGGCGAAGGTAGACGGGAGTTTCGAGCAACCGAAGGGTTTCACAGCCAGATGAATGAGTAAAACTGAGTGTACGGCCAAATGTGTTCACTAAATTGAAATATCGTCCGTTTTACTGTCAAAATGTCGCATTTGTCACCAAATGAGATCCCCTTCCAAATCTTTTCTGCCTTTAATCGTTGAGAATTTAGGAACCTTGGGAGACTAATTTAGCCTCTTCCCTCATGCTTTAATTGATTCCAATGAACGGTTTCAACCCATTTCACCGTTGATGGCGATCCACATGACAGCCCTCGCACCGATGAGAAGGGAGCTGGCAGAGGCGAAGAGTAAAGGGACCGCTGGGCCGCCTCATGGAAACTTTCGTCGAAGAAAGCGTGCCCTACATGAAATGCTCGCCGTTGAATCCGAAATCACTCATTCACAATCTAATAAAATAAAGAAGCAGAGAGCGCGCGCAACATAACCATCTTTCGTCCATCGATTCCATTTCACGAATAAACGGATTCACGGCCGGAGAGGAATAAAACCCAGCCGGGTACGAAGATCGAGGGCGCTTCCACGGGGGACGCCGGAGACGTTTTATGTGGCGTCAACCCCAACCCCCCCCGGGCCTCGGTGCCATCTCTCCTCCTTTCCGTACGGCCCTCCGTCCCCAAGCACCAATCT
Organism: Hetaerina titia; assembly: GCA_037158775.1. Classification (NCBI taxonomy): domain Eukaryota; kingdom Metazoa; phylum Arthropoda; class Insecta; order Odonata; family Calopterygidae; genus Hetaerina; species Hetaerina titia. Next base: position 24,910,327 of record CM073770.1, on the reverse strand, counting down.
CACGGGCGACGGGTGCCCCACAGCCGGACGGAGCGCCTTTTCTGCCTAGGGGGGTGGCGGAGACGCATTTCGGCCTATCGACGCCTCCACTCCGACCAACATTTCCTAGGGCCATCACAACGGTTTTAAGAGCCAGACGAGTGAAACATAAAAACTAGAGCGCGTGAGCGAGGTTGGTAGTACAGTCCTTAAAAGTATTTTGCTCGAAGATGATTGAAGTGTAGAATGGACATAAGAAGAAGGATTGCGTCAGGTAAAAACGCATTCACCAAAAGGAAGAGGATAAGGACAAGGAAATTGAGTGGGGATTAAAAGAAAGGATCGGAGAAAATACTGACTGAGAATACTACGTGTGACGAGAAGGAAAGAGGGAGGAATTCTGGAAGAAATTTAAAGGAAGCAGAAGTATAAGCAGGGCATATTGTGTGAATTACATAGGTATGCGCCACCATTACCAGAACTTCAATGGAAGTTGACGACAGCCACATTGTCAACCATAATTTTCACCGCCATTCCAGATGTAATGAATCCATTTTATTTAGCACAATCCTTGACCACAGCAATATTTAACAAAACCACTAGGAAGGCTCCTTCATCTGAATGCTTGAACGAATTATTTGTGAACTGCTTTGCGTAATGTTGGGCAAGTGGGTACTTTTGGCCCGCGAATTCATTAGGGGGTCCTTGGTTCGTTAGTGGGACCTTTGGAACCCAATTCGTTAGGAGCTCAACTAGACGCAACGTACACTCTCCAGCCAAGCGAGGGTGGATGGAGGTGTGTGTTTCCCTGGTTTCCCGCGAACCGCTCCCGGAGGCCCCTGCCCCGCGTTCGCGACACCCCACGGTACGAGGGGAGGGAGAACGGGAAGGAGGATGGGGCTACGAGGTGAAGAGAGGAGGGGGCAGTGGAAGTAATAATAACATAGGGGCCGTAAAACAAGGGGCCGCGAGGCGCAGTAAAGACTTTGAGCAAATGGAGGTCGTAAAGAAAGAAGGGTGCGAGGAGTGAGAGGAGGGTTGAAGGGGACAAAAGCGTGGGTGGCGATGGGGTTTAGGACGCACGTAGGCCGGTGCGTACGTGCCTCCGAAGACGGGGAGGAAGGGCTCTAGGGTGACTGTGGGGGGGAGGGGGGGAGTGCGCGGGGAAAATTCTGCCTTCCCGAGAAAGACACGTATGCTGCGTCCCTGATTGATCACTCGACGGGGATCGCCCTTGCACCTCCTTCATGCATCCACATTTTTCCTGGACTCTCGCTCCTTCGCTCATCAACCAGAAGTGGTGTCCCAATCTCCTTAGCTCCTTTTAATTAGCCACAGGGAACATAGTATTTGGAACTATCTAACATGCCAAGAGTCTAAAATCAATATGATATACTACTGGACCTGGAAGAACAGTGTACCACTGCGCTTCTGGTTGGGCCTGATTTGAGAATGAATTGGATGAATTATGCGAAATGAGAATAAATTATCCGATATTACAGCCGTCAAGGATCTTAACCTCTACGAATACAAAATAGTGTGCGTCTCTGTGCCTGGCAGTTAGAATGAGCACTGGAAGCCCATTTCGCAGGAATCCATTTCACAGCTTTGGCTTTCGAATGACTTATTACCTAATTTAATTCCAAATACGTAAAACGCTCAAATGTCTGATGCCTACTCTTTTGAAATACCAAAATTCAAATATATTCCCGTGCAGCCAAAGAGGAAAGAACTGCTTGTCGTGCACACGAGGGGATTTCCCCAGAATGAGAATCCACGGTCAGCGCGAGGGAGGGTCACCGACGAGCAGAGCAGATCACGTGGACTTTAGGACGACTCAGCAGAAATCCCGATGGATGTCACACTCGAAATGCTTTTCTTATTGCGATTGTGATGGAAGGGTGGGAAATAAATAACCTGGGGGGCACGTTAGAGGGGGAAAATTCAACTTGGGGATCAAGGGGATACAAAAATATCTCGCCAGCCTAATCCCCTTCCCACCACTCTGGCAATAAAGTGGCGGAGGGGGGCGGGATGAGCAGGCGAAGCACAGGATCCCTCTCTTCGTCATTGGATTGCCCACGAACCGCCCACACAACGAAGCGGAGGAGCTTCCATTTAAACGTTCATTGTAACCCGCAAGCCACTCACCTCCACGGTGTACGGCAGGTGGTGCGTCCGCACCTGACGTCACGCACTTCCCATAATAGTAGGAACTAATGGAGAAGTAGCATAATTTAAAAGATGAAATAGAGAAGAGTCACAGAATCCAGGCGTGCACAACTGCGTTAACAAACGAGTTATAGCTATTTGCAAGGCGCATTCGATTAGATTATTTTTGATAGTAATAAATTGATGGACAGAGATGACACAGAACTAGACCACCACGCATTAAGAGCATCCCCACAAGGAATTCGATGGAAACCTGTTTTTCCGAACTCAATTCCAACTGACACAGCAGTCCCAAAATGTCTCTCCGCCTTTCTCGCCCGCGACATCGAGATGTCACAGTGTACAACGGCGTGGTCAGAAAATAGCGAGGTTCACTTTCATCGAAGGGGAGTTGACCCCCCGCGAGGGGAATGAAGATTCCCACAAATCCTAATAACCAAATAACGACCACTGACTGAGAGGTCACCACGAGGAGGTGGGAGGAGGGTGGGGAATGAGGGATTGAGGAAGGGTGAGAACATCGAACACTTGAACGAGTACGCTAGACGGAGGAGATTCCCTAATCACGGTGCCCGCTTTCCGACTATCACAAGAAATTCCCGAAGTTCTCCAGGTTGTCCCGGGAATATTTCCAGTTCACCTTGGAGTTCATATCCGTAACATTTTTTATCAGAAAAGATTGGCCATTGACAGCAGGCGTCAGAAATAACAAAAACGAGGAAAAACACTAAATTGGGGATGAACAAAATGAAACAATTCCCATGGGTAACAAAAATCACAAATATACAGCTACAGAAAGAAATTCAATTAAAAATATTCAGAACACAAAATGTCTTGGCCCTTACTTTAGCGTGTTAATGTGACGTTAGCATGAACCGCTGCTCTAATGCATGCAATCGCAATTCAGTGTCCCACCCCAGCGGAGGGTCAAAATTAACGATGAAGAACATACGAGGGCGCCTCTGGAAATCATTTCGAAATGACAAGCGGGAAACTTATTTTCACACGTGAAATGTGTCGAATGCCAATTTTTCCAGAACATCCGCCAAATCCTGAGTTTTCCAAAAGAGCTGAATTCCCGATTTTTTCAGAATCCCCGGTTTTTCATATTTTGTAGAGGACACAGTGCTAATTAATTGCATGAAGAGAGCTCGCACCGTCAAAAAATAAATGTACACGGAAGCGAGTTTGCCCACTTGATCAAAATTTAGCATCATATTTGCACATGGGTTGCCTTCACTCTAGATAACCAATGCGCTTCCAAATCTCACTCCTAAAACATTCATCTACATCAACCGGAACCCTTTCCAGACCATTGACAAGCGACCCTGAGAAGTTGATCCGAAGAGACCAAAGGCGACTTTCTCGAGAATGACTGATGAAGTTTCGAAATCGGAAAATTCGAGCGAATTCCTAAGCGACTATTCCGAAAATTAATTTAGCGAAGAAGCATGTGCTAATGAGTAGCACCTGTAATCCAGGAATTCATAGCAAGACAATAAACATCGATGAATGAACGAGAAATGTCCGCCAATTAGGTCATATTTATCCATTTATCTATACTTTTACAAGTTTGTGCTGCAATCAGGGAAGACACGGAAAGCAGAACGTCTTTTAAAAAGTTTTTCATAAAACTCACCAACGATCCAATTCCTCCGAATCAACCGATTCCGTTAGGAAGTACACTTACCTGTAAAGAGAAAGTGAAATTGAATTAGTACGTATAAAAATGGACCACATGGGCAATTATATTGAAAGCAGCAGGATTATACTAGAGGTGAATGTTGTGTCTAGAAAAATCGATTGTTGAGACAACAGTGAAAAGGAAAAGGAAGCCAATGCCAAACAAATTCCAACAAATACATATCGAATGTAATAAAACAAAAAAAGATTTTTCGGGGCTAACAACAAGCACTAAGTTGCAGATAAAGAACTTCCTTAAAAGATTACATCGGAGGCCAAGAGCTTAGGGGTAGAGCCTTCCACATCATAACCTAGGCTAAGCATCAGAACAGAGAATTGACTGGAAAATATATTTATGTCTTGGTCACAACAAACCTGAAGGAAGGCGCAACAACAATTACGATCACCACGTTGAAAAACTCTATGTACACTATCGTCACCGTGCGGATCGCCACTGCCGTGGGCAATAGTTAGTAAGAGGGGGGCGGCGACTGGCAGTTGAGATCATTTACGCCATCAATCATATAGATAGGTGGGTAATTGGAAAAAGTTCGGATTGATGGGAGAGAAACCTGGCGTCGGCATTAGCCAATACACATAAGGAAAGCCACCAAGGAATGCACACAATTTACGCCCCATCTGAAGGACGTTCCATCTGCATGGAGTCAATGGAGACAATGTGAATCCGCACGGTAACATTGTAGGGATGGAGATAATCCTGATAAATGCAGATACTGTCAGCGCCCGCACCGAGGCCCTCCAGGTAGGCCAACGCAAAACCACGCCCCCACCTCTCAGGGTATACGGAAGGGGAGGGGCACCCATCCTTTATTGCGAATATATTCGCATGCATGCGATTGTGATAAGAATGAAAGAGCAGGGCAGTACGCCCTTCAATCAAGACGGTTCAAGAACGTGACCGAGAGTCTTACTGTCGCGAAAATGATTTTTGCGATTGAAAAAAAGGTCAATAAAAATCTGACCGTGTCTAGTTCACGTATGCATGTATGGGCGTGTGTGTGAGTGCAAATATATGCATATAAATATAAAAATAAGTAATCAACCAGCTAACGTAAGTTTTGGATGGACACAAGCTTCCAAACGGTACAGTTCCAATCCCTTTCTCCCCTCCTTCCACCTTGGATATTCTATTCCTGCCCCTTCCTCGTTTGCCTAACATTCTCCCCTATCTCTAATATCACTCTCCTTCAACATCATCCCATTGCCAATCAAAATGCCCTGCATTCATCTTTCCTGCCTTCTTTGGATTTCTACCATTAATACCCTCAATCATCTCTCCTCCCCCAACATGCCTAGCACTTCCTCGTTTGTTTTCATATCTGCCCGCTTAACCTTCTCCAAACCCACATTTCAAAAGCATCCAATGAACGCCAATCTTGCTTCAATGACCATGTTCCCGCGCCATAGATATATACGCTCCATATCAAATTTTTAACGAGCCTTTTTTTTTACATCCTTAACTAACGTCCCTGTCATCAATCCCTTTTCTTTCTTTTGTACTTTGTGTCTTTCCTTTCCTGAACCCAAACTGATCATCCTCCAAGTAACCATTTACCCTACTATCCAACCTCATGTTGATAACCCACCATATGGCGAGCATTCACACTGAGGAAAAAGGATAGGAACACATATAAAAGACGAATACAAGAGAGGCGGGGAAGGTGGAATCGAGCAAATCACAAGCGCATAAGTATTTGCTCGACCGGGACTTAAACACCGTATCTTTCAACTTACATGCTCTAACCACCTGAGCTATCGAGGAAATAAAATTTACACCGAGATCTCACCGGGGGGTTTATGCAACCAAGTGCCTCGATTATTTGGCCAGGAGACGGCGTTAGGGAGCTGTTTCACCCACCAAAGGGGAAATGGACGACACATGAGGAAATGATAGTAGGTAGGCAATCACACAACATCATAAAGGATAGGAACAGTGCGTTTCGTGGTAGGCATAGCCAGAAGAAATAGAAGAGCCACATTGGAAAAATACACATTCAAACACGAAAACCCGCCATACCGCGAACGTATACTCATTCACATGGAAATGGATAAAAGGAAAATGAATAGGAACACAAATACAAGACGAATACAAAAGAGGCGGGGAAGGTGGAAACGAGCAAATCACAAGCGTAAATTATATATATATGTATGTATACACTTGGAAAAGACGCTCTCCGGCGACGCACAAACACACAAACACTAACACAAAAAACACCACACACATAGAAACATAAAAGAAGGACACTTACATTAGATATTTACGTTTCGACGGCACGGCCGTCGTCATCAGATTCTGATGACGACGGCCGTGCCGTCGAAACGTAAATATCCAAATGTAAGTGTCATTCTTTTATGTTTCTATGTGTGTGGTGTTTTTTGTGTTAGTGTTTTTATATATATATATATATATATATATATATATATATATATTATAATATACTCTCACATATGTAAGTATGTGTTTATGTGTGTACACGTATTTAGAAAGAGAGAGATATACTTAAGACAGGAGCACCAAAGAACTCCAACAAAACGCTCTCTCTCCTCTTGACCAGCAAGGCGCCCATTCTATTCCCCCCCGTGCGAACACACCCGCCCCTCCGATATGCGAGAGAGCAATTGCGCGTGAGCCGCTATGCTGCCGGGTGCTTCGAAGCTGTCAGAGGAAGGCGAATAACTCGAGCCCCCCACCCCCCCTCTCTGTCTCGCCCTCCCCCTTCTCTCCATCTCGCTGTCCCCCCTCCCACTCTCGTCAGAAGGAAACGGATTCTCCACACCGATAGGAGTTGGAGGGGGGAGTATCGGCGGAAGGCGGAGGGGGGGGTGGGAGAGAAAAGGCCGCGGCATCCGTAAATTCACTCACGCTTTCGGCGAGATTCCAGCGGATGGCCTTGACTCGCAAGTGAGTTTCGCAGTCGCTAAGCTACCAAAAGGGGGAGGGGAGAAAGGAGAGAGGGGAGGCGGCACAGTCAGGTGAGCCGCCCGAGGATCGGTTCGCCTTTCCCTCGCTAGATGGCGGGAGTCACGAACGGGAGAGACGAGCCGAGCGCTCGAGAGCGGAGGAGGGGGGGAGGGGATGGTGGTGGAGGGGGGAAGTCAGTCTGGAAGCGGACATTTGCGGACCAAACCGGATATTGGGCCGACAATGGTCCCATCTGCTCTTACCTCGATAGGGGGAAGTAGGTATGTACATGATTTTGTCGGTATACTACCAGTCCACAAAGTTACACGGGATCGTTAATTAAAGGGTGACGCGGGCTTTGGATGAATAGACGCACGCAGAATAACCACCTCCAAATCTCATCCCCAACACGACACAACCCTACACATTAGAATAAACTCTCGAGCAATTTTTCACACGTATGCTTCCGTCCATTGCTGAACGCTTAATATTCCCTCCCTCTATCTCATCTACATATTGCCAAACATTCTTCCCTCGATGAGTCTTCGACGTTCCATCGCAAAGCACAATCTCCCACACGCACGTTTCCTGCCTCATTTGAATTTCTACTCAGAGCCCTCTCTCTCTCCGCCACCATCGACCTAGTACTTCTTCCTTTGCTTAACTTATTGTCCATTCTATTATTTATTATTCTTCTTGTCTCGAAAATAAATTTTTAAAACAATTTATCGGGACATCCGGCTTGGTCACAACATTACGGAGACACTCAGAAATGGATCCGGCCCTCCTCCAAGGCATCTACAGGCGAAAGGGAGGCGGGGGGATATTTGGATATTTGACGGATTTTTGATATAGGGATATTTGACGAAAGTAACGGAAGCGAGGACGACTAAGGTGCCCTGCAAACACCGCTCTGTTTTCCATGCAAAGGGGACCAACTTCCTTGCGTCATACTTCCCGTCGAGGATTATTTCCAGGGCTGTAGTACTTGTGTGATGCGCAGCCGTAAGTTTTAAAAACAGCGTTATAATTCTATGAATCACCTCACAACACAACCACACACACTATGTTTAGAGTGTGATATGTACAGTTTTCTTGGCGTCCGTCAGCTCCGTATTGCTTAAATCACAATTCTCGAGACACATTCAGCATAATGAAGTAACTTTAACGAAGTATTTATCTCAGAAATTGGAATAAATATTGTTCCTGCCACTGACGCGACATATTCACTATACGTAAGGCATCAAAAGAATAAATACCCGAGCATATTACACGGTAATATTTTTACAAACAGAAGACGCCCCGAGATTTACAAAACAACACCAAAGGTCCTAGCCGCTCTAAGGAAAATGAAAGAGAAATACTAATCATTAACTCGCGTGAGTGATGCCTCGCTCGAAAACAGTGTCAAATCTTCAGCTTTTAAGCAACTCGTAGAGAGCCTTAATCGGACGCCGCGGGGGACTTATATGTCCGCAAGACTACTCGCTCACCGACATTTGAATCCGGAAAACTCGAGAATTTAATTCGCAGCATGCAAACGCTCTACTCCCGACTCCGGAGGCATTTAAATGATAATTAACGACCCGGAGATCTAATCCGCCCATTGCCGCGAATGCGTCGTAAATCAGGGAAGAGCGCGAGAATTTATCGTCGAGAGCGTCGCCCTAATGAAGAGGCGGCCGGCGCCGACCCTGGAGCCTCCGGTACGACGAGGGGAACGCCCGGGCGGGACGAAGTAGAGGCCCTAAGGTAACACCTATCGTATAGTAAGAAGGGCAACGTATTTTATTCACGGGATACGGATTTCCTCACCCGATGTGCTAGACAGCGCACCGGGAGAATGTCCGATTTCTCGAACGGATTTGGAGGAGACCTGTTCCTCGGTGGAGGCCCTAAGTTCTCGCCTTTATTTCGGGGCCCTTCCTCCCCTTACCCCCGTTAATTGATTGGGTCATGGCCCGGACATAGTCGCGAACATGTGCCCGCGATACCCACCAGCGCGGATCAACTCGAGAGGTGCCTCTGGGAAAGAAATAGTGGACGGTAGCGGACGTTGTTCCAAACACCGCCCTGCTCTCCCACGCGGGGGTGGGGTCAACAGCATGAGGCGCCCTTCTCTTGCACGAACCGACCTCTGGAGGTGGCGAAAACTTAAACGCGCATCTCAAGGTGGAATAAGAGTGTGTATAAAATCCGGCATCGGCCTCCGATTCGCTCCCAATTTGTTCAACTCAGATGACTGAGTTGCCTCGAGGACCACGGACGTGAATTATCAGAGGGGTAAACAAAAGCCGGGAAAAATGCAACAAAGCCTCTTCTTCCGAGAAGGTTTAAGGGAGCATTTATTGAAGCATCGCATTCACATGTTGATTCAAGCAAGGAATTTCAAATCAAAATTTTATTATTTAATTTTATTGACGAGTCGAAGGCACGAACGGTTCAGACAGCCATATATTTAACGGTTGATTCCAGATGGTGCATTGTAATCCGGTGTTTCGCTTTTCCGGTGCTCGTATACCGTTTTTGGAATCTATGAATGCTTTTCCGTTCATAGCTTCTTGCAAACCCTCCCAAAATATATCCAGTCGGCATAAACATAAGACGTATTCCAGATAGAAATGTATAAAAAACTTTTGAATATGACATTTGTACAATGAGATAGATATACGCACAGTAATTAAATGCGTGGCTTATTAAAAAGTGATTCATTTTCTTCATGAAACTTTGCCCTTGAAAGCAGCAGAGAATTTCCAATCATCTAAAATTGCATCCACAGTTTCAAGCAATCTAAGGCTAAATGTGATAATATAAACGTCGAAAAAAAGATAGAATATTATCAAACCGATTTGTTTGAAAGTAGACAGAAAGCATGATACTTTTAACTTTTCCATTAGATGCCATTATATACTGAAAACGTTGACAGATTAAGTCATTAAAATAGGCAATGATCAAAATATCCAAAGATTAGATTTTGGCCAAAGTCCAATAAAAGTTCATGAACTCTTACCAAAATAGTATAACAAAATTTCCTTACGTTCACACTACTAGTACCACTCGAGTTATTCGGGTACAATAAATCTCGGTCACTGCCATATTAAAGTCGAACACACAAGTGCGGATGTGATCGGGAAAATGGTCATAGTGGGTGCATGGGGGTGTCACAAAGGCTACCTTTCCGTAAAAATCCCCACGTGCTTGAGTTCATTAATAAAACAGTCTCTTTCTCTCTATTCCTCATGCCACCAGTGACGGCGGGGCAGGAAGCGGCATCTTTCTTTCAAGCACGTTACACTCTGTTATTCAATAATCAATTGGAAAGAAATTGCGGGTTAACATTGGTGTAAAATGAAACCACTTCAAAAAGAACGGTGAGGCAAGCGGCCACGAGCGAGAGGGAAAGTGCGAGCAAAAGCCCCAGCTCTGTCGGGGAAAAACGCAGAAGGGGGTCACGACGACAAACGCCACATGTGCCGTATGGTAGAGGGGGGGGAGGTGGAGGGTGGGAGGGACAAAGGGGGACAACCCGGGGCGGTGGAGAGAGGGAGAGATGCATGAACAAGGGTGGTGGGGGGCTGGGCGAAGTGGGAAGCGGTCGCTTTGTGACGCTCGCGTGGACTACACTTGGCACCGTGAATAATAAATACACTAGGGGGTCGGGGGAGCGGGTACTGACTGCAACGTGGTGAGGGATGGCAAAGAGAGAGAGAGACGCCGAGGGGGTGGGTGAGAGGGAGGGAAGGGAGAGATCTGCACCCCCGATAGATTTCACGAAAGATTCACTCTACTCTTCTGAGCCTATGCCAATGGGCGGAACATGAAGCCGCGATCCCGCACATAAATGGATCCGCGCCGAAAATTAAGGACAAGCCAAAAATGAGAGAATTACAGAAGAAGTGGAGGAGGATATGATAAAGTTTTAGGTGTTTTAGGTCACGTAAGTTCATGAGAATATTTCTTAAAGGAAAAGCAGAAATTTCACAGATTGTAAAAATCATTCCCCTCGACCGGGAATCGATCCCGGATACCCTCGATACACGGCAGAATGCTAGGCGTGTATGAGGGAAGACTAACTTTGCAGATTTCGCTACGATTTCTACTCTGTATGACCATGATTTCGTTTATTTTACCTCTACGCACACCTATGTATACTTGTCACACTGTGGAGGCATAACAGACGTCATCGAAGACATCCTGGCAATTTTTGTTTGATTAGCCAGAAATTCTTGTCTCAATTTTCGCCTTAATTTCTGTCTCAATCTTCACTTCTTATATCTACTATTAGTAACTCGTCTGTTAAGTGAATGAGTATTTCTTAAAACCAAATCACCGTGGTGTTTGTGACAACAGTTACTGGCACTGGGCAGCATATAAATTCTTTCATACTTCCCATTAATTCAGTATTATGTGCAATGCGTGAATGTAATCCAGGGTCCCAAATTCGGACAACAACGGAAAACAAACTAACTATATGATTAGGGAAAGGACTCCTTTCCGTCACTCAAAAAACATACATATTGGGTAAAAAAATAAAAATGCTTGATGAATTGACGGATGAGAACCTTGGGTCGCACAAACGTTTTAAAGATTCCAGAGTTTTTGGCATTTCTTGACAGGTTTTCCGTGATTATTATTACAATATTCCGTAAGTTTGCCAGTTCCAAGGGTGAGTGACCCGTGGAAGGAATAAATGTGGGGACCGCCGAAGGGATTCCAACACTACTTTCCAAGGTTTTCAAATGGGCCTTCCCCGGGGACTCACAAAGCATGGAATCGAGAGGGGGGGAGATTGGGTATACCTTTTGAGTGGGAGGGAGGAAAATGGGGGGAGGGGATAAAAAGAAAAAAAGAGAGAGGAAATGGGGGAGGGGAGAGTGGAAACATGAAGAGAGTCGCAGGGAATGGATGGGGGAGAAATCTTTTCAGAAGAAGGCGCAGAGTAGGCAAATCGTAAGGGCCAGGCAGCAAAGAGAGCGGGGAAATGAGAAAACTTCTCATCGAAAACACGATTCGCGCATGAGGCGTGTGACGACGGCAAGAGGAGAGGGTGTTCGTGCATAAACGAGGACGATTGAAAAGAAGGAGAGAAACGCGAAAGGCAGACGACAACTACAAGCGAGGAGCGGAAACAGAAGAACGTCGTGCGTGCCGATCCCATAATGGGCAAGCACAGCCGAAAACATTCGCGACTTTTGATAGGCACTCATGAAACTGATGGCATCTCCCCCTGTTTTCTACACGCTGCTATCCTAGCGGGCCAAATACTTTCCTCTCCTTTCTCATTCATGCACTACTTCGCTCTCTTGTGTCCCCTAAACCTCAAATATTCCTTGCAATGAATCTCTTCGACAACGCCGAGAAACGCAGACAACACGGAAATATGACGGATGTCCGTGCCTCGTAGTCCGCCATATGTTTGTGTCGGGGGGGGGGGGGGGGGGGGTGTCAGCCCACGAGGCAGCCGTAGCCGCGGATCTGAGGCGCGCCGGAGAACCAAGCGCAGTCTCGCCGCCAGGCACGCCCTGCTCACGGTGGAATGAGAGAGAAAGGTGCACTGCAGAGAGAGTAATTGTCCGATCATTGGGAAAAAGTCAATTTAAACGAAAAGCACTGGAGCTATTTTTAAATCCACATCAAGCGGTCATTGGAAAAGATGCGACTGATCAGTAAACTTAACAAATGGAGCAAAAGTGTGACATTGAAACGGATAGGTTGAATATTACAACAATGACCACCACTGGTCGCATAATTGAATTAACCACAAATTCTCAATTGCGAAATTAATAAACAATGCCAGCCGGAAACGTGGAAAAGCCAAATATTAAGATCATTTGCTAAAGGGGAATCATGACCATGGCGACAAACCATTCAACCTTTACAGCCAAAGCGAAAAGTAAAAGTGGTCATAAATTGGGAATCACTATTAACAGATACCGTCATACTGACACCGCAAAATAACCAAAAGACAACTAAACGCCCATGTAAAATGCCCTCTCTTAAAAAAAGGCCTAGCATGAAATATTTCTTGAACATCGAATGAACACTCCCCAGTTTTCATAGAGCTTTAATCAATAGTTCATAGTATTACTAATCAGATCCAATCCATTACTTCCAGCACAATGCATCTCGACGATTTATTCCCACAAATATAAAAGCTTATGCAAGTACCAAGATGTCGACGCGATAAAGAGCAAAACGATATCTCAGAGGAAATAATCAACTCGTGAATAAAATGACAAGGACTGATTAATGCGAAAGGCATTCCGAGGAAATGATAAGCGCATGCCTTCAGTACGACGAGGCCGGGGGAGGGAGGGAGAAGGGAGACACAGGATGGAGGGGGCGAGCACCTACAGAAGGGGTCCGAATTTTCCGCCGACGGAAAAAAGGGGCGCGCATAAATCCAATCCCGAGAGAGGGAGGATGAGGGTTGCCGGGGGAGCGCATGGGGGCACTGGTGAGGCGGGGGGTGGATGGACTACCTGGAGGAAGATGGTTGCGTGTGAGCGCGAGGGGGAGGGAGGTTGCGAGTGGAGGGCGCATCCAGCTCCTTGGCGAAGGAAAAATATGAAACCCACGTCCAGGGCGCATGATGGGGGAGGGAGGAAAGGGGAGGAGATAAGAAAGGGAGGGAGGGATGGAGGGAGTGGAGGGTGAGGGCGGTCGATTAAATGTACAAGGGAGGCGGAAAGGCTTCAGATGAACGCATATTGTATGCATACACACAAAAATACTCTTATGTTTGTGTTTGAGTTTTTATGTATTTGTTTATGTATAAACGATGGAGTGTTAGGTATGATGAGCGAGGTAAGGGGATTGTTGGGAGAAATACAAAGAATGCAGGAAAGATAGACGGAGAACGTTTTGATGGGCAATGGGATATTGAAGACTGTGACAGAGGAAAGGATGTTACGCAAACGAGAAAGGGGCAGAAATAGGATAGGGATGTTGGGTGGAATGCCCTTGTTCCTCCCTTCCCTTCCTTGAGAAAGGTGACTTGACAACTGAAAAAAAAAAATATATATATATATATATATATATATATACATGTATATGTATATATATTGGAAAACATATACATTAACATTTACAAACACAAAATAACAATTAAATGTCCGCATGAAAATAGATATGCACAAGAATACATTAAAGGCGAAGAGAGGGAGGGAGTGTGAAAACATTCCTCTCTAATTCCGCGGGGAGCATTTTCCTTCTTCCACTCTGCCCCCGTCGACCGGGTGGAACAATGCAGAGTTCCCTGCCCCTTCTCGGAGGAGTGAGAGGGGTGGGAGGCAGGTAGGTTAGAGTGAACGTAAAACTTCACTCCCACGACACGTGGAAGGGACACTGGCGCCACAATTAATGACGCCCGCCGGCGCCGCTTGGGGCCATCTGGCCCCCCGCCTCCCAACGCACACTAGGTTGACGATCGCCTAGTTGTTCGTTCACAGAATCCATTCGGAGGCGAAACGTTGATCCTTCGTTAAACACTCATGTTCATATTTCAAGAAACTGTAACAGTAACTTTAACGGAGTCACCCGCTATGTGTGCATTATAATGCAACCATTTCAGAGAGTAAAAATCATTCGCCTTGACCGGGATTCGAACCCGGATCCCTCGATATCCGGCCGAGTGCTTTAACCAATTAAGCTACCGAGACGTCCTCTTACACTCTGAAATTTATGGGGCTTTAAAGGAACAAGATGTTATGACGAAATACCGTACATACAATGTCACAGGCATTCGTAGTCGTGCGCATCTTGTTCCTTTAAAGCCCCCAAAATTTCAGAGTGTAAGAGGACGTCTCGGTAGCTTAATTGGTTAAAGCACTCGGCCGGATATCGAGGGATCCGGGTTCGAATCCCGGTCAAGGCGAATGATTTTTACTCTCTGAAATGGTTGCATTATAATGCACTCATGTTCATAATTATTCCCAGATCTACGTATGATATCGTCAATTGCACACTCTTCTTTTCTTTGCAAGGTCCTCGGAGTGCGGGACAACCGCAGCGGCTCACTTTGAATACAGGATTAAGAACTTGAGGTGCACGGAGGAGGAAGGGAGATCGAGTGGCGAGAGGGGGAGTCGAGTTTAGCGGGCGCTAATTTGCCCTCGCAACCGACTGTGGCGACGCCTTACTGAATGCGCGACAACGCGGCCCTGAAGGCCTTCCTTCTCGAGTCACACGTGATCGGCGTCACGTCGCTCGTGCCTTCCGCCCTATGGTGATGCGAGGGAGTAACTTCACTGCCGAAGACACTTGACCACTGTCTGCAAGATTAAGGGAGAGAAACATAAGGTTTTTCGTTGCAGCAGTCATAGAAGTTTCGCCACGTCGCTCTACCTCTCTCCTGACTTAATGCACGCTAAGCAAATAATGTCACCCATTTCATGCATGAGCAATTCCGAATAATTGAATTAGTATTAATAGGAGTGGCTAACTCGACTTCGCAACCAGTTTATAAGGGAAATGAAAATGAGGCGACTCCAAATTTCAGTAGGCCCTAGGTCACACATGTCTACCGGTTTAAATTGATTTTTTCAGTACCCAAGCTTTGCTAAATTTCTAGGCTTCAAACGATACCAAATTAATACTCTTAAAATCCTGCATTCAAATAAATCCTTCTGCAACTTCACATATGCAATGGCATTATATGAATATGCTCGCCTTGTCCAAGTCCTCATTATTGGCATTCTTGGCATTGCCACAGTTTTCTAGGCCTTCTCCCTCCTTGGTTTTCTTTCCACACACCCTTTTATCATGGGCTAGCCTTCTCGCCTTCTCCCTCCGTGGCCCACCCATCTCCCAGCCTGATCTACTTCTCAGTCCTGCCACTACTTCTGGCGCTCTCAACATATCCCTTATCTCTCCCTATTGCACTCTCACACCCTTTAAGGGTTGCTTTCTCTGGTTGACCCAAATATCTTTCTAAATACTTTTTTTCCCAAAATACTAACGTTTTGTTTGCTTTTTTTATCCACTGCCTATGTTTGAGCTTAATACTAAAGAACTAATCTAATGATGGCTCTATAGACTAAGTTTTAAATGATATAATAATAATAACTTTGATGGAAACATAATGCCCCAGGAGTAGACTTTTACTTGCCGTGTTTATTCGCAATTGTGCCTTAGAATGTTCTCCTTTGTGAACTGATAAGTCACAAGTTATAAGAGCATTTCAAGGTTTTCAAAAACGCGATGAAAACAATGAGTGTCTCACGTTCATAATTTTTGCATCCGAAATGAATGATTATAAGTCAGCTTTTCTAACTTCATTTAGTACTCCTTATATGGCAAAGGTGGGTGGTATGGTGGGCGAGGAGAGGGGTTTGTTGAGAGAAATCCTATCGAGGCAGGAAAAATGGATGAAAGGCGTATTGATCGGCAATAGTGGGATGTTGAAGTAGGTAATAGAGGGGAGAATGTTGGGCAAGCGAGGAAAGGGCAGGAACAGGATAGGGATATTGGACGGGATGAAGGGAGGAAAGAAGTACACAGAGATGAAGAGAGACCTGATGTAGATTAGGTTGCTGGATTGTGTTTTGTTAAGAGTCACAAGATATTTATTTGATAGTTGTGTCCATCCATAAACCTACCTTAACCGGTAGATTACCTAATAATATATGGAAAAATTAAGAAGTAATGGATATAGGCAATCTTCCTGTTTTGCTCCATTTCAATTTCAAAAGATAACGACTAATCAATAGTTTTCAACTTTAATTCTGCACTTGGAATTCGTTAATCTTGATTTAAGTTGTCTGATAAGTTATATGGCATGCAATTGCATTCAAATTTTTCCTATACGATTTCCTACCATGTCACTTGTCGAATACGTTCATGATTGATTACGTGAAACCACTCTCTCTCTGTAACTTGAACGCACTGGTGTCGGTTTCGCGCACATCGGGTCGATTTACAAGGCCTATAAAACCCCAAACACAATTTAAAACAATTTCGCGACCACAAAGCATGCGGTAAGTGGACGGAACGAACATTGGAGGAAGTTATATGCGCATCGGAAGACTTATAACTATGAAATTTATGAACTTGAGAAAAAGGACCACGTTTTGAGACATTTAGTCGTCACTTCGTGTTCTGAATAACGCATTTATATTTCCGAAATAAATTTGCACAAGCCGCCTACATTGTTTGGGCAGAGAGTGCTCAAACGAGAGAAAGAGAGAGAGATATAGAGGGTGGGGGAAGAGGCACGAGGGGATGCTTGAGTGCGATGCCCGGGGACAATGGACCGCCCCACGGGAGAACGTTAAATCAACGTTCCGACATCACTTTCTCGAGACTGCGAGTTCAAATCTCGTTCGCAGGAGGATAGAGTATCGAATCATCGAGTCGAACCTCAGCACAAACTATATAGATCTCTTAAATCTCCACTCGTGGTTTGCTTCCATCAGGGCATTTGGAAAATGCTGAACCACGAGAAGGATGGGAATGTAGAGACAAGTGCTCGATGGGTCTGTGGCGCCCGCCAACGCCCTCGGAGTGATTTTTGGAGAACGCATTTGCCGCACAAATTGAGAAGAAAGGGCGTAATTACGAATTTATCTGCGTCCCATCCCTCTTAATAATCCTCCCGTCACACTTCATTTTAAAGGATACACCCGGAACGAGGAATAATTCAGAGTCCCAGTCACGCAGGGGACTTACCGGAACACAGAAATGGGAAGGCTGCCGAAAACGTAACATTCATCAGGGGCACGAGGAGCGTTCAATCACTCAGGGCATTTCGCTCGGAGCGGCAGATTTTAAATTAGGGGAAGGATTAAGAAGAGGGACGGGGCGAGCGCCGCGGTGGCCGGAGCAATAAATACAATTACGTGACTCCCTGCAAGCCACGAGCAAGGTGTGTGGCAGGGTGTGCATCCACATCAGGCATGCAGAGCACGCAAAGTAAAAGAACATGAAAAATTGGTAGTAACAAAAGATGTTCACCAAATAAAGCCATGTAAATTTACGATTGTCAAATCTGTGGAAAAGTAACCATCGTAATTAGCACAAGACTCTTGCAGCTAAAAATGCAAACCAGCAATCTTTAAATTACATGTATAGCTATTATACCATAGGCGAGAAAACAAGGAGTGTCAACTACTTTGGACAAAAGAAAGAAAATATTAAAGAGTTAGTGTGTGTGCGTCAGGCGAACCATATCGATTTACTTAAAGATTGATCACAATATTTTAATAAAGGCTGTCCCTTGAAAGGTTATAAAGACTGTCCCTTTGGCAGCGTTGGGTAACACTCCATACCGATGTCCTTGGGGGTGAGGAGACCGTTGCAAGTTGCATCCATGTTGTAGGGGAATTTCGCTTCTTACCATTCAAATTATAGCTTGCACGTTATTGTGTAACTTTTTCACAGCATCCTAAGATGCAATTGTTTGTCAGTTGACAGTATATATATTTGCAAGCGTGTAAGTTGAAAGGATTTTTGCATGAATTTATACGCCACTGTAGATATTGGTTTGGATGCATGTGTTGATTTTGCATGTGGTTTTGTTCCCTTTTACAGGTGGTGACCTACCACCCCCCGCCACCCGCCCTCGCGGCGGCTTGCGGGGTATTATGTCGATGTAAGATTAAGGTTAGGAGTGGCTCTAAGTGCTACACTTCTTCCGAGTTCCACGACTCGATTCCAAACACAAGACAGCCTCCATATCACGCACACTCCGAGGTGGGTCGAACGCTAATACGCACCCACTACGAAAACCCGAAAAGATTTCACCAATCCCATACGCCGGGAAAGCACCAGAAATAGTCAATGAAATTTTAAAAGTGCACTACTCTGATAACAGTAATAACAACATTGACGTAGCCTCGTCTCCAACTGATATAACAGCGCGCTGTAAATGGACGATGCGCTCACTCCCACCATCCATCACCGTCTCTCGGGGGGGGGGGGGAGGGGGGGGGGGAGGAGGGGGGGGCGCGGGAGACGAATGATTCGGGGATGGTTTTAAATTTAAAAGCAGATAATTGCAAGGGGCGGAGGGAGGCAAGAGAGGAGGGATATCAATCTTTCGCTAATCGCGCCGTCGGACGCGTCTTCTTCCGCCACTTCCTCCCCTCCATCCGACCCTCTCATTTGCAAACCACCTCCCGACCCTTTTCAGCTACCCTACCCCCAAAGACCCAACCCCCCCCCCCCCAAACATCCCCGCTTCCTAGCGACTTCCCTTAATCTGATGACCCGATGCCTGCATTTATTCTGTTTCCCAGCGAAAACAACGTCTGTAATTTTTGTCCGTGATATTGTCTGGATCCTCCTCTAATTTACATGCGTACAAGAGAATCCCCATTAGCAAATGCTCTTTAAAATAGTAAAATATATTTTAGTTCCGTATCTAAGAGCGATCAAACGGTTGCTATTAAATATATTATCCCAATGTGTCGTATAGATGGAGTTGGAAAATCGACGTAGCATCGTTAGCTAAAGCTTACAATCACGTGACCATTTTGGCGGTCAGCCACGAACTGTTCACAAAAAAACACTCACTGACGTAATCGCTGTAGTCGCAACACCGCCTATCACAGAACTTCTTGATTTGCTAAAGTACAAGGTGCACAAGGAGCGTACTAGTTAGACATTAACAGGGTAATGCTCTCTTATCCTTGCCAATGATGTGCATTATTTTTTCACACTTTTTCCTCTAAGTTCTCGGGAGTGGAAGACGATGCTAGATTCGAAGCAGGCACTGCACGTGCACTCGCATCGAATAATGAGTTGCAGAGGAGATGGTGGCACAGCCCCATCCTCCGCTATGCGGGAGGGGGGGGGGAAGCGGAGATGCAATCGCTCTTCCGGCGACGACGCAGATGGATGGAGCTTCGAGCGTGTAAAGGGATTATCTGGCGGCGCGGACGACGGATTAAGATCCGAGCTGAACCGGCAGCTCCAGGGGCGGTGTACAGAGCGGAAAGGACCAGCAGGCTAAAGGAAGCTGCCGACGAAGTTTAAATGCCACCAGTATGAGACAAGCCAAGAAATATTAATTTATAGACACTGGGAAGCCCATCTCAAATGATAAACGCTAGAAGAAATAAATTGCTAGAACAAAGTAAAATTTGGGGATGCATTGGATTACATTCTTAATCGTCTGCATTCGTCAATCGCCTTTTTCGTTCTGTTTCAAGAGCCGTGTCCGCGCGAAGTGGCGCGATCGGATACGGGTCTACGGTCATCCTCGGATTCGTGTTATCCGAACCACAAATCGCCACCTTTCCACCAACAATCCCGACGACAATACCGCGCCTTATTCCCTCCCGATTTATGTTGACGGGCACACGGTATGACAGAAGCATAGCACGGTGCATCTGATGACAATATTTAAAACGAAAAGTCTCATGGCCACAATTCTTCATGTTAAAACGGTTAAAGTCAAGATCCCCGTAAATTAAGTTGAGAAGAGGCACTGCCCCCACAATCACTTCAGTATCCTTTTTCATAATCAGGGCTCCCCACATCAGTAAAACCGCAATCGGAACATCCGTAATCCTGTCAACGCTTCAACGTGTGCTTTTCTAGGTCTTGCTCCGAAGAACTAATAACTCTCTGAGAATCCCCGACTATGTAAAATGGTTTACGTCCGTTTGTACATTTTTTCTCGACTAAATTGAGTGATTCTCGAATTTCCTAATTTTGCTGACCGAATGGCAACGTTGCAGCTTTGACCACGTTGTACGTTCGCCGAGCGTTTTAATTGACATTGTAGTAGCAGTTTCTCTGAGAGACGACCGAGACCTAAGGTCATTTGCGCCATCAGGAATGGTGGAGAGAAACCCGGCGTCGGCATTAGCCTTCTCTTGTAGAAAGGCGCTATGGGGTTCGAAGAGTAACTTCCCATCCGACGTACTCACTCAAAGTGCTCTCCACAAAGCACCTCAAGTAGGTACTGGGTTGTCACAGAAAAATATTTATTGTATCCATGATTTGAACCCGGGCCCTCTCGGTGGGAAGCCTGTACGTTAGCCACCGCACCATGCCGATCCCCTTGACATTGGAATGTCGTAAGAGAGCGACAGAGGGAAGAATTTCGGGCAAGCGAGGTAGGGTGAGGTCCGGAGAAAGGGCGAAAGCAGGACGGGGCGAAGGACGACAAAGTATGCGGAGTTGAAGCAGGGAATATCGTGGTGAAAGGTTATACGCCATGGCGTGCAGGGAATATATTTGAACGCTGTGTCATGTTGGGCGGGAGTTAGGAGGGTAGCGGTGGTCAGTGTGTAGCATCATCCAGAGCCAACCTTAACCGGCAGACACCCTTTAAAAATGAAAACCTCGCTTCACCCAGTGTGAAATTGAGGAAGCGGCCTTTGATGTAATTTCCGATGGCCTGACCCAAAAATGTAAAAGCGAGGGACGCCTCGGAGAAAATTCGCCCACAGGCTTAGAAAAGTGACAGCGTGTCCCCCAATGCTCGGAGAGGAGCATGATAACATGCCGACGGCATGCTATACACGGTGCTTCAAAAATCACTGACGAACAAAGCGATTGTACGCCAAATTTACGACAAATATTCAACATGGTCGTCTCGAAAAATATAAGTTGGCGGGCGTCATATAACATCAAAGATTTCCGCAAGAAACAATCCCGAAGGAGTAATATAACAAGAATACTACGACAAAATAAAGATAGGTTCTGCATAGTGTTTATCTACAAATTGCAATTGTAAATTTGAATTGTAAATTTTAGTTTTAGTACATCGACCGCTTTGGCGCTAGTACCACATCTATTCTTCCATTCGCCAACACTCGTGATCGATTTAATTATAATCCATAATGACGAAACATTTAAATTGAATATTTCCCAAAATCTTTTCTAATTTGCACAGGGTTTGGCAAAGAGGACACCCAAGGGAAGTGGTTACAAAAGGGAGGGTTCAATTAAAACACATAACGCCACTACTTTACAACAAAATGCGAAAAGAGAGCTGTTGCCACGATTACGTTACTACCACTACAACCAATGGCAAATAATAGAGATGGAGGTTTCACCGCAGACTTAGGGAGTGACGGGACCGCCTCTGGGAAATGAGTCCTCTGGAGAGGTTGGTTCTTCCGGGATTTGGAGAAGCACTGCTCACAGAGGAGGTTGGATAAAGCTGTTCTACAAGCATCCTGGCAGACACAAAGTTTGGCCGTGGCCTATAAGTATTGTCTGCAAGAAGGGGAGGGTCTGCTAAGAGCCTTAGATGGTGTAAGCCCGCTTAACTGACTACCTTCCCACTGTGCATCGCGTCCCACCAATCCCTAACGGCTTTATGCTTGCCAGGATGCGGCGACGTACACATATATTTCTGCTCATGCGTAGGAGATGAACTATCGTATTTCAAAAAAAAGAACGATGACGAAATCCGGAAACGGACAGAGTAAACGAAAACTGACTTTTGTGGAAGGCATTTACCAACAAGTAATAATACAACAAGCGAAAAACCAAAACGACAAATGAGTTAACGAGAGACGTGACGTAAGCCAACGACTAAAGGCACGGTGTCACGCAATCGTAGCCCAAATATTTCGCACCTAAAATGATTGCAGGGAAAATTCGGGTTATTTGGGTAATCTCGTTCGTCATTAGCCTTGTAAAACGTTGTAAAATATCCTTTCTTTAAGAATATTATGCTCTGGGCGAATTATAGGTGTAATCACGGTAATCGTTTGATACACATCTAAGAAAGGATCTGGACATGCTATTGAACATCGTGTTATCTCGTCTATCTCGATTATTTTTAGCAATAATTGAAAGTTCACGATAGCCCTCGGTAGGCACAAATATTATTCTATGAAGCTTGTCGGAAAAGGTGGGAGATACATCATGAAAACTGCAACGAGGTTATTTATATCTTGAAAAAGAGATATTCGGAGAGAACGTCGTGCATTCGCACAGACAGACACAGAGATGGAGTTTCGGGAAACAATTTATGTCACTTGCGATAAGTTAAATAATGTCAACGAATTAAAATTGCGAAGGCGAGCGATAAAGTGGTATTCAGGAGCTTACAATGAAAGAGAATACGGAAGAGATATCATGACTTTTTCCTAAAATTAGGAGCGAGTGTAATGCTGGGGCAACAGTAGGCGAAAGGTGAGAAGAACTTAAATGGAATAACGAGACCTGCAAAGGAAATAACATGGACGGTAAACACGAAAATAATTAATGCACAATGGTTTACAAGAGAGATGACTTGGAAGAAGGGAGGGAGTAGAAGACAGACGGCAGGTTCGAAGTCTGGGGGAGTTGAATAATGTACGGAGAATTAAATATTAAATTAAGGCCAGAGAGCATCGGGGAAAAAGAGGAGTGGTGTCGAGAGTAGCGCGAAAATAAGGAGAAAGCCATTTTATGCTGAAAGAAGTCGAAACGCGATATACTAGGAGGCGAAAACATTGTCAAAGAAGTAAAAAGGTAAATGCAAAATCAACCAAGAGCCATAAATGGAGAAATTCGTTGATGGAAAGGTAAATGGATTCCAAAATTAAAAAGGAGTGAGAAATCGTAATGGTAAAGATTTTAGGCCGATGCGATTTTTGTTTGATACGGCCAGGAAAAATAATGTGAATTAGATTAATTTGTGTCATGGAATACCATCGACATAAAATCAAAAAATCGATACGAGAAATTCAGGAACAGAAGGGAATAGAGAGATCTCTAATATTTCCGCAGAATCGCTCAATGGAAGAACTTTTTGACCAAGGGGTTCAGGCAGGAGTGTTCGTAGAGCCAGTATAAATGCCGAAAAAATTGAATAATTCGTATTTGAGGACGATAAGATCGCATCTTTTAGCTTCGCCGGCGGCAGAACTGCAAGTAGCACGGCGGAACGTCAACAAAGGGTTGTAGGCCGTAGAGTAGTGGAGGGAAATCGGTTTCTTGCACGAGGATCAATTCGATTCAAAGAAAGATAAGGAACCACACGGCATTCAAGGGAGAAAACTCTTCAGTAGGTAACAAGTATATCTCTATAGGACCGCGTCATTTCCTTCTTCAGCTTTTCAGAGCGTACTCCCTATCTGCCTTCGTACCGCATCTAGAGAACATACTCCCTTCCGCCCATTAACCCACTAAACTAGTATTCTTCTTTCTATTCCTCCTATATCTACACTCTTCATTATTCTAAAAACATCGTCATTGGCCTTGTTCTCTGTCCGACTTATTCCCTTTACCACGTCTCAAAATACTCTTAATCTACACTCATCTTTCTCCAAATAACCAGGTATCGGATCCCTAGAGCACTACCAGCTCTGGGTGAAGGTCTTCACAGCTCATTCCTTTGCGTTTTGACACAGTGAATGCTACCTGCTAGTCACCAGTACCCTTTTGGTTAATGCTTCCATCGTCACAAAAATCCTAGTCCCCTCTAACGCCCTCTAATGTATTTTCCTGCAAATAAGCGCTCTTTCATATTAGGGCGACATCACAACTTCTCATTCCGCTCGTTTTAATTTTCGCAACACTTCGCCGAGTGCACCTTGATTCCCGGTATTTCACTGCATGCGAAAATCTCTCGACGCCAGCGTAAAAGCCACGAAGCGAGAGTGCGCGACGGAGGGAGGAGGAAATTTATGCGAAGCTCGAAGAGAAAAACTCCTGGACTTGTAAGCTGGCGAGGCGCAGGGGGTGCGAGGGCAGGGTGGAGGGTAAGAGTTGAACGAGGGTCGCCGGGGGAAGTGTGCGTGGAATTGAGGAGGAGACGCAAGAATGGGTGAAGGGTTTTCGGGGGAAGCGAAGGGATGCGCATGGCAGGAGAGGAGGGCAGAGGGAAGGGTCGGGGGGGGGGGGGGGCGAGGGCAGAGCGACGGAGGGGTTGGCTCGATTGTGGATCCTACCTCTGAGGCGCGGCGTCGCGATATCCGATTCTGGGCATCGGCACGCGATACTCGTCACATTCCGGCCGCCATTACCGCCGCCGTACCCAAGATTCGAGATAGTAATAAGAAGTGAACAACGCGAGCATCGCCTTTCCATTCGGCATCTCGCACTTTGAGGTCGCTCGAGAAATCATCGTTGCCGGACAGGCCCGCAATCCTGAGGAAGCGAACTGGAAGGCCGGCACCGATCTGCTGCCTAATGAATCGGTGAAGCGAGTATTACTGGAGAACCGTCGCACTCGCAACGGCAGGTGGGATGCTACCTCGCCTCGACGCGATACCGCACGAACAGCAAACAATCACCCTCGATATAAATACACGTCTCCCGACACACCGTGCACTCGGCATGTGGTTGAAGGAGGAGGAGAGTGCCGAGGATGGAAGAGAACGGCTTTAAGTCTCGCCAAGGGGAGAGGGGAGTAAGGGGGAGGAGGGTAAGAGAGATATGGAGGGAGGAAGGGTGTGTACTGCACGTGGATGGAATGAAAGGGGTTCTTAAAGAGGAGTCCTTCCACGCTCCTCTTTCCGCTCCGTGTGAGCAGGGGCCGCGAGGGGAGCAGTGGGCTCAAAGGTCACACGCATTCCATCAGCGAGGCTTTCCACGCAGGAAGCACTCACCGGAGCCGAAAACAACTCCGGGGGGGAGGGGGTGAGAGGAAAAGGGCTGCGCGCTAACCGGGAAAAAGGGTGAGGGAATGCAATGGAAACGCACAATGGGAGCGGCAAGGCATTCCCTCCACGCTCGGGGGATTAATGGAAGGTCCGCTGCGGGGAAAATATTTATATAGAATCTTAGGGCTCCGGGCGCCCTATTTGGGCTAGTCGTCATCTCTAGAAGAAATGGAGGGGAAGAGATGGAGGATTCTCAAGGATTGGATCAATGCGAAACAAACCGCCAAAGGCACGAGCCCTGTATTAGTGCATTTTTGCAGAGAGAAAATATCAACTACGATGGGAATCGAATTTATATTACCAAACAAACATCTAGCAACGAATATAGCACGCATTTGATATAGTTAACTGTCATCAGGTGAGCTATCGAGACTAGGAATTTAATGAAATTAATAATTTGTGGAATCTCTAAGTGAGCCTTTTCTCCAGGAATGAAATTAAGCATCCACGATTTATCCTGCAGGGCAACTTTACTTATTCGACCAAGACAGTAAATTTCTAGAATATCCGAAGTGAAATGGCTACAGCTCCGGCAGTTCTCCTGTCTATCGTTCAGGGTATACTATTCTGACCCTTCCCCTCAATAAATGTTTGTCTAATAAAACAGTTTCTGGAGTGACTTGGTGGAAAATCAGTCAGGACCTGAAGATCTTGTACCATAACGAAACCTAGATAGTGAATAAAAATGTTTTATGTGGAAAAGCCAAGTTCTTTATTTTTATATTTCAAAATGCTTGCCTTCTAAACCTTAAGTATGCAAGACACCTAGGACAGCAATAACTGCAATAATTTGTACATTCAACTAGCATGGAAAATTATTGCCACTGTTGAATTCCGTGAAATCCTGGACTGTTTTCAAAACAGCTGGAAGATATGATTTCCATCTCAATGTCGAACTGTAGAAATAAATATGCGACAATGTTAGTATCTACTAAAAATCCACTTATATACTCGTATTGGGCACGACAAAAAATTTACACAACTACGAGTCAACAACCTTCCATCTCTTACGGAAGGGAGAAGACCACGAAATGAAAATTTGGATGTATATCGACGTCTCTAGAAGTCTTTGCGAGAAGGGATGTGCCATTTGAGATGACAGAGAGGTATTAGGGAGCACAGTTTCCTTGAAAGGAACGGACCTCGTGTCACGTCAAAAATCCTTGTTCTGCAGTGCCCATAGAGGCGTAAAAATGTAAAGCCGGCTCTCAGGGCACATGAGTACACAAAAATGTTTTACTCGGTAAGATACGACCAAATTCCACGAGGCATCTCTTTTACGTGCACGTTTCCGATAAAATAAAAAGTATTTGGCTTTGTGAATGGGGGAATAAAGCTCAAATCCAGAAATTTGATTCACCGAAGGTGATACTTTGACGGCCCATGTATTGACACGCAACCCTCCCTATACACGGGTGATGGACTTACAATACGGCGCCAAAATGAGCCTCGAAATCCCTACGGGCAGCGTGGACAAAACCAAAGGTTGATGCGATCGCGAGCAGGGGAGTTTCAGGGTTCGGTGGTTTCAGAACTCAATGCTCAACGCCATAAAAGAATCCCAAGCGCCGCTCGTCCTCCGCCGCAGTCGTGGGAGCCGCGGACGGGTCCGTTGACGCCAGCAACCCCGGATGATGAGCGACCCCGAAATACGGCCTCAGGCTTATGACGGCAATCAAGGAGAGAGCGCGTGTCCACGTATTAAGTGACCTCGAGAGTTACAGAGGCTCATTTGCGGGAATAAGAAGTCCGCCCAGAGGGCAAGGATACTGGACGGGCCGAGGCTGAAAGTACGGTAGTGGAAGAAGGGACCATTTTAGCTCAGCATGTCACTCACCGTCGTGCTAGGCAAGGATCAGGGAAGGACATGAGGTTAATCTACGTGTCCGTCAAAACCACAACTTCAGATGGGAAAAAATAATTCATTTCAGCGCTTCCCCACCCCGATCGATCATCACCTAATCTCCCGTGTCGGATGAGTGAACAGCATATTGACAAACCCTATCTCCTCACCTAAAACACTCCCCGAAAAGCACTCTTACTCTCATTGATGATCCCCACTCTTAATTTGGGACTGGACAGGGATGTTTCTTTTCAGTGAGATGTAGGAACGTCATGTTCCAAGAGCCAGACGCCCAAGAAGACATCGAATCGAAAGAGTGGAGCATTCGTGGCGAAAGAGGGACATAAAGAGGGACATTAAGAGGGAAAATTTTAGAAAAATATTGCACAGAACGATTGCTATCACAGAGAAAGGGGTGCCTAGAACACTGAATCCGATATTAACCGCAAACAAATCATCGAAAGATGCTAAATTAAGATTTACAATTTACTCCGGTGAGATATACAGGTATGTATTTGTATATACACACATATCTTAGATCTGAGTAATCAGATAGGAATAGATCGATCTGAATTGGTCGATGATATGTTTGCGGTACGTGGGTGTGTATGTATATTCGTACGTACATAACGAATGTATATGCGTATATATACACACACATAGATATAAAGGTAAAGGAACACAAAAACGGACTAACACAGGGAGAAGAGGTGGGGCAGGCGGAATCGAGAGACCATAAGCGCAAAAATATTTCCTTGGCCGGGACTTGAACACCGGATCTTTCGTCTTGCCGGGCCGATGCTCTAACCACTTGGGCTATCGAGGAAACGTAATTTACACTGAAATCTGCGGGGGGTTCATGCAACCAAGTGCCCCGATTTTTTGGCCAAAAGATGGCGTCAGGGAGCTGTTTCACCCACCAAAGGAGAAATATTTCTGGCGAGTAGGATTTCGATAAGAGGGAACCCATTAGTCACAAGCAGAAATCTGTGGTGACTTCGTTTAATTTCGTCCGGAAGGGGGAAAATGGCATAGGAGTTGAGGGTGTTTGTATTTTAAGACTATATTCAGAGGAAGCCAAAAGATGGTTCCTATTAGCCTTAACATCTTTACTTTCATTATTTATATATAATATACAAACACAAATACATTATTATATCCGCGAATGAAAACACAAGATTTTTCGATACCGCCATATCTTTCCACTTATCACAAATCCCAGGTTCCACACAACGAAGTAAATTAAAGCGAGGCTGGGGCGGGCAGACGCCCACATTGATGGCAAAGAGAGGGGGAGGCAAAGGTGTGGGGTGGGAGGGGTGGGTTGGGAGGGGTGGGGAGGTGGCTTCTATCGGTCGCGGAGACAATCGCCGTGAAAGAGACACTCAGCCCTTTTAGAGACGAAAACTCGATCTATTAAAGCCCAGGAATCGGAATTAGAAGAGACACGTATTTAACACGTGGTTCAAATGAAGCGAACTCTTGAGAAATGAGAAAGTTTAAGTAATTTCAGGATTGGAAATCGTTGGCCTTCTCAACTCATGTGACCGGGCAGGTTGGTTCCGGACGTCCCATTAAAATATCTGTTAACGGCTTGTTCAAGACTGGTCAAGTCCCCACGGTTGTCTTTGTTCGTGGAGCCGCGTAAAATCGTCTATTGACTATTCTGTCACCCAATCCACACCACAATTATTTCCAGAAAGTATTTTTGCAAGTGAAATTGCGATACACAGGTGTGTTTAAAAACGTTCTCGCATCAAAATTGTTTTTAGCAAGTACCTTGCCAAAATCTCACAGTAACTATACAGAATCGCATAGAAAGGTATGAAGTGAAACAAACCGTTCAAACAATATGGTTTCCGGCGTGAGCTGATTAAAATTTACGCTCAAGTGTATCTGCCGCAGAGGAGGATATACGATATCTCCCAGTGGGAGAAGGAAAGAGGGAGACGAGAGCGGGATGGAGGGTCTGGAATGGAACGCACTCGTTTGTAATTACGAGTGGTCCGTAGGGACGGGCGATGGGGATTGTCTTAATATGCGGCGGGAAACCCAATTTCGCAAAACGAACGGCTTGACTAGGATGAGGGGGAGCCCTCCCCACCCCCCCTCCGCTGTCGCTTGTAACGCGGAGCAGGCCTCCAGTGGATCCCTCCCCTCCACCACCCTCTTTCTCCCCCCTTCCCCCTCTCGCCCCCTCCGCCTACACCCCCGCCCGGCCCGCAGCCAGGGGAAACGCGGCCAACCGAGAGCAAAAACCATCTCATGCCTCCGAGGAAACGACGACAAAACCGCCACCTGAATATCACCCTCTTAATGCATACCAAAAACGTGTACGAGGTGTAAAATTCAAACATTATGACGGGGTATATGAATAGGGGAGAGGGGGTTGTTTCCTATTACATGTGCCTCACGGAAGAGTGATGAGCAAAAAGTCACACGGTCTGGGTGAAGCTAAATCAGTCGCCCCAGCGCTCCACCCACTGGGCTACCACGCCCCTTTTATTTGTAACGATGTATTCATGTGCACGCGTAACGGGTCGGATACAAAACATGAACAAGAAGCTCGAGAATAACGCAAGAAAGTGCATTTAAAGCTGATTTTCGGAAAATAGCCATCTCCTTTATTGAGAGAGGGAATTTTTGCAATAGCGGGCGTAAGTTATTCATGTTAATCATGGCCATTGCTGGCTGCACGCGCCCGATTCCGGAGTTCGCTGTACGTTTGCTCCGCTGTCAAAAATCTCCATGCGATGCACGAAAGCACTGTCCTGATGGACGCCATGGTGAATCCGCGGAAACGAATGGACATGAGTCTCCAACGGAGTAAGCGGGCGATGATTGGAACATGATGGGTGTCATTCAAGTGAAGCGGAAGGAAGCATGTCGAGGGTTGAAGTTTCGTTCCCGCTTCCCTTTCCTCCCCCCATTCCCACAAGTAAAATGAAAAGACCTCGTCCAGGGGCTGAGAACGGACGACTGATGATGATCCCTGAGCGAATCTCTGGAAACCCCGAAAGGCACCCTTCAACCCCATCCAACCCCTCCGCTCACCCTCCTCCCCGCTCACCCGGAGAGGGAAAGTAGTCGTTGCCGCGTCGCTTGTTCCCTGCGCGCTCCCAATTTCGCCTCCTGCCGTTCTCATTCTCGCTCCCCCCTCTCGAGTCCCTCCCATGAAGGTCCACCCCACCGATTCTGCCCTTCTCCATGATTGATGCCCACCAAATTAATGAAGAGGTCTCTGGAATTTATTTCGAATATTTGCAGGTTCAAGACGACTGGCAGTTCCCGACGAACCGTATTTGGCGGCGGGAATTAAGCAGGAGTGGGCGCGCCTCCCACAAACGTCCGCGGGACGATCCAAATAATCATTCGCGATGAAAGCTTTATTCTCTTTACTTGTCGTTTTATGGAAAAAACATTAGTTATTTAATTAAATCGTTAATGTTAATTCATAGCCCACACAAGGGTGGTATACGATTGGGAGGTACGTACAGGTATGATTGCCACGGCCGAATTCGACGGGTCGCATCAACGTCTGAGTCAGTTGATGAGGAAAGTCTATTTTCTTGTCACATGCACGGAAGAGATTATGCGTCATTTATTGCAGCTCCCGTAGAAGTGAATACTAGTGTCACATACAACCTTTTCTTGTAATGCGAAGTTTTTATTTTATGTAGAACAATAGGAGATAACTGTTTCGTTTGTGGCCTTTGCATCAATTCAACCGAAATCCGGGTTGTGCCTTAGCCATCCTTAACTCCCAATTTCGGAAGACGTGCCTCGCCTCCTTTCATTCCCCTAAGCACGTCCCTATAATCGGACAACGAGTTCCGTAAGGTTTTCCAGACGTGCTAAGGGCCACGATCGAGATCATCCAATCCTTCGGCAACAGCTGACTTCAACTAATCTACACAGGTTTTATTTACCCACCACGCTGCTGCTCCGCGGTTCCAAAAGTTAGAGGTCCACTTTGAGGTACACGAAGGGATGGCTTCCTCTCATCACAAACCACGCAAGTCCCAAGTGAGACGCTCCGTTTTTGCCCAGTAGCACTTGACCGTTTAATTGAAATCAGAGAAATGGGTTAGGAAGAAAACAATTCATTGAAATAAAGGGTAAAAAATCGTTGCTCGCCCTCCGCTGCCACGAACAATGCCGACGCCTCTGAGCCGCTTCGTCCGCTTGTCGAGGGGCTGGCTCTCCGTCGCAAGAGCTACCATCGGCGCGGCGGGGGAGGGGAGATGAGAGACAGGAGGGGGTGGTAGATAGAGAGAGGAGGAAGGGGGCGATGCGAGTGGCGGGAGGCCTCCGAGGAGGGGTGGGAGTCGAATGGGAAATCGAAAATTCAGATGGCGAGGGGGTTGGGCGGGTGAGAGAAGCGGGAGGAATGCGAGGGGGAGGGGAGGAGGGGTGCAGTGGGTGACGGAACGACGGAATTTGAACGCATTTCGGGGAGCGAAGGAGGCTTCAAGCGGAGAGATGAGAGGGGCCCGGTTTATCCAAAAATTCCAAAAGTCTCCGGCAAATGCGGTTTCGAGGGAATTATTAGAGGGGATGAATATGCGTATGTGCATGAGTGTGCATAAGTATGTATACAAGCAAACTTAGTGCATCGATCCATTTGTAATTCGTACTTTCTAACAGACGCCTCCGTAATCATCGTTGTCTTTTGTTTATACGTGTGTGTGTGTGTGTATATATATATATATATATATATATATATATATATATATATATATATATATATATATATATATATATATACAGAGAGAGAGAGAGTCAGCAGTCAGTCCTAGCTTGTCTTCTGATGAAGACGGAGCTCAATGCCGTCAAGAAATAACGTGTGAGGGTTCCTTTTATGAGTTCTTATATAGTTTGTTGCTGTCAAATATATATATATATACCCGGGTCGCGGTGGTCTAGTGGGTAGAGCGTTGGACTACTGACCGGAGGGTCCCGGGTTCGATTCCCAGGCAAGCACTTTGGGCACCTGCAGCTCCACCCAAGCTAGTTGATTTTTCGGGTACCAGATCTTCCTGGGAAACCATAACCGGCACAGGGAAAGGAACTGGGCCCCCTACCCTGATGTGTGAGCTCTACCATCACCTACTAAACCGGCCTTCGGGTTGATTACTGTGTTTATGATTATATATATATATATATATATATATATATATATATATATATGTGTGTGTGTGTGTGTGTGTATTTTTATGTATATATGTGTGTGTGTGTGTATATATACATATGTATATATATATATATATATATGTGTGTGTGTGTGTCTATATACACACACACATCAACACACGTAAAAACTCTGATATGGAGCGTAGCCATGTACAGCGCGGAAACGTGGTCGCTGAAGCAGGAGGATAGACGTAGATTAGAGGCTTTTCAAATGTGGGTGTGGAGAAGAATGGAGAAGGTGAAATGGACCGAAAGGAAAACAAATGAGGAAGTACTGGGAAGTATTTGTTGAGAGAAATCCTATGGAGGCAGAAAAAATGGATGAGAGGTGTATTGAGCGGTAGTGGAATTTGAAGAGGGTAATAGAGGGGAGGATGTTGGGCAAGCGAGGGAAGGGCAGGAATAGGATAGGGATGTTGGACGGGATGAAGGGAGGAAAGAGGTACACGGAGATGAAGAGGGACCCGAGTTGATTAGGTTGCTGGATTGGGTTTTGTTTGGAGTTACAAAATGTTTATTTGATAGTTGTGTCCATCCAAAATCCTACATTTACCGGTAGATTACCTAATAATGTATAAGGTACCGGAAAATTATATTATACCCTTATTTATTATTATTACACCTAATAATATTTAAGGTACCGGTAGATTACCTAATATATATATATATATATATATATATATATATATATATATATATATATATATATATATATATATATATAACTAATAATACATAATAATACAGGTATGTGTGTATATATACATACACACAAACATGTGAACAGCAAATACACATTGAAGGAGAGGGTGGAAAGTATGGGAGAGGAAGGAGAGGGGGAGTTGGTTGTAGCGGTCGAATTGTGAGAGCAGTGAGGGCGCGCCCACCACACTCCCTCGGGCGCTGCGAGGGAAACGCCAGGAGAGACGTCCATGACGAGAGCGCACCCGCAATCCCAGAGCGAAATGAGTCGCAGTTGCGTCGGCACGCCTCTTCGGTCTAACACTATTCCGGGGCACCGTGAAGAGGAAGGGGGTTGATGTGGAGCGGGGGGAGGCAGACAAGGGGCTTGAGGGAATGGGGTAAGTGACAGGCACCAGGGCTCGAAATAAACGCGAAAATGCAGCCAAATATCTCAAATCGGAGCAAGGAAAAATATTCGGGTCTAAATTAGTCTGGTCTAGTGAATTTACACCCTGCCACACACCCCAGGGGTGGCTTGCAGGGTACTAAAATTAAATAATAACGGCCGAGGGAGGGGACGCGAGGCACGGTGCGGGGGAGGAGGACTCCTTCCTCCCCTCCCGCTCTCTCGGCCTCCCCGATGGTGCTGCCTTCGATGATGCGGTGCGTCTGGTCTCCGCGACCCAGCACCAGGGTGGGTGGTTAGGGTGCCCTCCGAGGCGGGGGGTGCGGGGGAGCTGTTGGCTGGAAGGCGGGCCGCGCTTAGCAACAACTTCGACAAGAGCGGGCGCCAATCTTCATGGATTCCTTTCCACACACTCAACGAGAGGAGAGAGCACCGAAAAGACGGAACGGATCAGAACGGTGAGACTTCACAGCTAACAAACTGGGTGGTTTCACCCATCACTAAGTGGTAGCGGTTCCTAATCAGATATGAAACTCCAAATGGAATAAATATTAATTTTATTTTATTATATTAACTTAACATTAATTAAATGAAAGGGCATTCGATCCAACTTTTACTGAAAAAAGTGTTTTATATCTCATTGTATCATAGCACCTATCGCTGAATCTGAGGTGGCGTATCTGGTCGGCGGGGGAGGGCAGGGGAATAATGAAATCTTTCGATCGAGTCTCAACTGGGGAGTGATAAATGACTCAACTGTTCGAAATAATACGTGGATTGAACAGTCTAAAGACATTTCGATCGAATTATTCCAAGCAATCACGTTGATAAGAGCCAGTTTCATATTTCAAACAGCTTGGAAAACGGACCCCGGCGGGACTAATCCTAGATTTTCGTTTTTCTCATAAATATCAAGAGTCAGCCTCGTGAAACCTTGAAAATAATGAAAAAACATGTGCTTGAAGCAAATGATTCCCCTTCAAAAAAGAGGGATTGGTGTGGAATAGGAATATGATAACGTATAAGAACGAGGTGTCCTTTGCATCAGAGGACCACTGAAATGATACTCCCTGAGAGATTTCTTATACTATGCTGAACCTAGAATTTGATACGTTACATTGACAACTGAGAAAAAATTAACATTTGATCTTTTTGCAGCGGGAATATCACACTCCCTTCACGTCACTCTTACACCCAACAAGAGTACAATCAAGACGAAAGATCCAACGGCGAGATTTACAAAAATACTCCATGAATAGATCGATTCAAGGAAGTTGTCGTGCCACTTAGGATATTCGCTAGGCACGGATGAGAATGCCATGGACAGAGTATTCACTTATCCTGCCAGAAGCAAGGGGAATTTTTAAAAAATGCCGAATTACCAACTCCAAGAGTCACCGGAAACAATTCAGGGATATAAAAAAATAAGTATCCAGTGATATAAGACTTCTTTGAAGAAAATTTTGGGAAAGGCGTAACCTCTACAAAATTAAAAACTTCATGGTATCCCAAAAAATTATGCATTATACGAATTTTCAGTGAATGCCAATTGTCGTCTTACAATTCTCAGGTCATATTCTCCTGAGAAAAGCTCAGAAAATTTAAAGCTGAATTTATTCTGAAACTAATAACTTCCGTGCAAGATAAAATGGCTCCAGGTAAACGCCATCCTCCCGTACCGGAAGATATATAATCGGCATAATCAACCCCGAAGGGATACTACATGAGAAGGCGCTACATCTCACGTCTCCCTTGACGGAATAAAACAGACACACACTACAGCAGGAAGCGGCACGAATCTTCATTCCGTCGCCACCTAGGGTATCCCAAATAGTATGATATTAGTGATAAATAATAGTGATATTCGGGAAAATCGCATCCTTTACACTACTGATACGATACCCCAACTTGAACACGAGACCACTTAGTCCATGAGCCCCTACCTCACCGTTTCCCGCTCGCACTGATGGCCCAATCGCCTCCTAACTTCGCCTTTGATCTCGGAAGTGGAATATTAATATTTTAGTTAAATTAAGGTAATCAAGTGTTGGAGGTACATTTTGGATGGAACACCAAGAAACCACCTCTAAGCCACACCCAAAACGACACAACCAGACACCCCACCTGACTACAATAAATTAATTACCCCTCCTCATTCCTTCTAACATACGCCTATTCTATTCCTAGCCCCTATCCTCGTTTACCTAACATTCTCCCCTCTATCATAGTCTTCAACATCCCACTGCCAGTCAAAACACACAGAATACACCACAACTGTCTCCTTTGGCTTTCTCCCTCCAATCCTCCCTCCTCCCCACTATGCCTAGCACTTATTTTGTCAGTTCCCGGCGCCTCTATTTTTGGCCTTCTTTTCAGCAAGGGCCTTCTGGGTCAGACACGCGTGGCCACTCAGTCAACCCCTCTCCACCCGCGGGGTATCCAACCCACACCTCCCTCTTAGCCTAACCTTGACGGGGGTGGCGGCGAGAAAGCAGCGGTCAAATAGCCCCACACCGACCCTACCCCCCCCCCTCATCCATCGATCGCACCACCCATCCACGCATCCCGCCCCACCCACCACACTTGTATTCCCGCACAAAAGGGTACGGTGGGTGAGACGCATCTGCCCGCTTCGACATTTATTTTATTTAACTGCATCAGGTGTGACCCCGCGGCCCCCAAAAATTCTTACCTCAATCCGAGGGGGACTCCGTGCGGGGAGAGCGCCTGTTTACGTGCGTACGTAAAGTGGTGAATGATTTAACAAGGAGAAGACGAGGGGAAGGAAGCAATGTGATTAAGAAATGGGGAACACATATTCGAGCTGAAATGAAAACAGTAAGGTAACAAGAGACGAGAAGAAAACTTCAGGTCAGCCATGATTATATACAAATAAATCCAAAAAGATATGACGAACTTGATTCGGGAATACACTAAACTGTACGTAACAGTTGTAATCGGCGGAGATTTCGCGGCTCCGAGTCTCTTGGAAACTCTCAGCAGGTTTTTCGGAACCAAGAGGCACAAATACAGATTACACATTGATGGGCATCAGGAGAGAGGGCTATGGGACGTCATTGCAGTTAGCCGGCAAAAAATCATCACACCAATTACAACCTACGGAATGGCTGACATGTACACTCTTCCGGTAAGGGAAACAGTACATGCACAAGATTTACCCATCTTCGGAATTAAGCAAAGGGAAGAAAATGGAGTTCAACCAAAACTGACTAAAATCGCAATAAAACATAATGAGCTGCATAAATAGGCATATCTGTCACCATGTTTCCTTCCCCAGAAGCGCAAGTTATCTCCTGGTAAATAACTGAAAAAACGAACTAAGAAATTTGTGGACGAGTGTATTTGAATAATTTACATGTATGATGCTACATCACAAGAGAGTAGTACTTTAGGCGTTATGCGGTCATTTATTCCTTCCTTTTTCGTACACGAAATAACTATTTTAGTGGGTGAAATTAGCCTTGTCTGGAACTTGGTTTTTTTAATATGAATTTGCACGTTTTTTCGAGGTTTTTTAGTAATTTTTTCCCCTTTTCCCTTCTCCTTCCTTATACCCTACCCCTCCCACCCGGTGCTTGCAACCTAACACAAACCTTTTTGGTGAATCGCAGGGTATTTATGTTTATGTTGACGAATAAAATAAATACCGGAGTCTCCCTTTTGTGCAAAAAATCTATGGATCGCGGTAGACCAGCAGTAGGGCGTGGGACTACTGACCGGAGGGTCTGGGTTCGGTTTCCGGGCACCCTCAGCTCTACCTAAGCTTTGTGTTTTTTCAAGAGCAAGATCTTCCTTGGGAACCCATAACGCCCGGCACAGGGAAAGGAACTGCCCCCCTACCCTGATGTGTGAATTTCACCAGCCGTCGGGCTATATACTGGGTGAACTCTACCATCACCTACCAAACCGACCTTTGGGTTGATCATTGCATTTATATTTTTTATAAATTATCGCTGACACTTGAATTCCCTCCCTGTATAAACATCAACTTCTTCGGGATTAAAATTACTGATCGAGCAGCAGCATTGGAAAAGAAAAGGGTGGAGACGAGAAAGTAAATTTTTTAGTACTTCAGCCTTTGAGTTTTTTATTCCGCGTGGCTAAATTACAACGCGTTGACTGCTGGACTATCGCGCGGTGGTCAGCGGAGACCGTTTTAACGCCTATTCGTCAATGAACATGGAATGTAACCTTTGCCGAAATTCAAGCTTGACAACTCAGCCCTTTGAGTGAAAAACAATTGTGCCTGCAGTCGAAATACTGCCAAAGCGGAGGATTCTCTTTCGAACAATCGTCTATTCTTAATCCATCATACAAAAACGACTAAGCACAGGGACCACGTTAACGAGGAAAGGGAAAAGCACGCCATGCTAACGAAAGAAATTGAATTAATAATTATTAATTATTATCTTCTCTTCGTAGAAAAAGGGAGTATTATAATACTCCCTTTTTCTACGAAGAGAAGAATCCAGTCAACAGTTAAATGATTTGAAAGCGGTCAAATAAATGGCAAAGGCTTAATAAATCAATGAATTAACATGAATCCAAACAATAAATCATCGACCATATAAGGCATACATTTAACAGCCGTATATTTTAAGGACACTTAAGAGTTAAAATGATGGAATATCAACGATATCACGCGCGGGTTCATAAAAAAGTCTCCAAGGCACGCGTTTTACCATCGTGTAGCACGATGATCTGTACTTGTTCGCACGAATCATTTTTAGTACATCTGTCGAGGTCAGCGCAATTACCACACCAGCATCCCTGTCATAAACACTAACACTAAGTAAGCAACTGTCATATAACATTAATGAATTATCCAACGTCAGCAAATACAATTGAAACAGATTAGCAGTCGCTTGTTTCCCAAATGCTCCGTAATAACAGACTTGTGAGAAGAAATACTACCACGGAACGCAGTTATCGTTTCATAAATCTCAATCCAAATTAAATTTTTATTAATACGTAATCTACCTGTGAGGGTATGCATTGGATGGAAACAAACGCTAACCACAACAGAACTTGTAACCCTTATGTAACAAGCCAAAGAGACACTACATTAAAATAAATTATTAGTCAAAACAGCCTCTGTCTGCCTCGCTTCATTCCGCCCAACAAATCCTCCCCCAACTCGCCTTCCATCGCCCTCTATCACAAGCTTCAATACTCCATCGTCAAACAAAGCATCAACTCCTCATGTCTCATTCGAGTTTCTTCCAACAGCCTTCTCTCCTACCCTTCCATGCCTTCTATTTCTTCCTTGCCTTTCCTATCTGTCCATTTCACTTTTTCCATCGTTTTCCACGACCACATTTTCAATCCTCAAATCAACGCTTATTCTCTTGCCTTAGCGACTACGTTTCCGCGCAAAACTACAATCCTACGATGCAAAACATTTTTATTTATCCATCTTTACATTCTTTTCAAGGTCCTTCCCATCAAATCTCTTCTCTATGTAAAATCTTCCCTGCCTACACATTTTCCCTTCTTATTTCCCTACCTCCGCGCAGGTTTTCCGACAAAAATAATAGAAAATCCGGGCCTGAAGTAAATAGCGGGTAAAGCGAGAGAGCTTAGGACGTACATCAAGATGAAGAAGACTGAAGGGCTGAGGAGAGCCAACCGTGGCTTCATAATACGAATTATAATGAGCGTGTGGCCATATATTACAAGTCAGAGGATAATAAATGATATTAAAGCTGCCTTCCCACCCCTGACCAATGCGTATAGACATAGCGAACCGAGAGTATTACCAATACATCATTACGAATGTTGATGTATGTACAAGGCACGAAACACACACATTGTCCAATAATCAATTCGTAGACGGAATTAATTCGAAATCATCGCCACAACACGCTGCCACCCCTTTCTCGAGGATTGATTCGAAGAGAAGACGGAAGGAGGAGAGAACCTCGGGGATCCACACGCCACTAGGCTGTTCGCGGTTTCGACCGAGAGGCGCCGTTGCCATCAATAATTCAACAATCGGATTCAATGGATAGGCCACGCGCATGCGCGTGGGACGTCAAGAGCCAAATGATTAATGAGCGGATGCGAAAGACGCTGGAAGAAAACAAAACAGGGCGCCCTGCGGCAGAAGAGCGACGGACACGCGCTGAGGAGGGGGGGCCGATGAAGGGCGCGCGGACGCGAAGAATGAGGGCGGACGGCGATGCCAACAACCACACCGTGTCGCGCGACAAATACACACCCAGGAGCCACAGCACCCCGCATCCGTGGGCATTAACAAGCCACACAAGGAAGTCGTTTCTCGGCTACACAAACACATCCTTGGTAAAATTTGATTGATGAATGACACATAATACCTAGTACATAAGAATATGACAACGCAAAACCTACGGCTCTGAAGGAAATTGACTGCAGATAGCCAAAAGGGCGAGAGTGAAATCAGAGGAAACCGGGGGTTCTCTACGGCACGGCGAGAGATGGGCGAAAGAGTCGACGTCTCTCACTTATTTCATCGGATTGACTTTCTGAGACAAACCTGGGTCGAGAAATAAACCAACATGGCAAGATTTTGCTACCTGAACAGAGAGGAACCACTGAGGGGAATCAGTTGTCACAAGTCTAGCCTCGTGGAAAACACTAAACACTTCAAAAGATATATTGGTAGCATTAAAGTGTACAACATCACCAAACAGTAAAATGTCACCTTACTGGGAAAAGCTCGCTTAGAAATATTATATTCGCAAGTCAAAAAATACTAGGGGCAACCAGTGAATTAGGCCCGAGTAGATAATTTCAATAATATAAGTGCCGATTCCTCTAATTGGTATTATTAGCATAAAGGATTAGCTTACAGGAGCTCATACAAGCAAAACACAAGTATGTATTTGCATTGTGCCTATTAAAACGAGGAAATGTTTTCGATACAATATCGATTAACTTATTTTACCTACATTAAAATACGCACATATGAAGTATTCATTAGATTTTTATTAAGTTTAATTAAAAAGTCTTAAAAATGTTATTAATATTTGTTAACTTGGACTTATACATTTAGTCGCGATAATCCAGAGGTCGCGCATTGACCAGAGGCCTGGATTCAATTCCCGGGCACGTCGACTTTGATTTGATTTTTCGAGTGCAAGATCTTCCTGAGCAACCATAGCCGGCGCACGGGACGGAACTGGCCCCCCTACCCTGATATGTGAATTTCATTGGACTTAGTACTGGGTGAACTATACCATCACCTATCTAACCGACCTTCGGGTTGATTGCTGTGTGTATGTGTGTGTGTATGTATAATATATATATATATGTGTGTGTATGTATAATATATATAAACACAGTAATCAACCCGAAGGTCGGTTTAGTAGGTGATGGTAGAGCTCACCCATGTACCAAGCCCGACGGCGTGTGAATATTAACACATCAGGGTAGGGGGGGCAGTTCCTTTCCCTGTGCCTTGTGGTTATGGTTTCCCAGGAAGATCTGGTACCCGAAAAATCAACTTGCTTGGTTGGAGCTGCAGGTGTCCAAAGTGCCTTGCCTGGGAATCGAACCCGGGACCCTCCGGTCAGTAGTCTAACGCTCTATCCACTCTACCACTGCATGTATGTACATATGCATAAAAGTATATATATATGTATATGTACATAATTTTTTAACTATTTTTTTTACAATTTCTTGTACTCCTTGGATTGTGACCCAAAAATATTATTTCACTGTTTGCTCGGGGAAAGCAACGTTAATAATATGAGTTTAATTCTGAAGCAAATATTCGGGGACCCCTGAAATAGAGGTGTCCTCTCTTAAGGCATTAATGTACACATGCCCTTGTCTCGTGACCCTGAGAAATTAATAGAAACGCTCCTTGCGTATGACCGCAGAGGGTGGAAAAACGCACGAGCTGCAAACGAGGAAATAACGGGATGGAGGTGGAGGGCGAACGAAGAAGACTGAAGAGAAATTCATTTTTCAGATGACTGAGGTTAAACCTTCGCGTGGGACACTAACTAATTGCCTCTTTCCAACAATTTTCCTACACGCGACCCAATAGCAGGATGATGAAGGCTAAAGGGGGCCCCTGGGACCTTCGAGGGTATGTGGTGCCCTCGTTCCACCTCCTCTCATTATTCGCGACCAGAGAGAGATGGAGGCTGACCTTCAAGAGAAACTCTGTCCGCTCTGGGTGTGTCACGCCGACGGCCGAACCATGAAAGACGACTGGGCGGAAAGGTTTCCCGTCCTCCCCGTCGCTTACTCCGACGGTCGAACATCATTTTCCACGTCCCGACGGAAGGAGGGAGGCTGTGACGCCTCCTCGCCATCGGATTTTGAGCGGCGGAAGGACACTGATGGCAGACAAACGGAATCGCATTCGGTGACACAAAGAGGCACTCTAGTGTGTCTCGCAATTACCTTTCATGTGCCTTCGCAACATGACTGCATTGCTGAAAAGCGCCCTTTATTTAAATTTGCGTTTAATTATAAGTATTTTTTTACATACACACTTTAAACCTATGGCAGAGTCACCAATAAATAATATGAAAACAGATTTAAAGCTGCAATTACATTACCGCTCGAATCATATATAGTAAGCTCTTGCATTTGCGAAAAAACTTATGAAACAAAACTGCTGACGTGGATTTACGTAAGAGTACGTTAACTAGAGACATCACGCAATACGTGCAACTGATAAGTTTCTGTCATATTCTCCATTCTCTTGCATCAGAATAATTTCCTGAAAAGTTATTTCGGAAAAGTTGTGGAGTTTACCGGTGACCCCAACGAGAGGGTATTAGTGCGTGCCAAAAACTAAATCGTATGATCAAAGTTCCCAAATTATGAAGCAATAGACACTACAATTACACATAAAAAAGAGCTTTCTTCCCACCCACATCATTCGCGGTGAAGACAAACCCAATTTCAGGAATCCAAAAACAAAGATCGGTAGACTTGGATGTAATCTTGGCACTTTCCCGACGAAAACATCACCGTTTTTACACAACTAACCGGCGGTGTTTCCTGGCATCCCGTGCCACACTCGCCTCTGCGGCATTTAGCAGATTATGACGGGGATTCAGGTGAAAGGTGGCGGTCACGAGCGAGAACATGTAGATCGCCGCAGTGGCGGGCGGTGTTAGCGCCACTTCGCATTAATTTGCAACTGCCAGGGGTGCCAGTGTGGGAAGGGGATTGCGGCGGGGAGCTATTCCTCGGAGGGATGAGAGGGTAGGTCCGTTGGGGAAAGGCCAACGTGCTTTCTAAGGAAGACAGAAGAAAGGAGAGTCCGTTTTAAGGACTGCGATGAAATGCGCCGTCAGGACCGCGCCCTGTATCTCGAGGGAACGGGACGGGGGCGGGAGGGATGGAGGGGAGGGGCCGTGGGGGGGGGGGAGGCTGTCGGAGTAGGGGTGGCCTTTCAACGGGACGAAAGGAGTGACGTAAGAGGCGTGGGACACCACCTCGCCCAAGTTTTCTTCACTCTCGCACGCTTCGTGGTTCTACACCTATAGCTACTGACCCGAAAATAAGTAGCATGACTATTTTGCCCGTCGAACGGCTTCGGACAGTTAGAGTGGGGAGGCTTGTGACCGGAAAGATGATGGACGGTCTTGGGAAAGTAAAGCGACCCGCGCCGGTAGTCTACGGGCCGTTACAGTGCGTAGATTGCTACTAGACTGGACCTTTGTTCGAGGGTCGCGTCACGAATTAACGGTGCCACGTTCCACGAAGCACGCTACGCGATACAAAGTTGGGGTTAAGATCGAAAAATCTGGTTTGGAGACCATGACCATGATTAAGGATGCTTACAGAGATGAGGTAATGTTCCAAGGAATGGTTTCTTACGGGAACAAGATGTTCTGGGGGAGTAGAGAGGAGGTGATCGACGACGAGGACCCCTGTGGACGTCCGTCAACAACAAAGTGCGACGAAAATGTGCAAAAGGTGAGAGCCATACTCACTTCCGACCACCGCCAGACTGTCAGAATGTAAGCAAAAGAGTGAACTAATTCCGAAAACCGAAATGCATCGCATTCTTACAGATGAATTTGCCAAGGCCTGAGCCAAGATGGTCCCCAGGGTGTTGTCGGAAGATCAAAATTTTCTCAGGAGAAAATCTCGCGTTATCTATTGGAAGCTGCCCTAGCCGCCATACAGCGCCGATGTGACACCGTTGGAATTCTTTTTCCTCACAAGAATAAAATGGAGCTTAAAAGGCAACCATTTTGGAACGCTAGATAACGTCAAAGAGACCGCAACGAGGTGCCTGAACGAGGATCCTGTCGACGTCTTCTAGGAAGCGTACTGCGACTAGAATCTGTCGATGCACAATGCTGCTATTTTGAAGAATAATGGTAATTTGTATTTTGATCTGCATTAATTTTTTTTCAGGATATCCATTTTATTTGGGGCAGACCCTCAACAAGATGCTCTTCATCACATATAGTAAGCTAGGAAGCGTAGAAAGAGGATGGCATTAGGCATGCAACCTCAAAAATCAGTGCCGTTTGAATGCAAGTACCAATAGAAATTATAAATAATTCAAACAATTGCAATCAAATTTACAACGGCTTACCTACTATATGTCATCATAGTGTAAAGTACTTCATCCATGACGTTTTTTGTTGGGAAAAGCACTCCAAGAGGCTGTGATCGGCCACGTGGGAAAAACTCGCGCGGCCCTTCAATACAGTCGGCCGAGGGAAGCAGAAAGAGTGCCGTGGCATGTCGACCGACCAATCCCTCCGCCAGCGGCCCCCAGCAAGGAACGCGAAAGGGTCGCGCGCCGTCCTCCAAATACTGCGCGCGAGAGAAAGGGTGACCGAAGGAAGGAAGGCGTTAGCACTCAATAAATTATTAAATCGACACCACACCCTCGAGAATCAATTAATCATGACTACTATAGTTTTTTGCAAGCACTTTCAACGAGATCAATCATTGATTGCCTTATCATTGATGAGAACTGAAGCAGTCTTCGAAACACTGAGGAAAAACGAGGAGAGAGTAATTACTTCCCCTGACCTGCCCCTTAATTTCTCAGTTCCCCAAAATTTTACCGATGAAGGTTAGTACTACAAGGACTGACTATTCGAGATTTTCGTTTATTAAATTATTCAATAACTGAAATATGAAACAGCTTCAAATATTCAAGCCTGAAATACACATTAACATTCAAATATAATATATTTTCAAATATTCACGGCGAGGTATCCTAAGGTGTTCGGGTGCCCGCCCGAGGGCCTGGGTTCAAATCCGGAGGACACTTCTGGTTGCAGCCTCAGCCTCGCCCAATCTGAGCAACTTTTCGGGTATTATTTCTTCCACGTAGACCGCAG
Organism: Hetaerina titia; assembly: GCA_037158775.1. Taxonomy (NCBI): domain Eukaryota; kingdom Metazoa; phylum Arthropoda; class Insecta; order Odonata; family Calopterygidae; genus Hetaerina; species Hetaerina titia. The sequence goes on along the minus strand of CM073770.1, from coordinate 24,865,554 downwards.
GAAGCACATAACCAATGTGGGACTGGCCCAATTCTGATGCTTGGCAGCATGCCTACATCTCCACCCTCGCATATTGTCCGAATTTCCGGGTTGGTTTGTGTATCGTGGGAACTGATTTGCCAGAGCATCATTCCGCAAGGTGTACATGTACTTATAGAAGAGCATGAGAGTCTCCTGAGATGAACAGAGAGAAACTACACCGGCCATGATGCCGCTTTTTATCCCACCACAATGCCGAATTCCCTAGAACGATTCAGTCAAACAACACAATAATGACGTATACTTGATTAGAACGTAAATTCAGACTCTTGCTCCATGTAATAGGGCCCAAAACGCTTATAGGCTTCAACTCGACGAAATTGACTTGTTCATTTCACATTTAAGAGATCGGGAGTGAACAGTCCCCATTTCTTCATTTCCAAATTCGAATGAGCATGACTCCGTGATCTACGGCATCGGTGAAAATAGACCGCCGCCATCCCAAACGAGGAAAATTTCACCGAAATCCATTCCACTTTTCCCAATTGTCTCCCGGTTAACTAGGTACTCAAGCTTCAGTTGCATAAATTATATCAGATCATAAAGCGATAAGAATTCAATTTCCAGGTGGTCGTATGGTGAGGCACAGTTTGCGGAGCGATCTCATTGGAACCTTCAATAAAAGATGGCATTAATACGAGGGTAGAATGAGAAACAGGGAAAGTTAGGAATGTTTGAAATTTGTAATCGTCCTGACCTGATCTACAATTAAGTCCTCTTTACCATTCGAAAAGTCGCATCGCTTTGCTCTCCTGGACCGGATAAAGACGCATCCGGGAAGTGCCGAGAGGAAATTCTAAAATACATTTAACAACTGTGTATGGCTTAATTCAAGAGTAAAATTTAATGCATAGCAATCAAGCACTCAAAATATTTCCCTGAGGTCATTTACCATTGTTATCTTACGGGCTAATATTTCACTGCATGTCCCGTTCCAATTACTAAGCAATAATAAATCATGGTGCACGTACTCGACCTCAGAGGAAGTAAATTGACTTACTTTGTCTCGTTGCTAAGCACTCAGTTAAGGTACTGAGAAATGAAAGTGCACAAAGAGTGAGATTACAAGATGCTCAATACTTCTCCACATCGTGATATTAAAGACGAAAATTATTAAATATATTTAAATTTTTATCTTGCCATTAACTATGCTCTTTCTGCACTAGGATATGACTCTAACCCCTTTAATATCCTGTCTGAACATCTTTCTAAGAAATGAAAAATCGGCAAAAAATAATAGACAAGAAAAGTTTCCAGGATCCCGGAAATTCCCGGAGAGGACATGAGATCCGTTTTTCGGAAATGCACGTTGATTTACATGTCCCAGGAAGAAAGATTCGTACCTGAACTATACACAATATCCAAAGTCACACCCCATAAAATTATGGCACGTGAAAATGTTCGCAGCATATTTTCGGTAGCAGTAGACTATACAAAAGAACTGGAAGAACTTTTTAAATTTAAGGAAGTTGGACTAACGCTACTAAGTAGTTCAATACAATAAATTAAGTTCAGTTCCGTCTGGACGACGCTTTCAACAATAAAATATCATTTATCATTTGAGAAAAAAGAGGTATGAGATGCTCTGAACAAAATGAGACGTTTAATGTCGCTTTCGGAACATTAATCCATGAATTCATTCAATTCAATCTCGGTAAAAACCGACAACGGTACATTATCATGCGAATTAAATTATTACATTTTCTTACTTGACCATTCTAAAACGAGACCTTTCTCTTTAAAATATAAATATTATTTAGAACCATTATCAAATAAAGCACACTATCGTCATGTCCCTCACTTTCAGTCTTCCTATTGTTTTGAGAGATGGTTGAGGCCGTTACTTTGTGCAAATCCATTTGTAACGCACAAAGAAAGAATCAAAGGAACTTTTCATTGTAACCAATTATATCACTGGTCCGATGCAAAATTAAATTGCTCATATGTTAAATTGCAACAAAAAAACGAGCAATTGAAACGAACAGCCTAATTTACTCTATCAACCTTGTCATGAGTCGATTTTCATAAAAAAATAGTAAGACAAGATGATCAAAGAGTACGAGAAGCCACATTTACATTTTTTTTCATTGTCTGGAGGACAGCGGCCGTTGTCATAAGGTTTATTTCACTAAAATATAGGATGGGTCCACCACCACAACCAAGTGGAGGGGGTATTCTTTCGCAGAGTGCGTAGGTCGGAGCAGCATGGCGGGGTGGGGGGGGGGGAAGAGTCCCCGCAGAGAGGGGGGGGGGCGGGAGGGAGGAGGTAGGCTGAGGGTTGCGACCGGCGATCGATACCAACCCCCTCTGACCACAGTTTGGGAAATGTGGCTGCGTCCCCGGGGGGGGGGGAGGGTGGGAATGGCGGGGGTGAAAGGAGCGGGAGGGGGGAACCAGGGTTCGGGAACGGTAAGGAACAAAGCCGGGGATTAAGGATCTGTCAGGGAAGGAGGAAGGGACAAAAAAATTATTCAAGCGCGGAAATCGGGAACGAGGGATGAAAGGGGCAAAGGGCGAGTATATTCCTCCAGAGGGGATGGGGAAATGCCGCCTATCTTAACGTAAGAAACCACAGCGACTAAAAAACACTGCTGCTCTATTAAAAAACCAGCGAGTCCCCACTAACAACTGACCGTGGCAGATGTTGATAAAATGATAAGCAACCGTGAAATCTTGCAGCATGTGACGTAAAACGTTGCTGCGGACTACTTTTTTTAAAACCAGGCTGCCCACGTGCGATTTCGTCGGCGGTAATTCATGTTTGAACTGCGATTCCTGGCGTTGAACTCACCATCTGATTATCGCTTAAGTTCCAGCAGCGCTTACTTGAACAATGTTCTATGATGACAATATCTGTTAGAAAATATGCGGATCAAGGTAAGAATCCAAGAGCATTACTACAATGAATAATAATTTTCACTAATTTAATGCTAAGTAATTACTGAATATCATAAAACACTGGTTCAAGGCAAAGTTCGCTACATGTGGAACCGGATTCGGGCGAGTTCTGCAATCGCCTGAACGTGTAACTTAAGCTGAGGTTTGTAATCTCGCAATTAGTTTTACGAGTGACTAGCAAAATAATAAAACATTAAAAACCTCCCCTTGAATACCATCGGTTAAAGTGAGACAACCGCAGGGTCACAAGGGCTTTCAGCGTTCGTCTGAAACGACAGTCTTCAGTGATGATGCGAAAATGACTTAAAATTTGTGATCACCAACTGATGGGAATGACCGTGGTTGGTTAACTAAACCGATCACGTGGCTGAATGGCCATTGACCATGACCCTAAATTTAATTCCCAGCCCAACTTGATGCAGTAGGTATAACTGGCTTTAAGGCTAGCAGAATGCCAACGCAGAGGAATCCAAGGAACATGTACAGGAATTAAGAAAAAACCGAGTCATAATGGTTTGGATCACGCCATAGTGTGCGCAGAGCCGAGGGAGGGAGGAGGGGAAGAGTGGGCTTCCTGCGCAGAGGGGATGATGGAGAGGGAAGGTGGGGTGGAAATGTTGGACGGAGAGAGGGGCGCTTTAGGTGGGGGAGAAATGAGGTAGAGAGAGAGGATTCGTGGTGGGAGGCCATAAATAAGGGTTTAGCTAGGGAATGAACAAGAGGGGCAGGGTGTGAGGAACCAGAAGAGGGAGCGAAGGGCAATGACACGCGGGGAATATTCAGCATTATAATTGCAACAGATTTTATGAAGTGTATGGCCAGTTCTGATTAAACTGAACCTGAGGAAACACTTCGCTGTAGATATCATTTTTTAACTTCCACGACGGAGCTTTGGAGTGGGAATCGTTTGTTGGAGACTTATACTAACCCAAAGAACAATAAAATTCGCCATTAACCTGTACAGAAAACACGTAATAATCCGAAAGAGTTGCCTATCAATAACCAAAAATGGTCGTACCACAAAATTGACATAGCGATACTAATAAAGTCCCATTAAAGCGTTATTCATGTGTTCTAAACATGAATACGTGAACAGACAGTTTTCAAGGTTTTTGGAAATTACGTGCTTTCTCATCGGCAATATGGAGATGGAGTACTACGCCTAAAACTCTTTAACACACAGAATAAACTTAAAAGCAACATTTGCATCAACACGCTTCTTTATAACGTTCCGGAGTGAAGTCTCGGCTTGATTCAACAGCGGTAATTTGCTTTCCCATTCGAACGGCTAGGCGACACCGGGGCTGGGGCATCCGGATGCGGTGGTGACCGCCACCTACCCCCAGATGATGGCTCGAGGACAACGCCAAATGAAAACAAGAGTAGTATTAACTAACTGGAGCCTAATGCGTGGAGATTTAAATAAAACATGATGTGCTAATTCGCAGCTAGTAACACCGTCATATGGCCTGCACACTAAGATTTCAACCAAGATATTTGTCTTAGTATCAATACTCCCAATCGCCTGATGAGAGTCTAATCAATGAGACCACACGGATATTATTTATATAAATCATATCATACTGATAAATTATTTACTACAACTTAAATAAAAAGTGGCATTAATGTATGCAGCTGATCACTACACATTATGGTAAGGGGCGCGACAGACTGTGGTGGCGAGTCACGTGTCGTTGATTCCCATTTTAAGAGATTAGTGATACTGTCGGCATAATCAAACATCATATTTTCGATCTCTACAGCAACGGCCTTAGCACGATTGCACATATTTTATCGCGTAGCCAAAAATACTCTCGAAATATAAACACAGTGCACACGGACACACAATCCAGAAACTCCTTCCTTTGATCATTTCTTAAGTTCTTTGGTAAGAAATTAATGCGATGCAAGAAAACTATTTCTTTTTCAAACATTAAGAAAGTTGGCATATCTAAAAATTCAGGCGTTGCAAGAGAGGCAAAGTGAATCTCTTCTATACAAGGTATTGTTACGTATTTGGATTTCATTACATTTGCCAACAAGCCACTTCAGTCACCTTTTTAATTCAATGAACTCTCATATTTAGATGGACTCCCACATTATGAGTCCGACACTTATCAGGGAACATCGCCTTCAGTTAAATTCTACATTCCATATTGAAAAGAACTTTCCGACAACATGAAGAGGTGCTAAGTAGAAGTTGTCCCACACCACTCTCTGTCCTTTCTCACAGATGCCCCGGAAAAAAACAATGCCTATATTAATTACAATAACTCATATGGCCTGGATATATCTAGAGTTCACGCCAGACACGATGATAAAAACGAGATAAAAACTATCAGGTCTCCGAGAGACACAATCACTCGCACACACACAAAAGTTCTCAACACGGAATTAAGGTTAGAACATCGATCTAAGAACTCGAGCCGGAGATCTGGGTCAAAGGGTTAAAAAATGTCTACACTGAAAACCAGGAGTAGTTCGATATGCGAATACAAATTTCGGCTATTAAGCGATCCTTATATGGGACAGAAGGGAAAGTGCATCACGAATAGGCGATGAAACGGAATTCATACATTTTTAAAGGAAAACGGCTGTAAAACAACACGAGAGTATCAAGGAAAGTCCACACTTAAGAATACGACTGTTTTATCAGATTTTAGCTCCGAGCACAAAGGAATCGTAAAAGAAAAGCAAGCCATCGAACGAACCCATAACAGAATGTTATTCCAATCTAAAGACAACACACACAAGCGGGACTTTGATATGCATGCTTGAAGATATATTATACTCTTGTACACATCAAGTAAAAGCAATCGCTTAATTTCAAATTCACCACAATTCATACCTGCATTGCATCATTCAACAAATGTCAGAGGGACAAAAACTAGAATAGGTAGATCATTTCACCTACCAAGCTAGGGTTTTGTACAAAGATGTTCAAAGTAGTAGGGATTCGAAGGAAGAACCGCGTCAGGAAAAGAAACTTTTGCAGCTTAGAGGGATTTGATGACAAGCACCTCGAGTTACTATGTCAAAGCAGACGAGGGAAATAATATTATGGAGAGCGTAGTTTTGTGCAGCGCTAAATTTGGTCATCGCGGCAGAAGGATGAGAGAGGAGGAGGCTATGTTGAAGGCTTCTCAGAGGTGGAGGAGAATGGCAGATGGAGAATGGAGAGATGCGGGGAATAATGGCAACAGTAAAATGGATGGGAAAAAAACGAACAAAGTAGCACTACGCATGGTGGAGGAGGCGAAAGGGTTGCCGGAAGGCATTCAAATGAGGCAGGAGAAGTTGGAGCAGAGCATTTTGATTAGCGATGAAATGTGGACTTAACTGCAAACAGAGAAAGGAAGAATGATCGAAAGGTGAGGAAGGATGAGGATTTAAGAATAGGAGTGTTAGACAGATTGAAAGGAAGCAAAAATTACGCGGAAGTAAAGAGGGGTTTATAGTGATAGAGAATGTCACCTGTTAGGTGTGGCAGTGATTAGTATTTTTGCATCCGTATCACCTATGCCAGTAGCCATTTATACCAATAATCCCCCCTTATCAAGCTAACGGTAAAACTATTTTATTAATAGTGGCCAACGAGGGAAAATGCTGAAATTACTACATACATCGACACCAATTCATTCATACGGTTAGGTGCTCACTTTTCATTTGATTCGTTTTCATATATTGCTGCCGTCACAATTTTTCTGTAACGATCCACACATATTCACAACCAATCGATGGTCTAGATTGAAATGTAAATAACCGCGTTAGTTCCTGCTGCGCGTATAATTCTCTCCGGAGCTCCTTTCCTCGCAAAACTTCCCTCTGAATGGCGGAATGGGCCTCTCCCACTGACGCGGCAGCGCACACTTCCCACGCAATGTCCGGTTTAGGCCGACCGAACATTAAAAACGCCAATGTCCGTTCAATCTGCGCGACGAAAGCAGGAAAACGAGACTGAAGGAATGAAAACACTTCCCTCTTTGAACACGTCGACGCTTTTACGGTCAATTTACCCTCTAGGCCAGAAAGATGGCACAGGACGTGAGTTGAGGTCCTTCGATGAGGCACTCATATTCGCAGGGAGGAGGGCTGCTGAGGGGGACCTACGCCCAAGGGCTCAGACAAGTCCGGCCCGCTGCCATCCGCGCATCGGGTCCATTAATGCTTTGGACGGCGTCGCACACGCAAGAACACCCGTAAGAATGCACCACCACGCCCCTCGAATACTCGACAGTGTAGCACAGCTCAGCACGACCACCGTCACACCTCTCGAGAGCGACCGCCAAGTGAACGGATTGGAGGGAAGTGACTCCCTCCGAAGGCCTCCTTCACAGAATGTGTGGCCGGTGAAATATTATAAAATTTAGAAGAAAAAAATGGGACTTGTACTTCCAAAAGTCCATAGAAAAATTCACTTTTGTTTTAAGGAAACCAGAAAGACCTCCCAGGGTTAAATATATTTTGATGGACTACGCGCATTAGCAAAAGAAGCAGGTATTGCTTGCAAAGCTTATTCCTGGTTTGTACGTACCCCTCGAAGAGATACCTCCATGAAATAATAAAGTTGATATTAGCGGTAGCCCTCCGATCATGATGGGTTTTCGAAAGGGCACAGCCTAACCACTGCTACACTTTTAAACCTAACGTGGTACGGCACAACGTGACCCCTAAAATATGGCAACATAATTTGCTGTTTTTTTTCCTATATATACTCTTCAAATCAGCAAGTTGTGCTGCCGCACCCAGAACCAAAGCTTTCTTCCATTACGCATACTTCCCCCGCCTCTTTTCATACCCTCCAACATGCCTACTTAAGTATTCTCTCCTACCTTGCTCGCCCAACATTCCACACACTATATTTTGCAGTTAATACCACCTTCCATTGCCAATCATTACGCCACACATCTCCTTCTACAGCCTTCTTTGAATTTCTCCCAGCAAACGCATTGGGTCAAGTGCTCTACCGTACATACATGTGCAGTTTCAAGAGCTTATCCAGCAAGCCTGCGCACGCCAACACTTTAATTTTGTTAAAAAATTTACAGCAAATGCAAACCATGCGATTCAAAGTAACATCAGTTTGCCATCATTACACATTATTTGCAATGCAAAAAATAACCGATCGAGTTATCGAACTCAAATTATTTCTATGACTGGTTCTGAATATGGCTTTCTCGGGAATACTGGGAGCGGATATTGCATCATTACAGCCTCCAGGCATCATTTTAACTGGAGAGAAAACAATTACTCGCTCAAAAGCAACATCCGTTGCAAAAAAACTCCGGAATTAATGCAAAATCTGCGCGAACTCGCAGCGGCCCGCCTCGGGCCGCCGACGGAAATCCACTCCCGTGTAGACACGAAATGGAAGGATCGAAAAATAGAATACGAGTGCAAATTGCTCCTTTGTTTATGCGCTTACAATTAAAGGATGCACCGAGAAATATGTCCTTCCTCCCCCGCAACCTGGAAAAAGCATTCAGCCCCGATCCCGTAGACACGAATGAATTCATGAATGACTAGTGTGAGAAGTCACGCAAAATAACATAAAGAGTTTACTCCGGAGGGATGGTTTCTTTATTCACCACACGAGGGCACTCATTCACTCACATAATTTCGATTAATATGAAGCAATACGATATTAACGCCATGCCAAAACTCAAATAGAGGTCTATGAAATGCCTGCCATACGCCCATTGACCATGATAGGCGACTCATTTTCCCTCTCTTAACGGAAATCTGCTCCTTTTACTTTAAATATTACGTACTTTCTGATTTACAATCATCTTCTGTTCGATCTGACTGTTTATTTCGCTGTATCCCTCAATAGTTCGACGAAGAACAACAGCAGCCATAAAATACGCCAAAGTGACAAAGATGTCTACTGGAATTCGATTAGAAGATTGAAAACCTACGGAGTAATATGAGCAGCCCTCCTAGTGAGTGAATTTATTTAAAATTAACGTCCCGCGCAATTACGAACAAGACCAGGAGGAAAATTTTCCTTGCCATGAAGAGAAATGATGATGAATTGAATGTTTTCATGCAAACGGCTCGAAGGCTCCCCTCTCGTCCCCCGGCCCTGGATGCAAAGCAGAGAGAGGCGAAAGAGGAGCGAGGAGGAAAACGGGGAGGGGGAGAAGCAGAGAAACGGTTTCAGCCGAGGGTTTACGGGCACAGGCATCCCAGCCACTCGGAGTGACTCGAGACAATTGAACTCGAGAGAGAAAGAGAGCAGGCACGAGTTACTTGGGGAGCTTTTCCCGAAATTAAAAAGAAAGAAAGTCGGAAATACGTTTTATGCGTGCACTTTCTTTTTTATACATTTCGGGCGCGCTCCCTCCTCCGTCCTTTCCGCCCCCACCTAGCAAACCCACGCGAAGGGCCCCCTGCCCAAAACCACCTCCATTCCCCAACCCACCCGCAAGTATAAAGCAGCGAAAGGGGAGGGAAAAAATAATAAAAGGAAGAGGAAGGAAAGATGAAATTGCAAAACTGTGAAAAGTTTCGAGAGAGAGAGAGGAAGCAGCATTTGGCGTGGAGGAAGGGGGCGTGGGGGAAGGAGGCTCGAGAGGGCGGTACATCGCCCTCCAACCGACCCCCCTCCCGCCCCCAACCCGGAGCGACGTGATTCGCCGACGGAGTGAGGAACAGGTGGGGCAGGAGCGGAAGGGCGGAAACACGACCACCTCTAACTCCTTCGAGTGGGCAGAGATTAATGCTCAGCTGATTTCGCTCTTCCACTCACACAGAAGCACAAATTATATTACTACGACAGATAAGACTACCGTTTAAGTAAGACGGATAAAAATCTGGATTGGGATGGACAAACGGGTTAACCAACGCCACACTTCGAAGCCTCGCCTATCGAGACACGCCACGAGGCAACACCCTACACTGCAATAATTCCAGGGAATACTTATGTGGACAAGCTAGCAAAAAATTAGGATTTATATGAAAAGAGTTGGGGAAATGTGATGAAAAGTTAAAAAGGAAATGTTATCGTTCGCTCGTTAGGTCTCATTAAGGTCACAGTTCTAGTACGCATATGAGATCCTCAAGAAGTTGGTCTGTTTATCGCATTGGATTGCGTGAAGCGTTGAGGAGCTTGAAAAGTTGTTGTGACACACTGAGTAGCGTATAAAAATTATTAGAGGAACAAGGTTGGTAATCACTCACGGATCGAAGGTTAAATTACAGATGACAACCTCTTGCATAAATTGGAAGGACGTCTCATTAGCAGTGATGTTGAAAATATATATTGACCCCATCGTATTCCGGTAGGAGAGATCATGTAAATAAAACTAGAGAGATTAAGTGTCGAACAGATTTAAGATTAATTATAATATTAATATAATATATAAATATTAATAATAATTTTTCTCAAGAACGATAAGAGATTAGAATGACGTTGTTTGACCGCACTAGGAGGGGAAAGGATGTTGTAATGAAGTAACTTGATGTGATTGACCCACTGCCATACACCCTAGCGGTATCAGGTACCTGATGATGACGCCTAATCGTTGAAACTAGTTGTGCGAGAATAAAGAACAGTGGATATATATACATTGTGTTCTTAATTTAATGAACATTAACTTCCACAAAGTTGAGCCTGAAACAATAGAAAACCCTCGCGGTGGTTTGGAGGGTACAATGGAAATAAATAAATTTTAAAAACCACCCCTTCTTCAATTCCGCATACTTCTCCGCTTCCCTTCACTTCGTCCTACACACCTGACTATCTCAGCCAACGTTATTCCCCCTATACGTACAACAGTCTTTAATATTCTATCTTCAAGCAATACTGTATGCATCCACTCTTCTTCCCTCCTTTGAATTTCTTCCTGGAGCCCTCTCTCCCTCACTTCTATTTTTCTACCCCGTCGCCCTATGTTTTCCTTTCCGTTCATTTGACTTTCTATGTTCTTATCCACATCTACGTCTCATAAGCCTCAATACACCTTATCTTGTCTTCTTACCTTAACAATCAAGTTTCCGAGTCCTACCTATGCTGCACCAAAAACTACAGTAATCAACCCGAAGGTCGATTTGATAGGTGAGGGTAGAGTTAATTTACACCTAAGCCCAATGGAGTGTGAAATTAAAAAATGAACAAGCTAGGTGAGGCAATTCCCGGTTTTGCCGCACATGAGTCCCCCAGGAAGATCTATCATCCGAAATATCACACAGCTTGTGTGCATACGTACATAAAAAAGGTTTTATTAATCATTCCTTCAAGGTAATTATCATCATATCCACCACTCTTTGCGAAAGCTACTTTGCCTAACGTAAATCTACCTCTTATGCACCTAGTATTTTGACCGTCTCCTTCCAAGCACTTCCTGACAGGCGAAACTTTTACCTGTTCTAATTTATGCTTAGTTCAACACTTAATTGATCCTTCCAATCCATTGAGAATCTATGTGCCTTTGTTTTCTTTAGATTCATTGTCATCCCATTCCTATCATACTGATTTTGCAATGAATTCAGCAATGAGTTTAATTCTTTGGTGGACAAAACTAACATAATACTCATTATAATAAAAAATATATCGACATTTAAAAACACACCGATGTGTACAAGCACACCGACGCGTAAAAAAATGGTAAATAAAAAAGCCATATGCACAGAGCGGTCCTGAAGAAGAGAGTTAAACCCGTGATGAAGAATCGCCGCGAATACCGATAACATCCTCAGGAAACTACTGCACCACAGAGGGGAAACGACTCCATTTGGTGAAGGGGTTGGGTTGGGTGGTGAAACAAGATCCCCCAGCATCTTCCCCTGTGCCCAAAACACCCTTGGGTTGTAGTAGAGGATGGGTGGGCGTGCGGAGACACTGGGCGAGGGAGGAGCACGCTCGGATGGTGCGGGGAGCGAGGCGAGAGCGACGGGGTACCCCGCTCGGTGCATCATCCAGGGGCTCGCGGGCGAGAGAGGTGCGGGCGCAATTAAAGAGTCGGGAGAGAAAAAGAGGCCCCGCGAGGAGAGGTGCGTTTCGGTTTAATTGCGACGGCGAGGAACACGGCGCGCACGCGCACCTCAACTATTTGCCGGCAAGCGAGTCTTCCAAGCAAGAGGAATGAGATCCCCTCTCCGGGAGCCACGTCGGGATGAGGCGAATCGGTTTCGACTGCCTCCCTTAGCACCTCTTACAAGGGAATATTGAACCATGTTCCCTAACGTGCACCGAGGTCGATCATAGGAATACGATGAAAATTATCATGCGCAAAGGCGCGACAGTTGGCAACTGAAATAATTGAAATCACTCTATCACATTATGCATTGGAGGAATATTACTAAATACAAGACTAATAGAGAAAACAAGATTCTCTAGGGCAACTCACATTTTAGTACATTACACTGGTGGTAAAGACAATGCATTCTCTAAGGAAAAGAGTAATGCACTTCTAGCAGCAATTGATCATTTTAATCTCGAATTAAACAGACGCACTGGGTAAACATTACGCTTAGCCAAGCAAAGAAGGTTGGTTGTTGACAATACTTCAGCATTTCCACAAACACGGGGAAAGATAGAAGAGGTAGATAGAAAGGAAAGAAAGACGAAGAGAACAAGCGAGACGACTTTTAGAAAGGTTCAGAAAAAAACGAGTTTAAAAATGGCACTAAAGGAATTATTATGTCCCCATACTACTTAAGTAGATCAGACCACAAAGATAAAATATGGGAGATGGATTACAGTACAGATAGATACAAATACTCAGTCTTTCCCCGAACAATCAGGAATCATAATAGTAAGAAACCAAAGTTCCTTTAGAAATATTAAACACATTTTATTTACCAGTCAGAACAAAATTAAACATTGAAAAGACATCAGGTATATTTGTAGATGGATTTGTATGTTAATTGGAACGAGTAGTACAATACTGGTAGTTTGCATGTTTGCATGTGTGAGGGTTGTAAGGGTTTTTGCATGAATGTATACATTGCTTTGTTTGTGGATTGTATAAATTTGTGAATTTTGCGTGCGATTATTTTTCTTAATTACGGGTGGTGCCCTAACACCCTCCGCCACACGCCCTTGCGGCGGCTTGAGGGGTACTATGTAGATGTAGATGCGTCATAAAAGGCACACCAGTTGATGTTACGGAGCAGCTAACATACAGGTCGTGTAATAAAAGTGATAATATCAAAGCGAAATCCGTAAGTTTCTCTTATGTATTCAAGAGGTAATCATAAATAGTGTTAGCCCTAATGCAGTAAAAGTCGATTCGGGTGTTCCCCAGGGGAATGTTATCGGGCCTTTTTATTCCTTCCTTACGTTAACGACAATGAAACAGTGGCAATTCTAAAATACGTTTATTTGCTGATGATGTAGTTTTTCACACAAATGCCCGTAATCCTAAGGATATATTAGGTTTAGCTGACGACCTCTATGATGTAAAATGTTGGCGCGACACTTTGCATTTAGAGTTGAACTTTCAAAAATAAAAATAGATGAATAATTGGAATTGGAGACTTTCCTTCCCGAGTGCCAACTGAATCACCAATACCAAAATAGAGTGAGTAGATTGGACGTCTTAGACTTAATGCTTAGACATTACCCTCACTAACAACCTCTCCTGGGTAAAACATATACAAGGAATATGTGTACAAGCTAACATAAAATTGGGATTGATTAGAAGAATATTGAAGAAAGATGACGGTAAGGTGGAAGAACAATGTTCTATTTCACTAGTTAGGCATCATTTAGAATATTCTGCAAGTATGTGGGATCCTCATGAAATTGGGCTGATTGCCGAATTAGATTGCGTCGAGCAACTAGATTTTTAACAAGTTGCTATGGCAAACCGAGTAGCGTATCAAAATTATTAGAGAAGCTAGGCTGGGAAAAACTCACGGTGTAAAGGTTACATAATAGGTTAAATCTCTTGCATAAATTGGAAGGAGGTCTCTTCAGCAACACTGTTCGATCGCGCTGGGGGGGGATAGGTATTTTGTGCCAAAAGTAGTCTGGTGTGAAATCACCCCCTGCCACACCCCCTAGGGGTAACTACTTACAGAATACTATACACGAGCCGGGAACCAATATCTATGCTCTTATTCACTGTCCAAACATCATAGCCCCGGACTTTACTACGCCAAGCTCCATCTTCATATCTCGTACTTAACTCTGGCAGGCGAATTTCACTAGATTCTACCATCACATGACTCCTCTCCGCCCATCCTATTCTCACACTTCAACTCGACTGCTTTCCAGAGGAGAATTCCCATTTTCTTCCAAACATCATTGCATGCATGTGGTTTTTTTCCTGCCTGCTTTTATTTACACCTAGATGGGCGCCTTGATTGCATTGCTAAAAGAAGGCAGAGGGGGAGGAAGGGTAAATAGACGGGAGGGTGAGAGGAGGATCAGAATATATATTAACAAAGAACGCGTTTGAGGGATACGGGAGAATAATTGGTGTAATCGAGCATAGCGGTCGTAAATGGAGGGGGGTAAACGCTTCATTCATTCTTTAAAACTTTAGCTGCAAAAATTTTCTTCCTGGAAATCTGACGACGTAATTACAGCCAGTGTGAGGTCGTGGCGCTGCGATGGAACGGCGTGGAGAGAAGAGGTCAGGTTAGGGCAGGGTGGGGGAGGGGGGCGGGGCGGGCGAGGAGGCGGGAGAAGTGTTGACAGAGAAAGGGTGGGCGGAGGAGAGAGGAATTGAAAAAAAAAGAGATGGAACTGATGGAGAAAAAATGAGGATATTTCGAGTGAAGGGATAAAGGCAAGAGGAAGAATTTTTTTTATTCCCATTACAGTGCCCTCGAGATAAATATAAAAACACGACGATGACACAGACAAATAAAGAGAACGTAGAAGCACAAAATAGAAACTCACACGAGAGTTGATTAAATTTTTCGGTGGCACATCCAGCCTACCCTTTGAGCGAAAGGAAGGAAAAGAGGGAGAGAGGGCGCGGAGGGGTGTGAGAGGGAGGGATTTGATTGGGCAGTTGAAAGAGGGGTTGAGGAAGAGGAGAAAAAGCGGAGGGGGAGGAAAAGGCCCGGTGAACAACGGTGCGTGATGGGCGTCGGTTTAAGTCCAAAAGTCAGATCGCGGACTTTAAGCTTGATCGCTTTAAGTCTTTGAGTGGGAGTGAGGAAATTATAGAGAATTTGTAACACTTCTAATCGAATGAGACAATAGGGAGGGTGAGTGGTGATCTTCGGGGCTGGTAGACCGGGAAGGAGTTTAGCAGGATGTGCGGCGATTGCTAATGCGGATGTTGAGAAGGGGTGGCACTTTGCCCTGTGTATAAAAAGCGCAGCGCATGTTAGAACTTAGCAGATAGACTAAATTATATGAAGTGCCACGGTTGAAGTGGATGGAGGGAAAAGGATTAATAATCGGGTGGGGGCAGCAGATGTGATGGGGTATGCAGGTTTGGTATCTGTCCCGAATGTTCGGATATTGCTGGTGGGCAGAGGGAGTCATGGTGGATCCGAGTAGTTCGGAAAGTTTGGTGGGACGGTGCGGAGCGGCATATAAGGTCGTGGTCTTGTGATTTCTGAGGATGGGAAAAAGAATGGATTTAATAAAATGTATCCCACGGAAAAAGACAGTACAGATAGAAAGAGGGTGAGGATCTTTTTAGTGGAGATGGGTTTGGGCATGTAAGAATATTGGCGGATTTTTTCCATCGAGATTTGCCGGCTACCCACGTTGGAGGCGGGAGTGGTGTACGATATTGAGAAAATTAATTATTGGCGCATCAGGAATATTGCAGATTTAATGGCCAAGAAAGGAGAGGGAGTATGCCAGTCCGCATGCTCGGTGGTATCAGGATTTTTTTTTGTTAAATTGGTACATCTGTTGTTGATATTCCCTTTAAATCTTAGTGTCATAACTTGACATTTGCAAAAGTTACGTAGCCCATGTAAGAATATTGGCGGATTTTTTCCATCGAGATTTGCCGGCTACCCACGTTGGAGGCGGGAGTGGTGTACGATATTGAGAAAATTAATTATTGGCGCATCAGGAATATTGCAGATTTAATGGCCAAGAAAGGAGAGGGAGTATGCCAGTCCGCATGCTCGGTGGTATCAGGATTTTTTTTTGTTAAATTGGTACATCTGTTGTTGATATTCCCTTTAAATCTTAGTGTCATAACTTGACATTTGCAAAAGTTACGTAGCCAAGAGTACATCTATCTCTGTGTGTATTGGCGATTTTTTACAATTGCAGAAATGGATTTAAATTTGCAACAACGAACTTGTATTAAATTTTGCGTAAAAAACGGATTTAGTGGCGCACGGACGTTGGAAATGTTGGAAAAGTGTTTCGGCAACGATTCTCTAAAAAAAACGGTCGTTTACCAGTGGCACGAGCGGTTCAGAAGTGGTCGTGAGTCAATCGAAGATGATGAACGCAGTAGCAGACCATCGACATCGAAAGTCGGTGAAAAAATTGATAAAGTAAAAGAAATGTTGGTCAATAACCGCAAATTAACCATCAGAGAAATAGCGGAGGACTTGAACATTGCCTATGGATCCGCCCAAGACATTGTGGTTAATGATTTGGGTTTCCGTCGTGTAGCAGCAAAGTTGGTGCCAAAAGACCTCAATTTCATGCAAAAAAGAGACCGTGTTGACGTCGCAAAAGACATGATTTGCGAGGCTGAATCCGATCCCACATTCATCAAAAGGATCATTACTGGAGAAGAGACGTGGGTTTATGAGTACGACACGCAATCCAGACATCAGGCAAGTGAATGGCGTTCACCAATTGAGCCGAGACCAAAAAAACCACGTCGTTTTCAGTCAAAAAAGAAGGCAATGCTGACGGTTTTCATGGATTAAAACGGTGTAGTGCATCATGAATTTTTGCCAGAAAGCCAGACAGTAAACAAAGAGTATTATTTGGGCGTTATGAGACGTTTGCGTGAAGCAATTCGCCGATAGAGACCAGAAATCGTCGCACAGTGCGTCGAGACCGTCGCACAGTGCTATCATTATTCGTAATTTTTTGACGAAAAATGCAACAAATACCATCCAACAGCCACCGAATTCACCTGATTTGGCTCCCTGTGACTTCTTTCCGTTCAATCGAGTTGAAAAACCATTACGGGGAACGCGTTTTAGCAGCCGAGAGGAAGTAATGGAAAAATCGCAGGAAGCACTGATGGACATACCGAAAACCGAATATAAAAAATGTTTCGAGGATTGGATCAAGCGCTGGCATAAGTGTGTTGCAGTCGATGGGGATTACTTTGAAGGGGACAATATAGGTTTAGATGAATAAACTTGTATTTTTAATTTTCTGAATAAATTCCGGGAACCTTTTGATCAAGGTAGTATGTCCACATTAACATAATAATTTCGAGGAGGAAATAGAGGAGGCGAAAAAGAGGAGGGCGGAGAAGAAGGATTCGAAGAATTCTGTGCCGTGTGAACTGAGAAGGGAAATGGCGTCAATGAAGCGGAGCCAGATGAGAGGTTCCAAGGGATAATTAGTGAGGAATTGTTCTTACTTCTCATGGCACAGGTCTTTAACCCGGAGGTAGGATTGGTAATTGAAGGAGAAGGAGTTATGGGTGAGTATAGTGTGGGACATATTAATGAGAATTCTGAGCTATGGATGTGTGGGGTCGGTCGTTTCGACAGGAAGGGGCGGAGGGAGGAGAGACCTTCGGCATGCGGTGTGGAGGTGTGCAGGGTGCTGATGTCAGTGGTTTCCATGGTGATTGGGATGTCTTGGGAAAGGGTGGTTGAGTTCAAAAGTTCCAGGAAACGAAAAACGGTCTATGAAAAATATTTCGGCCTCAAATCCGCATCATTCCAACTTCTCCGATAACTTGTCCTTTGAATGTGTTTCTATCCCTTTCACCCATATCTATATGCATTTGTGTTCGCCACTTGGCTGTGTGTGTGTGTACATATAACTGGGCATTGCCTCACTATTCAACGATCCTTTCAGCCCGTTGGATCGGAGGTGGGGTGGATCCCCTCTGCTCCCCTACCTTCATCCGTGTACCTTCATTACCGCTCGATTCTGACGCGAGAGCAGCGCGGTGAGGTAGAGGCGTAGGAGAGCTCCCCGCGCGACAACTCTCTCACGCGACCGAGTGTGGGGGTGGGGGGAGTGGGCCGCGGAAAAGACGTCCAGCGCTGGACGGAGGGGGGGGGGGGGTTAGACGTACGCACGGTGCAGTGGTTAGAGAGAGTGAGAGTGTTATAATGGTGATGAGATGAAGAGGCAGTTTGGATGAATAAACAAGGATATTGTTTTAACTGATTGCACGCGTACGTCGCGGTAGCTATAGCAAAAATAATCGGGGTACGAACGAGTTCTGACCATTGCCCCAGTCAATCCAAACTATTGTGTTATTAGTCTAGCACCACCACTCACACAAATTCACCACCCGGCACTTTTAATTGAACTGTGTGTCTGAACTGTGTGACGTGATCCAAGAGTAAATTTCACCGGACACCTAACTAAAAAAACGCACCGCACGTAAATGAACGTTCCCTGGGATTAACGATATGTGTTTTTAAGCACATAAGTAGGGCGATTAAGTGACTAACGCTACCCAAACAAAGGAAAAGACTAAATATAATCACTATTAGAAGGGATTCAATATAAGTACTTGTTATTTGGGGAAGGAAATTACTTTAAATTTTAATAGACTTCAAACCTATACTATTTCCATCGAAATTAAAATTACAAAGATAAATGTTAAAAACGCTTCTGTGGCACTTCTCTTAGACCATATGTTTTCAGAATTCTGGAGACAAATTGCGCTACCCTATTCGCACCAGAACGTGTTCTGTAAACAGTCACTTCAACCATTTCATCATCAAGGCTCCAATAATTCGCCTGGAAGTATTTTGAGGTGGATAATGAGACGAACATATTTATTAAAATAAGCTTACAACCAATTAAATAATTTTCAGATAATATGCAGCTTCCATTATAAACTATTTTTGTACAAACTTTATACAACAGAAGCAAACGTGTTTGTAGAAAATTATTATTAAGAGGTGTCCTTTAATATTTAAGGTCCTGCACTGACTTTATCCCTGGGAGAGCGGAACTTTAACGTCCTCTTGTTTGTTTGTCTGAAAATGCGTATTGTGAAGATAAGTAGCCGGGGAAATTCCTTGCTCAAATGCACCTGGCTCGACACTTTACTCTTAAATAGAGGAGGGAAGGAGAAGGTAGCCTTGAAGCAGGGGAACCCCAAAGAAGGATGGGAATGCGAGGGAGGAGATGGGCGAATGACGCGAGCAGAATTCACGCACACGGAAGAGAATAGTCCCAAGTCACGGTGAAGGTATGCCCGTGGCTTGCGTCACTCAAAGACTTGGGACCTAGGCACATCTGACTCAATTTAGCAGTTGGAAAACATTTAACTGAATCGCTTACACTACTAACACTAACCATGGTTTTAAAAATGACCCTAAGATTCTATTCGTTCACTGCCATGCATTCTCAATTTCATTTATATAAAATCTGTATTCACACACTTCAAGGAAACTTCAAAAGTACATTCAGGTACCACTCAACAACACGAAGAAAGTACCACACAAAACAACACGAAACCCATCCCCCAGAGAGCTTTCTTTAGTCTGAAACCTTTAAGAGGATCCCCAGCGTCTGAGGATGAAAATTCCGGGGTGCCGAGCCCGCCCCCGTGACTTTTGGATGGGGCACATTTGTGCAGCGGAGTAGTGAAAACGAAAAGCAGGGGGGAGGGAACAGGGGATAAGGCGGGGGCGATTATTGGATTTAAGAAGGGCCGCGCGCCTTCTTCTGCAGCGGAAGACTCCCGTCCCCCTTGGATGAGGAAAAGGGAAGACTGGCAGGATGAGAAGACGGGGGGAGCATTCAAATCGAGGAGAGAATTCGGGACTGAAATTCTGAAATGAAAACGAAAATGAAACAAACGAAAAGGCATTTGCGTGGAAATGGGAAGGAAACGCACACATTCCCTTTCTATCTCGAGGTCCTATGGGATTGGTGAAGGACCGGGAAGGGGGAGAGAGAGGGGAGGAAGGAAATGAAGAGGAGATCGGGGAAGGAATACTGCGTCGACGCAGAATACCACAATCTTCCTTTCCACTTTTCCCAGTTTTCTTAGTAGTTCTTCCTTTTAATTTTCACAAGATTAAACTTGGGTTGAGCAGAGCAAATTTTGCGATACAATTTGACCCTCTTCCAGCTCTTTTAACCTCAACTTAATCGATTATCTCGCTTTCTTTGCAATAACTTGGTGAAACTTTAAGCCTTGTTTTACAGGAAAAACGCACGCCAAGTTACGACTTTGGTTAAGACTTTTTGGCCTTTGCCTTTCACCAGGTTTTCAACTTCCCAGCTGGTTCCTCTCCCCTGCGTCGAGCACTACAAAATGGCTCCTCCGGAACCGTTCACGTCAGCCCCAGGGTGGGGGGGGGGAGGAAAGGGAGAGTGGCAGGGGTGGGTGAGGTCCATCCCACGCCCACGTCTCCGCTTCCCACTTTCATCGCCCTTCCTTTCGGAGAATGAGTGCGTGCCGTTCCCCCACATTGAGAGGGAGGAAGGGGGGTGGTGGTTCGGGTGGGTATCTTAGGATTCAAGCGGGGCGCGAGGGAAGTAGGGTGGAGTTTGGAGGGGAGAGTCGGAACGAGGGCATTGGGGTCGCCCGTGGAGTATTTGCACGGGGTGTAATTGGGACGACAGGACGGGAAAGAGCCGTCCATTTCGGGGATTAAACGGGAAGAGGGGTCGACCTTTAGGGTGGAAGAAGAAGGGTCTCGTCCCAGTGAGGGAGATGCGTGAGAGGCGACGAGACGGAAGGGGAGGGGGGAGGAGATGCCACGGTATTAGCAGAGAGAACGATAATTGGACCGCTCCTCAGAGCACTCACCCCCGGTCCGCAGAAGGCGATATATTTCAATGGATACTTGTTTCGAATTTGACAATTTTGCAAGATTAAAAGCAGATCTTATGGTTGGGCACACAAAAGCGGCTCATCGATGGAGCGAGACGGGTCGGGAAAACAATTCAACGCATTACATCAAACGGAACCTCGAGAACACCGCCGCGGGAGGGCCACAAGTAAGTGTCAAAACTTGAGCGGACCTGTCGCTTACGCTTTTGACGCGTCGTCGAAACACACCTAGTTCGAACACTGGGAAGAGGAACTACACGACTGCACCCCGGTGATGGACTGCGTCATGTGATTCCTCTTAGATGATACACACGAGGTTGAATAACGAGTACTTCGTTGTAGAAATTAAAAGCCGAGCGCAGCCCCTCTTCGAGAGCCTGAGAGGTAGGGGAACACCCGGGTGGATTGTCGGAATTCTCCTACTTATTTCGTATCTCCCGATTCCCAGATTTTTCGTGGCTAGGAAGTCACCAACCAAAAGAAATGCGGACAGCGATCTGTACTAACGGCATAGGTCAATGAAATCACATTTTTTACAATCTTACCCCGAGAATAATATCGATGGGGACAGAGAGGGACCATTAGCTCTCTCTAACGTGTTTGCATGAACGGGTTTATGGAAAAGTTGAGAATCAACAGGATTTCAATCGCGTCTTCAAGTTAAAGAGATCGGAGGAGCACGTCGTAATCATCTCTGGCGCGTGATTTAAACAAAGCTTTCTAAAACCAAGAATCCGGGCGAATAGTTCCTCTAGCTCGACCCTTGAAGAGCCCCAGGTCGGATTGAACAAATAAAGAGGGAAAACAGGGAGGTCTCATTTCGCCATAAGTGGACCATCTTAAATCTGACGTAACTCATTAGCATTTATGCGAACGAGGCTCGTGCACACACTTGCATATTTCGATGAGGAAGTCTCCGTTCAGTCATTCAATGAATTAGAAGAATTTAAAATACCGGACAAGTCGAAATGGTGAGTGCATTGAGTAAAATATGAAATGACGACGTTAATGTTCTAATCTAACCGTCCTTCGTTGTGGAGTGGTTCTCACTCTGCTAACCAACCACCTTGAGCGTCCTTTTCAGGGATTTCTCCCTTTTTTTCCCCAATTCCCTCAAACCTTAAACACTCTCCTTCTCCCTCATCCCTTTCCATTTCCACCTGGTGCTAGCAATCCATGCCACACACCTCTTTGGTGGTTCGCGATGTATTTGTGTAGATAATGATGAGTATTATGGAAGGTGCAGTTCGATGAAAGAGAACCCTCTAAAATGAGAAGCAAGCTCCGCGAAAAATCATAAGTTATTGTTCCAAATTAAATAAACGAATAATAAAATACGAAATAAACATTTAAAAAAAAGGAGAAGAAAAATTCAAAATGGAGGATGGCGTGGAGAGGAAGAATAGAGACGGATTGGAGTCGTTGTACACATGGTGAAATCCCCACGAAAATTATTATTGAATATTATTATTGTGAATAAATAGATTTCAGTTCATTTCCATCCATATCCCACTTAAGCAGTAGGTTAAGGAAGATATGGATGGATGTGAATTGGAATATACTGATTCACAGTAATAACTCACGTAATTAAAGTTAAGTATCGGCTCTTATGGATGGACACATGACCTCTCTTCAATTCTACATACTTCCTTCCGCTGAACAGTCCACCATCACATCCTCCAATATTAGGATAACCATTCAAAATGTCCTGCATGCACTTTTCCTGCCTCATTTGAATCTATTCCAACGACCCTCTCTTTTCCGCCACCATGCATATAGCACTCCCTCGTTTTGTTTTCCTTTCCGTCCATTCTTCTCCGCGCCCGCATCTCAATATTCTCCAAATCACGTTGACCTTATTTCAACGACAGCGTTTTCGAGCGACGCAAAACTACTCTCCATGCCAAATATTTCAAAGAATATCCTTTATGTCATTACTCAAGGCCATTGCCATAAATGTTCTCTTCTTCGTAAGAGTGGCCGATTAAAACGCAATCATCTACAAATACAATTTTCTGAATTCTACACCAACCTCCATTCCTGCCTTCACCTCCCTTCTTGTCTCTTTCCCCATATCCCCCAAAAAGAAGCAGATTGAAAATACGAGCAATCATCTAAACAAGGATCTTACCTAGGCAAATGGACCGTTCCGGGCAGGGGACGGCGGGATAATGAAGATCCTTTACAGCTGAAGACATTTCACGCTGGATGGGGAAAAATGGAGGGACGCAGCCGACTTAACTTCGGAATGAAATATTAATCCACGAATTAATCTACATATTTGAAGAATAAAAGGTATGGGTGCGTTTGGGAATTAAAACGTGCAGCACCATGCGCAGGGGTTTATTTTTGGAGCTGGAAAGTAGAAAACCATTTACATCGAAATATTTACAGCAAGTTTTTCACTTTCAAATCTATGTACAGATCGGCATGCAGCTCTGACTACGCAACGTTCTTCAAGGAACGGGATAATAACTAGCACAGTTCGATTCAAGTAGCCAAACTCATTTAAGTTCAAATACCAGCAAACCGGAATGGCGGCCAGCCAACGTAAAACGATCTCCTTGGTTGACTTGCGAGTGTTCATTCGTGTAGAGAGCGAAATCGGCGAAGGGGTCAAAGAAGAGGTGACCTCGCTTACATACTGAAGCTCGTTGGTTCTCGGCGCAAACCTGCAATTCATTTCCATAAGCTCTTTTCGCTTTTAATCGGCGGCGAATCCGGTTTGTCTGGACCATATCGCGATGCACAAATGTCACCTTGTTACGTTCACTGAAAGCAAATTTCTCCAATCCCCCCCTTTCTCTCCCCCTTCAATAACTCAGCGATTTAAATCAACCGACCCGAACGTATTTGAAGAAGAAATGCGGACTCATATCTCCCGTACATTCTCCGAAATTTACGGCTCCATGAATCCACCTTGGTGGACTACGGAGTTGAGCCCAGCAGTAATTAAGTCCCGCTCAAGAGTTAATCGCGCCCAAAATATGGGGAATGCAAAGGGCTACAAATTTCCCGGAGAGAGATTTAGTGGGGTTAGGTGAGGACGTTAGAACGACTGACTTAGTCTCTCCTCGTGGTTATCGGCGAGGAGATTAGGGCCGACCGCACGGGCACCCACGCCCCCCACCCCACCGGGGCAACTTCTTCGCTAAGGGAGCCACTTTCCAGGCAAACTCAACCACCTCAAAACGTACCCCGGAGGAGAGAGACGATGTTGAAACAGCCCTTCTCTCGAAGGAAATACTATAAGATACGGTATCAAGTGTGCGATGCGCAGTGGGAATTGTGACATGCTTAAACATCCCCACAGTTCTCCCCTGAATAATACATGCACATCATTACCAATTGCAATGTACGGCACCACTTTGGAGTACTCGGAAGGAATTATGAAACCAATTTTGAAATCCCACATTTCTTGGCCATATCCGTCCGCACCGTGGCCGTCTCTGACGAAGCTCCCTCGGGGCTTTGGGCGTCCAGGCGTCGAACTTTGAGCAGGGATAGAAAAATGAACTTAGGCTGGTGGATACATTTTTGACTGCGTAACCAAACGGCAAAATTGTGAAATTGCCATTGTTTATTTTTTGGCATTCTTTACGGCTTCGACTGGCTCCATAAGAAAATAATTTGATTCATTAGAGGGGTTTTTCTTATTGATTCTTTAGATCACTTGCGTTTTTGCTAAGATCGTGGGACAAACGGAAATAAGTCTAAAATAAAGAAGCTTGTGTTCTTTAGCTGCTCACATTTTCTCGTATCCTGGAACATGGAATAAATCCTATTCACACGCGAATTGCCCATGATTATTTTCAGTTCCTGTAATTATGCCCGGGAAATAGAGCAATCATGACCGCGACATTGCTAATTGTTTTATTATTTACAACTGAATTAATTTTGGTAGACAAATAATACGACGTGTTAGGGAATTTTCACAAGTAAATGGTTAAAAGTTAAATAATTAAGCATCGTTCTTAAATATTTTATGCGGCGAAATACATTAATTTAAATACCTAAAAAGTGTTCTCTATTCCTCCGTCACTATGGTGCAGTCTTTAGAAGTTAACTAATAAAAAAGGGCCTCGAAGAAAAAATATTAAAAGATTTTAATCGGTTGATTGAAGATAGATATCGAGTATCCTAACGACTGTATCATATTTGGGACGATAAATTTACTTTTTAGTTTCCTCTTTCACCTAAACCCTTGTCAAAGTAAGGGATTGTACGTTTAGCTGCAATCATGGCGTAATAAAATTATTATTAGCTTAAAAAGGTGAGCATTAGAATAGTTACACAAGTATGCAAGACTAAAAATGAATGAATTAATAAAAATGTAATCTAACAATTGGTACGCTGTCAAGAGTAGAAATAGATATATACAAAGGCGAAATATATAAGAAGATATCGACGATAGAAAAATAGGGAATGAACAAATATTGAATCAATCGGGAAAGAACCTTTGAGATAACTCTTTAAAGATTCGGCTGTAGTTCCACACCCACTGCAGGAAAATATCTACGCAGGGAGATGGTGCATGAAAAACACGCGAAACCTACTGCTAGTCAAACCTACTTCAAATTGTAAGGTAAGAATGTTGAAATCAACAAAATTACTCAATGATATACTTGCAAAGGCTACCGCAGATGGAATACAAGCGTAAAATCAATAAAACTTAGTAAACGACATGTACGTACCTTATCCTAACAATATAACAAAATCAATTTTGAACAGTCCATTATGATGATAAAAAGGTACGATCACTCTTTATTGAACGTTCCTCGTAGTCTTTCCATTTCTGATAAAAGCCACACTGTGAACAAAGAAAGAAAACAAGACGAAAATCGAAGTTTACAGGCGTCGATCCATGAACTCGTATTTAAAATACTTACGGAAGTATTTCTTTCGAGGAAAGCGTTATTAACGGCCTTGTTACTAGATTCTCCGCTGGTCTAAATTTAAGGATAACAGTTAAGACGCTAGCACCTGAAAAAAACTTCTTAGATTTATTAAAATTATGTGTCTCACTTATCCTTTGTGATCTGCATATCCTGAAATCATTTATAGGCTCGGGTAGGAATAGGGAGGCTCGGATTTGCAATTCTTCAAGAAATAGTCGTCGTAGAGAAAGCCTGATTCCAGCTTCACTAGTCTGTACAATTCATTGCAGATCCCTCAACAAATGCCCAAACCCCTCCCCCCCCAATCTGCCCCGAAGCTCTCAACAGGACACCGGAAGGGAAGGAAGCGCGAGAGGACTTGAAGAACGGAGAGAGGGAACAGAGGGTGGGGCTTTCAATAAGGCTTTAGAACCAAGAAGACGTAACGGCTCTCCTACCGGTAACTAATCGTCCCTATTATCCCAGCATCGGCCCAAGAACTTTTGACGGGCTGTCCATTAAACTATTATCTCGCCTTAAGAGGAGCCGTAAATTCCTCTCGCCCTATCGAACGTACCGGCCCCTCCCGATATCCCCAGCCGACGGGGATGCAGGACACGCCAAGAGGCACGCGAAACCAGATTGAATTCACCTCGAGACGGTTTCGCGTTCCGCTAGGAAGAACGAGATACGAAAGACGTGGCAGTAGGAAAGAGAAAACAGTCGCGCCGGCGTAGCTTGGGACCGTGTCTGCCACACGCCCTACGTGCAAGTATTGTTTTTATGTAATTATTGCTAACAAAAAACCGAGATATCTGGATGCAATTTATTTTGCATATAAATCGATCCTAATGCACTTTATGTTATAAATAACAGCTATTGATGTCGCTTTTTTTGTTTCGGGAAGCCGTAGCTTGAAGTAACTCACAATATGGAGAAAATAGAGGCTCGTAGTAAGATTAGGTTCTTTCGTTTGAAAGGTTACAGTGCTCAGAAATCCAAGATGAAACGATGGATGTTTACGGAAATGATAGCTCGTCGTATGACAGAGTTGTGAGGTGGAAAAAGAATTTTCAAACTGGCCACATATCACCCAAAGAAGATGCAAGAAGTGGAAGATCATCACTCATAGACGATGCTGCCAAGGTGAAGAAAGTGGAGGACTTTATCCTCGTATTAGACCCAAAGAGCAACCATCCAAATGATCATGACTGAGATTGATCATAGTCACGGCAATGTGTGGAAAGTTATTCATGAAGAACTGCATATTTCAACGGTGTCGGGACTCTGGGCTCCACGACTACTGACTACTTTTCGGAAGCAAATACATTCAAAGCGATGTGGTTTCAATATTTTGCCATATCCGCCCTATTCTCCCGATCTTTACAAGCGACTTCTTCTTATTCCCATAATTCAAAAATCCATCACCGTTCGGAGATTTGGCGACACAAATAACGTCTTTAAACAGGAGAAACAATGGTTTTCGACGCTATCTACTGAATTCTACAACGACGGCCTTCGAAAGGTCAAGAATGAAGCTGGGAGAAATATTTGGTAAAATGAATGGTGACTGCATAGATACCTCTGAAAAATAACAAAATAATTTTAAGTTTTAATCTCGATTATAGTTTAGTAATAATTAAAAGTTTATGATGCTCCCTCGTACATTACTTCTTCCGAGAAAGCATCCAATGCGCAACTTATCTCGCGGCGTTCTTAAACAGATAATGTGCATTCGCATACGGCACAAGATTTATTTCGTAACCGTTCCCAGCTCTCCTGCTGTAGAGGCAAAGATACTCCCCGACAACTTGCGGTGCAAATTATCTTTTCCGTCCTTATTTCAGCTGCTGCTACTTTAATTACATGGTATCGCCGCTCACAGCCACCTTGCTCGTGCAGCTGCGCTCTCCAAGCCCCCGCGCTATATTCACCTTAGACTGTATGTGATTTCAGGGGCATAAAACTCGAGGGACCGAAAAATGCCCTAGTCTGCTCAAAACTCTTTACCATACAACTTTCCGTACGTAATATATTCCCACACTCGACTAAATGTTTGCTGCGAGTCTCTTGTATGTACCTTGACCCAATTTATCACGGTTGATTTTGCGACCTCGAGCTTTTGGTTCACGGCAGGGACTGCAATACCCTATGGTCAATGTCAAGCAGGAACTTGCCCGTTTCGCGAAGCTACAAGCTGATTTACGAGCTCTATGAATACAGTTTGAATTTGTTGAACTTTGTCGACCTAAAGAGTTAAACAAAATCACCCCAGACTCTTTCTACATTTTATTCGTACTTGGATAACACTCGGTTTGACTTACTAGATTCTGCAAATAGCACGTAAAAACATAAAATATAAAAATAATATTCCCATTCACTATGGGTGGCAAAGAAAGGAGAATTTCAATGAAATAACATATCCAGTCTCATTTCAGTAACACCTTCAGAATCAGTGTTTGAAAAGGTGTTTTAATACGCTACGTAAAAGGGTTACATAGAGTCACGCCACTCTTTCCACATTGTATTCGTATTTAGATAACACTCGGTTGGACTAAAGAGATTTTGTAAACAGCACGTCAAAATATTAAATAAAAAACTATATTCCCATTCACAATGGGTGGCAAAGGTAGGAGAATTTCAATGAAGTAACAGCTGCACTCTCATTTCAGTAACACCTAGAAAATAGATGTTTGAAACGGTGCTTAAATACGATATGTCCTTCAATGTATGTTCCCTTGGTCATGAGGAGTAATTGAGTAATTGTTTTCGCCGTGCAACACCCCCTCCGCAGGCTTCTACGTACTCACCCCACCTCGGCAGGGAAGCACATGACACAGGCCCAAGCATCACAAACAAAGAGACCTGCAGAGTGTCCACGAAAGTCACTTACCTGTAAAGAGAAAAGGACAGAATTAGACACGCACAGCAGAAAATGCACTATCATACGTCGTAGGCGCAGAGTATTACAAAGGAAATATAAACTATGAATGCTTCGCTACTTTTTGACATCGAGCTTTACGTATGTAAACCTTGGGGTTGTATGAGTGTAACCAAACTTTACATTATCTTCGTTATCATACACATATCCTAGGACATGCTTATACTTTTTCAGATCATTTACCGGCTTTCCAGGTAGACAGATTGACAACCTGCCACAACGTATACAATGAAAGGCTTGATGGTTTGTGACGATGGTGGATATTTGACGTAATAAGGAAACATAATAGATCACAACAAGGAACACAATAGAATTAGTCCTCATCCTAGAGAATTGGAATCAACCAATTGGTCACAATGATCTCGACAAATGTCCATTTAACCTATCGCATCACCCATCGGGATGAGAGGACACCTTTGCCCCGAGGCGTCTTCGGATTCGAGCGCGCCGTGCGGGTCTATCCGGGGGAGCATTAAGAAGGGAGTAAGTACTTCTTTCATGAAAAAACATTCACCACCTTCAAGGCGAAAGGAGGCCTGGCGTAGAAAATGCAAAGGAATTCAAGGATAGAGAGTACAGGGGTGAAAGATACGGGGAAGACTACTAAGAGAGCATACAGTGAAGAAAGATGGTGAGATTCCATTTGATTGGAGAAGATTGGGGATTGTATCGCCTCTGCTCTGTTCACCTGCGTCTTCAGACGGCAAAAAAGTGAGAGGGGAGCGCAGGTGGCCCGCATTTTCCAGCATTTAAATTTCTTTGCTTACTTAAATATCCTTGTCAAATTGTCCCTTAGTCATCAATATCATTTAAGGTTTCGCTGGCGTTAATCAGTTTAATAATATATCTTCAATTAACAGGAAAAAACCGAAGTGATTGATGGCTGAGGTCGAGACTTTGTGGAAATCCATTGTGAACAGGAGTTTCAGGAAATAACTTTGCAGTTTCCCCATAAAATAACTGATTTATTTTCGACTAGTTTCGCTACACTGTAGCATCTTCAGGAACATACAAAGAACATATTTCATTTTCACACATAAATATACTCGTCCAAGTTGGTGTGGGTTGGGTGGGTGGGGGAAACCGCGCTGCCTGGGTTGTCTCTTACCGCCCCCACAGCTGCGCAGTGGATTTTCAAATCACAGTGCAGACTCCGGGCATATTTACTCGGGAGGGATGAAGACTTTGAGCATGGCCTGATAATGCATCTTTCGGAATTTCTTATGGTGGCGGTGTGGTTAGATCGGAGGAGGGAAGAGGTCACACTTCCATGGACAGATAACGGACGCCCGTCCCATTAGGGCGGGTTTGAGGCGCAGGTGTCGAGAGCACGCAGACAGAGCCACGGAGGGAGGGGAAGGAATCAAGGGAAAACATAAACTGGAGCCAATTGGGACGAAGCCACCTGCAGAAAGAAAAGGATAGGTGGAGGGGGGAGAAGAATGGTTGGGGGGAGATGTAAGATTAGGACTCCCTTAATTCATTAGGCAAGATTGGGACTAAGATACCATTTAACTCCATCTGATACGATTATGACTACCCGGAACACTGAAATGCATAACCTGGGTTATCAAAAACCTCTGAGGTGAGATTTCCAAAACATTTCCAGCTTGTCCAGGCAAAATTCAAATTATTCTCCTGGTTCCTTTTTTCGCAATTCATAATTTAAATACGCTCATGGATTCGTCAAAAATGAAACCATGCAGCAGCAAATACCTTTCTCCCAACAGCAAAGCCCAAGGGTCACCTGAACGCACAAGCCTTTCCCCACGTCACGGTTGTAGACCATGGTGAAGGCTTATAGAAATATAGTTATATTTATTTACTTCACATTGGTCACAAAACGGCACTTCGGCCTTTAAATGGACTTTTTTAACAATCATATAGTATAACAATAGAAACAATTAAAACCACCCAAACTTTGGATTTTAAAAATCTACCAAGACGGGAATCGAACCTGCGGCCTCTGGGTTGGCAGGCGAGGACGTAACCCCGCCGCCACCGGGGCAGGGAAATAAATACTTTTTATTAAAATAACCCCAAAACATGGATCAAAAATAAAACCTACGATAACTAAATGTACTACGATTGCAAATTGTGAAATTACACCGAGAAAATTACTGAAGTAGTAGTATGATGTCACATATACATCAACACTTCAATACATCAGCTTGGGCGAATACTAACATAGATTACCAACTTATGAAAAATATACTGTCACAGTAATCAAGCTGATGGTTGATTTGATGGGTGAGGGTAGAGCTCATCTAATACTATGCCACATACGTATGATGTGTTATATGTACACATAATGGCCAGGGGCTAGTTTCTTCTCCTGTGCCGCCAAAAAAACATATTCACCCTATAATTACGCGCTTTTCAACTACTTAGTCTAAGGATATTCGAGCCCAAATATTCCAATTATAGGAACCAAATCATGGAAGTCATTAAAGTCCTCCAGCTTTTTTCTCATTGATCGCTCCATATTCCCCAATACTGGGAGTGGAGATGTCTAAAAATAAAATTGAAATCTAGGACGCTTACTATGAAAACATATTATGAGAACAATGAAGTGAAGTCCCCGAGTTGGGTTACTCTGTAATTGGCGAATTGAATGCACCGCAAATGAAAACACCGCCGACATATCAAGCTGAACATATTAACATGAATAGGAGAGTAAACGTTAGGTCTTTTAAACGGACGTAACATCGAGAGAGGTTGGGAAGGAGGGGGTGGTGAGCACAGGGATGAGGAGACTTCAGCTGGGGGAGACACTTACTCGGGTGGGAGGGGGGGGCGTGGAGGCAGGGAAAGGGTTGGCCTCGCACCAAGCGGGAATCACAGCGCGCGCAGGGGGGGGCGTGTGAGGGACGGGAAATGGCGACGGCGGCAAACACTGACGCCGCTACAAGCGCACACCTCAAGGCCATTTTTACGAGTGGCACGTGTCCACCCACCTGGCGGGCTCTTAATTTCGCCGGTGGTGCAATGGAGGGCTATTAATCCTCATACGTAAGGGGGCAGGTGCTGGCTAAATGTGCTCCCTATCCATAAGAACAAAGGCCGACAATCTCTGACGCTTTATTCTTTACCTCATTTTCATGAAAAACACGATTCCTCAAAAATTACCGAATTATTAAAACTGATTCGAGGCCATTCGATAGGAGGCATACGATCGGAGTCGCTCATGTTCATAAAATTAAGGACAAAAATCGAATAACTAAGAACGAAAGTTTATATACCAATTACCATTGAATTCCAAACTTATTGGAAGAAAACAAGAGAACTCACATGGAAACAACATCCACACGCAGGACAACACACATAGGACTCCAAGCCAAGCTTCGACGAATTATCACCTCGAGCGGAGGCCTGCTACCGTTTGAAGAAATTTTACCTCAAGGTCCGGCAGGGAAGTAACACGACACTGGGAGCCAAAGACGCAATAAGGAGAAGTAATTCTGATTTTCCCTCACGATAAAAAGCCTATCTACGTATTTCATACAAATCGTCAATTAAGGTCAAGAAAATCACGAGATACACATCCCGGATTTCTCCGTCGAAACGACGTTTCCAGGCTTTGGATTTGGATTGGCAATTTAATGTTATTCGACCCAGCTGCGCCTCAAAACGCAGCCCCGCTCGGTCACCATGTGTTCCAAGCCCAAGGGTGCCAAAATCCGCCGGTTGGCAAACAAAATGAAACGCATTACCGATCATGTACCGGTAATACACGTTCAATATATGTTATTCATAGCACAACGTGAGAATTTGGCATTCGACAAGTTATATTTAAATTTCAAGAAACTGCGGGAGATGCCGCAACAGTAACTTTTAACGGAGTCATCCGCTATGTGTGCATTATAATGCAACAATTTCAGAGTGTAAGAGGACGTCTCGGCAGCTTAATTGTTTAAAGCACTCGGCCGGATATCGAGGGATCCGGGTTCGAATCCCGGTCAAGGCGAATGGTTTTTACTCTCTGAAATCGTTGCATTATAAGTTATATTTAGTTTAAAATTATTGGCATAATATTACACTCCTTTAAAAAAACAAATTAAATCGGAAAACAATTTTATTTCATAGTTTTAATAAACTTGATGGCAGAAGTTATAGGGATGAGATCGATCAGAGGAATATTGAACCACTGACGCCTGACGGATTGTCCTCGATGAAGATCGAGGGAGGACTGCGGGCATAAATTGAAGCGGAGGCACAAACGGAATAAAAATACCTCCCACCGTCCGTTGGTCGATCTGGCGGAAATGGTTCACGCCATCAAAGGATGAATAAGAGCGCAGAATTGTTGGATAAGAAAGAAATGGAGGGCTGCAGCCAACCAATACTCAATACGTAACACCGATGTAACTTCATAAATTCGTGCGTCTTGACTACCCAGTCCTCTCAACGCTAGAATTCCAATTTACTTAGTGATGCAACGATTTCAAGGGGCAAAAATCATCCTTCTTGACCGGGAGTAGAACTCGGATCTCTCAATATCCGCCAAAGTGCTTTAGCAGTTAAGCTACTCTTATATTCCGAAATTTAGTGAATTTTTCAAATAAATTTAAAAGGACACTTGATCGTTAGCATTTGGATGTAAATAACTCGTTGAAGGCTAATATACAGTTTACAACGCTTGCTTATCCTTGAGAAATCTTTCTTTTTGTAATATGTTGATGATGTATTTCAAATCTCCCCATGCTCCTATAGCATGTATTAAGAGATCAGATGGAATTGAGAGGGATACATCTGATTTTCTTAAAATAAATAAATATTTAAACAAAGTTGTGCAAGTAAATCCGGTGTAAAAAAATCTCTCACTTTGATATTATCGACATATTTCTCATTCATGTATCGTACCCTATGGTTAGTAGGACGCCATTTTGAAAGGATATGAAGGGGATGGTGCACGGTCAGGGCATCTTTCCCGCTGAGGACTCACAGGCAGTAGTAAAGATACGGAAGGGGCGTGTCCCCGCCGACTGGGGCGAAGAGGAGCTCAAAAGGGTAGAGCGACAGGCTGGGAGACATAAGAGGATGTGTGGGCGGAGGTGCGACGATCAGTGAAGGGGCGGGAGCAGGCCCTTGGAGGGCGCTCGAGTCGGGGTCCAGATCCAGATACACCTCCTTCCGACGATCGGATGCCTGCCTCTGCAGGGTCTCGCAGCAATTCACTGTATCTGAGTGGACACTCGGACAGACGTCATACAATTCATGCAGCGCTTAAACGCCAAAATCAGAGAAGGGTCAAGTGCACCCGGGACTATAAACGTCATTTGAAGTACAAGCAGTTTCATGAGACCCTTACAGGAAGGGTGACAGGATCGTTAGGGTATCAACCAAAGTATAGTTCACTATCACAGAAATTCAGGCATTCTTCAGATGCAAGATCGCAGAAAAAAGAGAAAAACAAAAGGAATATCTCACTCAAGGTGTTTCACGTAGCAGGTTTTTTTACCCTGCCTATTATCTTCGAGAGTCCGCAAGAACTTCCTTTTGATTTCATTTCTTCTTCAGTGTCCCGCCCCTTCTACATTCACCCGTCTTCATGCTGCTTAAAATACCTATTCTCCTCCTGGCTCTTTCCCAAACAATCAACATTCTCTCTTGCATCAAGGCGTCGTCAACATTTCAACCTCCCTCTCCACTCAATTTTTTCTCACTCGACAGATTTCATTTGTCAAATTACACTTTTCGCCCACTGTATAAAAAACCTCGCCGTCTGTCTTACTCTCTGCTCAACTTTTCTTTTCCTTTTCTGTAGGCACATTTCAAAAGACTCAAATCTAAGGTCATCCCTGAGCCTCAAAGGCCAGATTTCATCCATATAGTGCTACGCTCCATTATTTAAGCCTATACAAATATTTTCTTCACATCTTTACTCGGTGTACATGTCATCATTTCTCTTCTTCCAGCAAATGATTCTTCCAACACTGAAATTCCTATCCCAATGTCTCCAAAAGTATGCCAATTTACCTCTGAAACACTGCTTTAATTGGTGAACTGTTCCACTTGGTCCAAATTATTCTCTTACCCCACTAGGTTCTCATAACTTTTGTTTTTTTTTTGGATTAATCTTCACCCAATGCCTCATACATTGCTCCTTCAAACGCCCAACAATAACTGAAAACCCTTCGCTGCCTAATTACTGCTTTTTCTCTTCAAACATGAGTTAATAACCTTTTTGTTCAATGCCATTACAAGTTCAAGACATCGCTATGCCACTCATTACATTTAATCTGCATATACGAGTCGTTAAAAAGTACCGCCATTAGCTGGGAATCCTGCCTCACAAATGTCATGGTATTGACATTATTATTATGACTATCAGGTTTCCACGAGTGCCACGATTTACATGTCCGATGCGCATATTAATGCATAAGTGAAGGCGCACTAACACTCCCTTACGGCGCGGCGGCTTGTGGGATAAGGTGTGGATGTAGACGACTGTTCCTCTCAAGGTTCCCCTAGGCATATTACTTTTGAAAGTGAACAACTGTGGACAGCGGCCGTCCACTCTGATGACCGATTCTCTCTCTCGCCCTCTTCGTTCCATATTTCCATTCATTTGGTCTAGCCGTGCTCAACCAATGCCTTCCTCCCTTCCAGTATGTCCCCGACAAATCCATTCCACCGCAAGGAATATGCGGTCCGTATAATTAATTCTCTTCTCCCTAAGACGAAAACGAGCCCACATCTCGAAGAGTTATCGTCTCACTCTCACCCTTCCGAGGGTGAGTGCGTACGCGGGCAAAGGGAAACGGTGACACAATGCCGCAAGCATCAGGTGTCGTCGTCCCTCTGCAGAGGGGTCGGAAGAGGGCAGAAGGGTCAAAGGGTGCGGAAGTGGGAGCTTACGTGCGGGGGTAAGGAAGGAAGCGGGGAAGGAAGGGGAGTTGTTAGTCGGTGGCGAGGCTCGAGAAGGCAGGAGGGCCGCCCCTCTCGACACATTTACTTGCGTCTCACGCAGGCACCTGAATAGACAGGCAGAGACGTGCGCCCACTCGCGCATGCGCGGCAGCACTCCCCCGCAACTGAGCGGTTACCGTGGCAACGCCTTCCGTCGCCACCCGCTCGAAACAAGGGCCTGCCCCCGTCACGTGGCCTCTGCTGGACGTGGCGCGCCGAGGACCCCCGCCGGTGGCCGCATCCACCCCCGGCCTATGAAGCACACTGCTGGAGTCGCGCTACCCCAGATCGGGGTTCTTATTATGTCACTCGAGTTTGAACTTCTGAGAAAGGAAAGCGCCTCGACTTATTGTAATATAATTCACATCAATTTTTTTAAGGTAGTCTACCGGTTAAGGTAGGTTTTTGGATGGACACAACTGTCAAATAAATGTGTTGTGACTCCAAACAAAACACAATCCCGCAACCTACACTACAACAGGTCCCTCTTCATCTCCGTGTACTTCTTTCCTCCCTTCGTCGCGTCCAACATCCCTATCCTGTTCCTGCACATTCTTCGCTTGCCTAATATTTTCCCCTCTATTACCGTCTTCAACATCCTACTGCCGCTCAATAAGCCTTTCATCCATTTTTCCGATTTCCATATCATTTCTCCCAACAAACCCCTCTCCTCGCCCACCATCGCCAGTGCTTCCTCATTTGTTTTCCTCATTTCTTCACATCCATATACGCATCGTTTCTAATCTCGTTTGCTGATTGGAAAAAAATGTTAGATACAATTCCTCTAGTTTGTGCAACAGCAGCGTGATTGGAAATAGTTTTTGATTTTCGATTCTCCTAACAGTGGTGCAAATTTAGGCCACAGCCAAATCTCAACCGATCAATCAAACCTACAAATTTACAATCCAGGAAAGTAGATATGTTATATCCATGGAAACAGAATTGCAAAACATAGTCTTGTTAACAGTGCGATATTAGCTGTTTAAATCCTAATTGACAAGTGAAACGAACGCGATATGCTAATTCATGGAGCATGAAATGAAAAAACAAAGAGGCAATCAAGACTTTTTTTACCTCGATTGGGAAAATTTGGCATCTATAAGAAAAAGATTGAACTCAAAGTGGAGGTTTCCTGTTTTTGTTTTTATATTACATAAGACGGAGCTGCGGTTTCGAAAATAGAAATAAAATTCTTCAAAATGCTTAAATCTTCTTATCCCATTCATGCATTTGCGTATCTAACTCGAAAAATTTAATAAATTCTTTAAGATTACAAATGTCTTTTTGAAAAAAGATTCTCTGGGTAACCATGCC
The DNA here is from genome assembly GCA_037158775.1 of Hetaerina titia. Taxonomy (NCBI): domain Eukaryota; kingdom Metazoa; phylum Arthropoda; class Insecta; order Odonata; family Calopterygidae; genus Hetaerina; species Hetaerina titia. The sequence goes on along the minus strand of CM073770.1, from coordinate 24,828,688 downwards.
CGCGGAATTGTCTTGTTTTCATTATCGTTTCTCGAAACTATTTCAGTTTACAAAAACTGAGCTAAAAGTAAATTTCCAAAACTCGTTCCATGTGTTTTACATTATTTATTGTTCCTAATTTTTCTTAATGATCAAATAAATTGTTTTAAAATCTAATTAAAAAAAGAAACATTCTATTTTTTTCTTTTTTTTGCCGCCATTTTTGCGGTCATTATAGTTATAGTTACATTAATTTGCGATTTAGCGCTTCGTCAACCCTTCCCCTGGCATGTACGTCATATGGAACCACCCGATCTTTAATAAGCGTCACCCTGCAACGAGTGACGACATTTATGGCCACCACTCATCTTAGTCCCTCGGGTCGCTCCTCTTAATGAAGCCCCTCGTGGAATGGCATCCTGGCGGTTATGCTTCCAGCAAGCCATTCGAGCTCCGCGGGTGGCGCGCCGTCAAAGGCGCTTCGAGGGAAAGTGGCGAAGCCCGCCTCCCACCCTTCGCTCGGAATTCACGGGCTGCTGCTGATTCCACAGTTGCGGCTGCCGTATCTCCGCACCGCGCCACCGTTGGCTGGCTTCGCGATGTTCGCCATAAGCTCTGATGTATATATTTTAGCTTTGAGAAGAATTTACGGTGAGATTCGTGCAATCAAACTACTAAAAACTGAGGTGATGAATGCCAGGATCAAGCAACTATTACGCTGTTTATACGCTCGTAATATACCACACCACTCCTGAGCGAAGAGCATAGAATAATAAAAAAATCAATTATATCCACAGCTAAGTAGTTTATAAAATAATTTACCAGAAATGGTGTCGAGTGCCATATTCATTCTAACTTGAATACAGTTCCTCAAAATTCAGTAAAAAAGAGAATATAAATATCATTTATAATATAATAGTAACAGCATTTCTGCAATTTGTAGACACGCAGTGATTCAGCTAAATATCCCTTTATCGTGATCAACCAAAAGGACCTGTTGCTTTTCACATCACAGCAGCATGCCATTGACAAGACATGAAACTGAATTATCTGTTAAGAGATTATTCAGGCTCCATTCCAAAATACGACATTAAGAATTCAGTGGACCTAAATGAGAAACTTCACTGCCCAGCTTTCACCCTACAGAAAAGCCCTTCAGATGTCACCACTTTATTTAATGTTTCAATTTCAAAATTTAAAAATAAAGTGCATCTACCGGGATTCGAACCCGGATCTCTCGATGCCCGGCCGAGTGTTTTAGCCAGTTAACTGGCTATGCATTCGGATCATGCCAATGGATAATATTAATGATTCAATGTATATTTCCGCAAGAATATGGTAGACATTAAAATCGAAAGATAAATAAGATCATTTTGGTCAAAGTAGTGCCCTTATGTTTCCAAATGAAACAAACCTATATATGACAGATGGGTCCTAACAAATGTCAGTCGAGTGGAAAAATTGGGATAAGAATAAATGATCACACTAAAGGATATGATACATTTCACGTATTCTCTACGTTTGCTAAGCACGCACTAGATTTTAAATGGCGATTGATTATAACCTTCATGTTTTATACCAGCAATGCAAAGCACGCAATTTGGGTTTTTAGGAAATGTTATCAATTGCGAATATCACAAATTGGCTTTCATTGACGACCACGTCTTTTTCACTCGTTCCGCATTATTTCTGATTCTAGCTCCGCCTAAAAATGGACATGAGTCACTGACCACGAGGTACAAACGGCTCAAAGGTTGTCTTTCTACTTTCACGGAAATACTTCAGTTACATTCCTGTTCATATATTCCACGTCTTTTGAAGTGAAAGAAGTACTAAATGTAATGGTTGAACCCCTTACTCAACAGTATAGTGTTAACCACCCCCAAATCATTCAGATTCTGCCGTTCCCTACGTATGACAGCAGTCATTCAAGTTCTAGATGAATACCCTGAAGAATCTTTCTCTTCTTTCGCGCGTACCGCTTGACAGGTCTTACCGCTATTTCAATGGTCACAACTCCAGTTTTCTTCACCAACAATTTTAATGTTCGCTAGAATCGGCTGGGAATATAATGCTCCAAGTTTACTCTTGTGATCTGGCGAACCGCCTTGAAGATACATCGACGCACCTGATGTCAAGCACTGCTCGTCTCGTCATTGTCTCATTTTTCAAGGTCGTTCTTCTCACATGTCAAACGGTTTCAATCTCTTTGACAAACAGTTTCAACGGTAATTTTCACCTACGTGCTATACTGTAAAAATGGAAGCAGCAAGTTGGCATCTACTCTGGTATTCATCGAAGCATATTCACATATAATAATTACATGCATCATTCATTGAAATATTTCTAAATGCTGAACAATAAAGGCCTTCTTAATGCTCATTTTTAACCGATTAGAACGTTCAACCATTTCGAGTAAAATGTACTATCGAGTTTTTTTATATAAAAAATCAGTGTTTTTCTATGTGAAATCGTGGTAAAAGTATTTTATATTTCTCGAGACCTATTACATTTTTTAAAGTGAATTTCTTACGAGCGAAACAGTCTTTCTTATTTTTTGTATCGACGACCTTACTGTTTCCGGTTAGATGAGTAAGCATCCACCTTGAAGGTATCATCACTCGAAGAAACGACTTCATCATTTAATTCACTGCATTCTGGTTCTCCCGATTCCATTTCTTCGTTTCCATGTAAGACTTTAATCTTTACCTCTGCCGCACACCACATTTTGCACAACATTAATAATTGCCAGTTGGGTACCATGGGCAAAACAGTTGATCGTCAGCCGGTATTAACTTTCCGGTTTTGCCACAAAATCGGCACCACCAGTCGTAATTGCAAAAATATTTTTTTTAAGGAAGCCCAATGTTCAAAAACGTTTTTTCGAGGATTTTCAGGGGTTCACATTTCCAGAGACGGACTCGAATCAACGATCTTTAGGATACCAAGCGAGAGCTTTACCCAGCTGACTACACCTCATGTCAATCTATTCTAGCCTAACGGCATTATCTAGCCTATCATTATTATTTTCGGTAAACTTTATTCTGAGTTGAAATTTCAATGCGACAAACGAGAATAATCTATTTGTGTTTTTTTATTAGCTGTCTCTCTATCATATTAATCACCGTTTTTCACCAAACCGTAAACTAAAACCAACGAAGTTGGAACCTCCAAGAAAAAAGTAGAGCAAGCTGACAGCGATGGAATTGATTAGTTAGGGACTAGCCACAAAAGGGACCGCCGTCCTGAAAGGGGGATACGGGGGGAGAGGAGAGGATGGCGTGAGGTAGGTTGGAGACAAAGCGGTGGTGGTGGTGGGACCGGGAGGTATGGGAGTACCTTATTCCATTATTTCCCTGCTGATTCCTCGTCCATAGCCACTTCCATCCTCACTCCGCTCTTCCATTGGGTCATTTCCAATCGCATGTCCTGGTGTAGCCCTAAAGGAGCCCCTCTATACAGGGTTGCCACTTAGCTCTGATTTCATTATACCCTCACTTTTATTGGTTTTCTGGCCAAGCTCGGTGGAATAACCTCTCCCAGATACGCCCCAGCCGATTCCAAGTATAGAATTCCGTTTGCACACAGGGCTTGCAAATCGAACAACACCGCAGGTCGCTCCGAAGGCCCGAGACAACTAGACAGAGGGATCTAACACTCGTTAAGTCAGAAATGAACGACCACAGACATTTTCCGAAGTCTTAATAGGGTATATATGAAGCATATCGGAAGATAAAATTTCCTCAATCTTCGAAACAGCATGACGTTTTGAGCCGAGACAACCCATATGTAAACTCCATTTCATTTCTTTCCCGCCATGACTAGATGGAATGTTACGTAAAAAGTATACGCACTAATTAGTGAGCTCGACTGCACGTCCCAACCTATCTAAATCGCGATTTGTGTGCAGGATTTGAGACACATCAAGTCCTTTGGTGGAAGCTCAACTAAAACTAGGCACTAGTCGGGCGGGAGCAGGGGGCTCATTACAGGAAACACCATTTAGGATCTCCTAAAAACTAAAGTGCCTCTAAGGAGATACGATATCGTACACATACCTGTTCTATCAGCTTGAAATCATTACCTTGAAAAAGGCTCTGTACTGCTCTTGATAGCTCCCGACGTAATTATATTGCACGACGCTCTATTAACAAGTCAAGAGTCGTATGTTTCTTGATAACGCTTAAATAACAAGCAAATTCATGTTTTATGCTTGCGAAAAAGAGGAAAAAAATTAATTGAAACAAAGAAAAAACACAGGGATCTCTCAAGAAAGCACGCCATCACCACAAAATCGTTCAATAAGTAAACAAGCACAGTATAACAAGATAATAATTGAACATGAATCAAGGATCATAGCGTGATAAGAGGAAAATAATATAACGAGAAATGGTAATTTGACATTAATAATAGGGAAATACAAAAGCACTTTTCAACGTCTCAGACGACGAGCAGTGGTTTGCGTTGTGTTCATAACAGCAGTCTTGAATTTTCTCACTTTTCATTGCTCAACGCCAATGTACCCTTGCATTATCCACACGAAATGATGCATCAATGAAACTTTTAAAAATTTACACAAAGGTAAAATCATACCACTCACGACTTCAGATAATATAGTAGCTAGACTAACTTCCAAATACACATCAATCTGCAAGGAAATAATTATATCAAAGCAAAAAGTCAGAGATACGCTGATAACTTTCGAATTTTAAGGTCAAATACTGCCCTCGTTATTTTGGGGTTTCCATTTATTCTGCCTCTATAGTTAATACTTAAATCGATGAGACAGCGGCCACTGAACTTCTTCGTGTGTCACATATTGTATTCCGGGGGTCACGAGTGAAATGTTCCAGCAGAGGGACCTTCAACTGAAGTTAGTGAAATTGGTTGAAAAGAGAAGAATAGCGGACGCAAGGAGGGTCGGGACGAAATGGAGGAGAGGGAAGGACAGGGATGGACTGGACGAGGAAACGAGAAAGGAATGCCCTGGGAGAGGGAGGGAGTGAGGGTGGGCGTTCCGAATGTCGGCCGAGGAGACGCTGTCGATCGCTAGGTGATGTCGCCTCTGGTGACGGGAGAGATCCGTCAATTACTCCATGAATGGGTTGCGAGGAGATAGAGTGAAATCACGGCGCAGGGAAAGAGGGAATGAAGGAAAGCGGCGAACGACACGGCCACGCGAGAAGAAAGGAAAGAAGACACAGAAGATATGGAGAAGGGGATGAAGAAGTACCACCCCAAAACAAATATGCTTACCAAGAAAAAGTTTGACCCGTTGTCGAAACAGGACGAAAAATTTATCGGACTGAGTGGAAAATATTTCCAATTCAGGAAAAAACCACCACAGAAGGGAGAAATGTTAGATAGAAAATAACTGATGAGATGGATGCGAACGAATAAGGTCTTCTACAAACAACCATATTCAAAACGAACAGCAATGACCTGAATATAGAGAAAACTGTTCTGAGTAACCAATTAATGAAATTTAATTCACCACGATGTAAAAAGTGAACAGTAGTGGCAACAAGAAAAAAAAGATCAGATTGAACGGATTTGCGGCACTTGCTAAGCAGTGCATCGAAGGACGGCTGAAGGGAGAAGTCTTCGGAAGATGCCCAGAGGAAAAAAGTACGTAACTAAATGGGGATACCCTGGCAAGCTCATACGCCCCAATGAATTGATGGATAAAATATTTCTCCACACATACGAAACGAGTTTCCATTGAAGAGAACAATAAAATAAGGTAATAATGAACAAATAGTAACACTTTTCCACAAGTTGTTTATTTAAATAACGCTTTATGTTATAATAACGTTGTAAATGTTTAAATAAATTGAAACGACATTTTTCGAGGCACAACATCATTTAGTGTATCGAAACCGGCCGTGGTTTAAATAACTTTTTACGTCCTCCCTCCCACGAAAGGCGCGCGAGGGGTTAAACGAAGGTCGACGTAACCACATGTCACACGCGAGATGCGGGAGAGTCCACCGATTGAACTTCGCCGGGACCCGGACCACCCGTCGATACTGACCCGAGGGACCAATCAAGATATCACAGAATTTCATTAAGTAAACCTTTTGAGGGGATCCGTTTTCGACGCGGGCGCTTTCCTCAGGCGGAGCTTAAGAAATTGAGGTCATGAGAGCGAACACGAAATTCACGAACACGGAACCCCCCTCCCTATTCCTCCCTTCCATCGAGTGAGTTTCACTTGTCGAATTTACTGACATTCCAGCGGTAAGCATACTTCCAACAGATTCACATGTCCGCCGAATTCTTCATGGCAACCATGTTGTGCGTTAGGCCACATAAATAAAGAATGCCAATATTTAGGTTTAAAAATTACCATCCTCTAAAATGAAGACAATGGTTAGACAGGTCAGAAAACCTCAGTTTATGGAACTTTAAGGACTTGTGTGTGGAAAAAAGGATAAACGAGTACAGGAATTCAAAGGATGAACTACGAAAATCAGGGTAGCGAAGAGTTAGCGCGAGGAGCTGAGGTATGGAATGAATAGATGGGTATATTGGAACGGGATGTAGCTTCGAGAGGGACTACAACTATTACCACTAGTGAGATTAAAAACAATCCACGAACGATAATGGAACTTGTTTCAACCTTTATTATAAAATAACAATAAAATTAAATTCAAATTAACCTAATACCTAAAATCAGAAAAAAAACTCTAGTAAGTCCGTCTTTATTTGCTCCAACGTTTGTCTTTTCATTCCAATAGTAGACCTGATGCAACCAAACAACAATCCATTCTTTTGTTGGGGTCTTCGCTTTGTCCAGCGGCTCATGGTGTGCCCACAATTAAAAGCGGTTAATTTCAAGGATAAATTCGGGGAACATTGGAACCTATACTATGAATTCAGGAAAATATTTTTTTTTAATTTGCCCGCGTAATTTTTTATGAGATTATTGAATCACTGATTTTTTCTCTGTTTTCCATGTATTTTCGTCATTAATAAAAAATGACCACATTTTCCACCCACGTTATTTCATAAATATTGAATTCATTTACAAAAAAGAGCGCATTTTTAATAAGGTGACGAGTTATACTCGAACATTTGATGAACTCCAATTGTTTCCGAATGTCTTTTATTTACAATGTTAGGCACTGACTCCAATGCCATTATCATTTTTTATACAATTTCGCATGGGTTCGAGACGTCCTACTCAGTTGCCGGAATAATAAATTTCCGTCCCAATTCTTTCGCCTATTCGGCTCCTCCCTCCCATCGTCTTACATTCCCACCACTCCTTCCTACCCCTTCCCCCGCATTCCTACAGGTCTCCTTTCCGAAGTAAAGACGGAGCGGGGGGCCTCAAGGGGTGGTGGGGAGGAGAGAGAAAGTGAGAGGGATTCAAGGAGAGAAACATGAGGGTGAGACGAAGACAACCATTTTAGTGGACGACGGTGAATGACAATAAACATAAAGACAAAGTGACCTCGCAGCACGAAAAAATTAAGCACCTGAATTCCGTGACGCACAACAAGAATAGGATTATAATATTTGGAACAGGCACGAACATTTCGTTATCCAGGAAGCCATGTAACCTGAGAGATGGACCACGCGAGAGAGACCGAGAAAGCAGAATATTCCAGACGAATAGAGAATTGTACGAGGGCTCATAAATGCATAAATAGGTACACTGACAGGTCCAATAACATTTATCAGGAAAATTCTTGTTTATAGCACGCAAACGTAGGCAGTGATAAGGGCAGATAACAGAGGAATGGAATAAATGGAGATGTATAGCTATGAAAGAGTTATAGAGTAATCATGAAGAAGCGAATCATTGAAATGAAGAAGCTCTGAACAGAAAGAAGTTGAGGAAAAAGGAGGACAAATGTACATTTTCAGTACTAAGAATTAAAAGGATGTGGCCTCCAAGGATTGGAGGTATTCCAAGATATAACAGTATCCTAGAGATATTGGCGGAAGAAACGATGGACGGACGAGAAGAGATAGCTAGGGAGACCCTAATTCGAATTAATTTAGCAATGAGAGATGTCATTTTAGGGAGCTATAAAAAATGCTGAGACCGTCTGAAGAGAGTAGAAATCGAAGAGTTTAAATAAAAGAAACCATGGAAAGATAAATTACGAAGAATGGCCGAAGTAAAGTACGAGAATAATTCACAAAACAAAACCAATGAAATGTTACAGTTGAACGATACCGGTTTTAATAAAAAAGATTACATTCTCTAAATAAGTATCCTATACTTAAGCCAATTTCATTTAACCTTGAAACTCCAAGTTTCCACTACTCGCACTTACAAAATAAATCAAAAAATATGCCAATTCAATGGAAACCATATTGGTTTTGACCCAGGAGTAATAGTGCCCTACTCCCTCAAATACTGATATTTCGACTCGGCTCCTTCAACAGTCCCACAACCATGAAGACTGCAATATTTTCAAAATGAAATTAAAGGTGGACGAACGACAAACTTCAAACCTGCGATCACGCTCCATCAGCGTGTTTGTCCGTCATCCACATCTCATTCCATTATTTGTAACTGCGCACCGACACACGAGACTCATTCCCAATCTCACAAATTCACGGAAGGACTGAGTTCAAGGGGAAATGTGCACGAAAACAGAATAAATATGCAAATTTAAAATCACGAAGGCACCTCCAAAACGTTTCCCGAAGGCCAAGCTCATCTTACCAATTCCAGACACCTAAAGAATGATACCCACCAGCTTGTTCATCGGGAAAAATGATGGTGGACTATAAATTTTATTAGTCTCATGATTTTAGCTCCTCCCTCAACCATTTAACTCGCACAATCCTGACCGAGAGAATTAATCACCACGAACCCCGCACCACTTAGAGTGATTCTCAAACCATGGCGGTGCCCTTATTACTGATTTGTTTCCCTCCAAACCACGATTGACTCCCTCGAGCACGGTCCGTTCCGAGTGCCAACGGACACAATTTGAAAGGCTCCCAACAAGTCCGATTAAGTTTCTCAAAGGCATACCATGACGAGTTACACTTACCTGCAAAAAAAGAGGGCATTAGTGTCGTGGAAAACACCATGACATAAGAACCTCACGAATTGAATACCCCATGAGTACATTTAACGCCACACAACTACAAACTGTGGTTGCATAATCGCCACACACCAATTGTATTCTACGGTAAAGACACAGCGACACCACGGGCCCCATTAAAGGCGGATAAGTAAGCAAGACTTATGCTTGGTAGTCTATCGCTTGAGATCGGTTGGGGATACGTATAACTGACTAACCACTGAACACTTCTAAGCCCCACCTAACACGACACGAGACACCTCACACTTTAACATAATCTTCCTCAATTCACCACACTTTGTGTCTCCCTTAATTTCATCTAGCATGTCGACTTTCCCCTTCCCCCTACTTGCTTACCTAATATAGTCACCCCTCAGCACCACAGCCTTCGCGATTCCCTCACCCAACAAGGCGCTCTGCAACAACTTCTCCAGGCCATTTGAATTTTTCCCAGCAAACCTCTCTCCTCCACCTTCACGCCCGGACTTTCTCGTTTGGTCTCCTTTCCATTCAATATACTTTCTTCATTCCTCTCCAAAACCACCAATATACCCTTTCCCCTCTACAAAAACGACCAAGTGTACGAAAAGTCCAAAACTACCCTCCATGTCAAAGTTTAAGCAACACTGGAAACCAGAAATCAGTGAGATTTTCTTCTGAATCAGGCGGGCCTCTCAGTGGTAGAGGGGGGGATGAGGAAGGGGGAGTGGAATAGAGTTGAGGTTGAAGGTAGGGGAGTAGCGGTTAAGGGAAGAGGGTGGGTGGGGGTTGAGAGGGCACCTCGCATCTCGGAAGAATGCCGCCCCGTAATCCTGCCGCCGAGGGACCGCCAAAGGCCGATAGGAGGAGGGGGAGATTGGGTCCGGCCGAGAGTGGTCGGCATGCTAAGTGAGGCGAAGACTTGGGAAGAGAGTCGGGAGGGATGTTTGAGGTCACGGTCCAGAGGGGGAGCGGGGAATTAGGGAGGGAGGCGAGGGTGTTGGTGTGGAAGTGCGTGGAGAATGAAAGGAGGGAGGGATACGCCGAAGTTCGCTCATTGATGTTCCGCTTATTTCGGGGCAGAGGCAGGGGGGCAGGCGGGTGGAGGGGCCGAGGGGAGGGGCCGAGGGGAGAGGCCGAGGGGAGGGGGCGGTGTAGGGGCTTTGGGGAGGGTGTAGAGGGGCAGAGGGGAGGCGGGTGCAGGGACCGATGGGGAGGTGAAAGGTTCAGAGTGAGAGGGAGGAGCTCGTATTCGAGGATGACCACAAAAAACGAAGGACGAGGACATTTCCTGGTTTAATCCAGTTTGTTGTCCAGCATACATAAGCTCTATTAATCAAAATAAAAAGCTCTGAATTTCGTTTAAATATAGTGTAAATTCTGCCTAGAACATTTTCTCCTTGGATTTAAAAAAAATACTCCCTTTTAGATTGAGAATAATTTTTTTATATTATGAGAAATGCTGGTGCGCTGAAAAAAAATAAGGCAAGTCAACATGTAACAGGCATGCGTAAGGTTCTGAGCACTGCCGGCTGGTTGTTCGAGCACACCGACGGAACGAGAGACATGGAAGAAAAGCGCACTCCGAGAGAGCGCTGTCATCGCAGCTAGTTTCCTGATTGATGGACGAAAACATGGCGACGTAATCGCACATAATTCCGGGATACCTTGTTCATTTTTCAGAAAATTTCAAGATGCAGGACACATAGAGGGAAGGCTGTAGCCACAAGCAGTCCATCTTCTCCAGCCAATGGCGAAGGGCAAAGGGAAGGGTTTTGTGCGTGTGTGTGTGAGGGGGGGGTTGGAAGGGGCAAGAGGTGAGGACGGGAAGAAACAGCGCCAGCATTGTCGTTTCCCCGAAGGGCGCAGAGCAGGACTCAGCCACACAAGGGGAGAGCGTGTGCACCCCCACCCCCTAATTTCTCTATTCTTTTCCCACCCGGACTGAAGGTACCAGCCGTGTTCCCGACCGATGCCGCCCGCCCCCTCTCGGCCCCCGAGAATTTCTAATTGGCGAGGGTTGGCGGGGGTGGGGACATTGAGAGAAAGAGGGGGAGTTGCAGAGAGATTTAGGTCCTGCAAGAGGGAAAGAAGGCCGAGGAGGAGTTAGGGGGCTGAGAGGCAAGAAGCTCCCGTTCCCACAAACCTTAAACTTCAGGGAAAACATTCCTACGGCGTCGTGCGAAGGGAAATCTCGGACAATCGCGGGAGGGTTCAGGGGGGTGGGGAGAGAGAGAGAGGGATGGAGGGGTCCAAGCATGATGGCCGAAGGTGCCTGAAACGACTGGTGAGGGGACTCCGCATGCGGAAAGGAATCTGGTGCCAAGACAAGTCACGACCTCGAAATTCCACACACCAATTAAAAGTGAAAGCGGTTACGCATAACGAGATTTAATTCGCTAAGCAAGTTGACAGGTTTCCATGTTGGTGAAATTCCCTCACGCTGAGTAGGAAGAAAGAAGACGCTTTGGAATAAAATATTACGAGGAATTTATACAGCTCTCTGTGCTCAACCTCACGTTTTAATTAAGTACTGCCAGAGATTTGAAGTTGGAATCATCTCGCTGCATCTCTCTCGGTAGCAATCATATCATGAACAGACGTCATGGACGGCAACTTAACAGCGAAGGGAGTCGCTCACACAGCACAGAGACCTCTTGCGTCGCCAAGTTTTTCTAATCGTCTATTCCTTACTATGATACTATAATGCAAATAAAGACTCCTTACACATTATAACTTGTATTAATGTACACTCAATAAAATTGGCAGTAGGAGAGTCTAAGTGCCTGTTAAGTGAGCATCTGAAAAACATCTACCGCTACAAAATACCACGCAAGCCGCGGCAACGTCGTCTATGGTTAGAGAACAAACCATACAAGTGGTTGTACATGCAGATGTAATAAATTATACATGCACTTGAATACATGTATACTTATATCCAAAACACTTGTGCAAAACGGATACTGGTAATAATTATTATGATATTAATAATACATACGAAGAATGCAATAATTGTTGCGGTTGACCGATTCGTCAAATCATAGTAAACAAGTGATTTTCATTTGTTCGAACTCTTGGGTTCGATGTCGTTATCGGTGAAGGACGAACAAGTGCCTGAATAAGTGACCGTGTCTAATTCTCTTATTTCATCCCGGCGGTCGAATCTACCATTGTAATTTGGGACCACAAGAATTCCATCTGAGAAAAATCAAGTCCCCTGAACCTTCTCCAAGTCTATTCCCTTTACCCGCTCTCTTCAAGAGTTGTGAGAGGCAACCAGGCAATTCCTTCAGCATACTCGTGACGCTTACTTGCTTCACGTAGCGATTTTTAACAAACGAAATAGAATTTTACGAACCTGAGCTTCTTTCTCTTTAATGAATCCTAGATTATTTAAGGCTGATCCGCATATTCTTTTACGGGCACACAATGAAAGATTTGATGTAAGTGTATACCAAAGGTTTCCACCAGTTCAGCGTTCCTTAGTTCGATTCCATCTATTCTACAGCATACCTCTCAAATTTTACCCAAAATTAAAATCAGCATTATTCTTCAAAAGATATGCTGTATTTTTTGCAAAAATGCCTGAAATTCCTCTGGAGAAGATATCACGGAATGTAAGGACTATACCAACATAATACGATTTCCCCATACGTAACACTTGTATAAAATGGGATCCCTCTGACACTAATGATCATTCTGGAGGTGCCAATCACAGAATACTGCCAAGTTAATTTTTTTCCAGTTTCAATTCAAATAGACTCACATAGAATTAACTATGACGGCAGAAAAAGATAAAAATGTTCTCTCATTTTAGGTAAGAATGGACATGGATAGGTGTACACACAGATGCGTGTTGTGTGGGTGTTTTTTTCAGATAATTTCAAGAGTAATGTGCGTAAGGTAGTGAATCTTGTGGTGGCACGGATTGTTCATTTTTTACATTCTCCATTCATTGTACAGGGGAAACTATTGTTTTCAAGAAAAATATCAACCCCGAGATTACAAAGGACATAACTATTAACTTGGGTCAACAACGGATCCCGCTCTTCATCTCCCCGCCTCCCGTTACTTGGCGAAACAAACTAGCACCCTCGCCACGAGCCGTTTTATTTAATAATCTGTTGTTCATAAATAACTCATATGTTGGGCAGGTACAGAAGTTCGCCTTTATTGGAAGCATTTTGGTTGCATATAATCAAAGTACAGCAGGAATGTAAACAGAAAAATTGCGTTAAGCAAAGAAGCTTTCGCAAAGAGGGGGCAGCTGAGTACAAGAACCATGAGTTAAGGAAAGACGAGTGACAATTGATTGGGAGCGTGACTTCGTACTGATAGAAAAGTTAATCGTTGAGGCAAAAGAATCAGCGTCCACGAGAGGCTTTTAAGAAGTGTAAGAGGAGGATACATAAAAAAGTAAAATGTGCGGACAGGAAATAAAACAGGCTTCGAAGTGAAAGAGAGGGGATTTTTGGGAGAGTTTCAATGGAGACAGAGGCGGTAGTTTCATGGTATTTTCATTGGCGATTTACTGTTGAAGACTATAGTAGAGAAGAATATGTTAAACAGGTAAATTAGGGAGGAGATAAACACAACAGACATGTCATGGGGAATAAAAGGATACAGAAAGTAAGCAGAATTTACTGTATTGTTGGGTGCCGCGTGGCGCGGCGTTGGGTGAGGATATGTGATAGGAGTACCAATAGCTATTCCCGTGTGTTCACCTAAAAAATCTTCCTTGCAGGGGATACTGACGTCGTCTGCTCATTTCAATGGTCTCTCGACCGACGAAGGAATTAGACAGAACGTCGCCACCGCCGAAAGACGGAATGGAGAGGCACCGCTTCCTCCTCCCTCGTGGAGATCTAGAGGCGCCGGCGCCTGTTGTTGGGTGAGAAGGCGCTAGAAATTTCGAAAGTAAGCGAAAAGGGGAGAGAAATGGGAACAGGAGGTCATGTCATAAGCGGCATTCCTGCCCCTACCAAGGACTAAGTCAGTTCGGTGCAACAAGAAAACGTCCCACAGGGAAGGGAAAGGGGAACGACCCCAGGTGGGTCCTTGCACGCACCCACGATGGCCATCAGGACACAAAACCCCCGCTACTCTTCCCACCGCCCCCACCTTGAACTACACGGGCGCGCGTGAAAAGTTGGCCACGTCGAGAGGACGGACATCGGAAGGGTAGCTCGCAGGACGATATGCGGAAGGGGTGCAGGGCAGCCACGGCTAGGGACGCGGTCCACCGTCACGGTGCTCCTGGGACCCCCTTCCGGAATCTTCACGGCCACGGTTGGGCAAATATAAATGCACGATATATCCCTAGAGCAAGCACGAAGAAATCACGAAAATGGCCTGGATCAGGGGTCCGTAAAATTTTCTGTGAGGTGGACAAAGTAAGTAGGTAAAAAGTGCTCGGCGGATCGGATATACTTTATGAAACTTTCATAACACATCGTGTAATTAGATGTTAATAAATTGAAGATTTTTTTCTTTATCGAATAAAATATGGCAAGTAAATAAAGTATGCATAACTAAATCAATTACGATAATTTAAATAAATTTAGTCAAATGCATGAATTAGAGCAAAAAGTCATGAACATGAAATTTTTCGACGCATAATTAAAAGGAGACGGCATATCTAGAATAGTAATATTGACGTTTCTGCAAACCTTAGCGAATAATGAGTACATCGAACAAGCATAGTCGGAGGGATACCAGGGTACGATGTCCGCGGGCCAAAAAAAACATTTCCAAAGGCCAGACCCGGTTCACGGGCAGTGTATACCCTGGTCTAGATACTTCCATTTTCAATGGTAATTTCTGCTCCCACAAAGGAAAGCAACAATTAGGGCGTCGGTTATGGATTATTTCCGCTCGGCCTCAGAACTGATCACCGAGTGTTTATGGGTCATCGCTGCTCCCTAGGCTGCAAAGACTCGATGTGCGTCGCCCCCTGGTCTGGACGCGCGAGAATTTTCCGTAGATAAGAGCAGAAACCAGACTGCAGAGCGCCACAGTTGCTTAATTCTTGGTTGCACACCACTAAATGCCGCGAGTGTAGGCAGGGTTCGATAAAAACATCGCGCGGACATGTGAATATACTCCCAATCATTGCAATATCCTAATCCATGCGCGGAAACGTGGTCACTGAAGCAGGAGGATAGACGTAGATTGGAGGCTTTTGAAATGTGGGTGTGGAGAAGAATGGAGAAGGTGAAATGGACCGAAAGGAAAACAAATGAGGAAGTACTAGAGATGGTGGGTGGGAAGAGGGGTTTGTTGAGAGAAATCCTATGGAGGCAGGAAAAATGGATGAAAGGCGTATTGAGCGGTAGTGGAATGTTGAAGAAGGTAATAGAGGGGAGAATGTTGGGCAGGCGAGGTAAGGGCAGGAACAGGATAGGGATGTTGGACGGGATGAAGGGAGGAAGGAGGTATACGGAGATGAAGAGGGACCTGATATAGATTACTTTGCTAGGTAAGGAGTCACAAAATGTTTATTTGATAGTTGTGTCCATCCAAAAACCTACCTTAAACGGTAGATTACCTAATAAAAAATCCATTACTCCCGATACGATTTGGAAGCGCTCCGTGGCCATCCCGACTCCTTCCACAAACGATTGGTGCTTCCGGGGCCGGGGAGGACCTCTCACACAAACCCTGGAAGGACGAATGCCTCTCCCATTTATGGCTCGAATCAAGTGGGGTTACTACAACTCAAGTCACCGCTCTTTCGCTAATGAACTTCTTTTCGAGTTGCAAACCTAAACCAGTAAGGTGGTTAACATGATAACACGTTTCAACACCCACATCGGGTGACCTACCTTAAAGTTGTAATACCACTGACATTTCATTTTTATGTTCCCGCATCAAAAAGAGCACGTAAGTGTATCCAGCCAGATAGCGCATGCAGGCGGCAATATGACCTGGAAAGTCGATCAAAGAACAGAAACGAAAACGATACAGCATTCGAGGGAAATTTAGCATCGCGAGTACAAAAATAAAATATGCTATGATAGCTATCAGACTTATAACTTAAAAGAGATAACGAAAATGTACCTTTATCGTATACGTCGATCTAGACAAGGATTTTACGGTGAGGACTGCAACAAGACAGTTCTGTTCTTAGGTGTATTGGGATGGGTTGCAGCAACAGGAGACGTGTAAAAGAGAGGATTTGACTATCGTCCCGCTGAACCAAATTCGGAACTCATTTCCATTTGCCCACTATCGACAAGAGTCCACCCTTTTGTTTCGGGCAAAAACAGAGGCCAGAGCAGGCGGACCGTTCGCCGTCCGACGATCGTGGGCCGGTGCTAATAATATGGAGATCGATATCTCTCCACATCAGCGATCAGGATAGTTCATTAAAGATTGCCGATCAATAACTTCGGGAGATCACAGTGTATGGCCAACAAGATTCATATCAGAACTGAAAAACCCCTACTAGAAATCGTTCAGTGTTGCTAAGCCGAGCCGCGAATTGGTTTTTTAACCAGAACCCGAACCCGTTTGAAATTTTTCAAACCGGTTTAGGTTTTGAAAGTTCGAAATTCTCCACCAAGTCTCCTATACAATGAAAATGTAACAAATAAAATATATCATCCAAACCCTAACTGTAATCTTATTAATTCGAGATGAGCATGCTTATATTTTGCCAGTTTCAACTTGTTCAAAGACCAAACCTATAGTTTAACCCACTTGATACAGTGGAGATTCCAAGTTTCACTGACCGAAATTTCTAGAAATTAATTTATTACTTTGTTCGAACATAGCACAGCAGGAAGTACATAGTTCTCACGTAAAAATTTAACTTCCAGATTCCAACCGAAATGCACGTTTTGACGATTCCCGAGCACACTTCATCCAATGTCCGAATGATGAATGTATGTACACGTGAATAAGATATTTTTTCAAGAGAAAGATCACTAAAAAATGATTAATCTGAGCAGCAAGAAGTTTTACATATAACCTCTCATTAAGAAAAGATTGAATAAATACATTTTGGAAGACATCCACCAAATGGAAGTGACCGTTTTGCCACAAGTTTTCAACATATGTCAGTGGCGCGGCGATAAAGAGAACACTAAGAGCCCCACATTTCATTTTTGTCAAAACTGATGCGGATTTAGGCGTTATTTTAACGCTACTCATTCAAATATGAAAGATTTGATTTGATTTACGCAAAGTTTACACCATCATAAAATTAGGAGGATAAATTTGTTTATTCTGCTCACTTAAAAATAATGGAAAAATATCATACATCCATCGATCGAATAAATTGATACGCAAACCACTTGAAATACGAGAGATGAAACGCCGTTAACAAAAGAGAAATGCAAGTACTCCATCTTCCCTCGCATGATAGGCAATCGTAACCCTATTGAACACCAATACCTGAATGTAATTATTAGCTGAAGGACTAAAATTTAATGGCTTGGTCGAACGCACCAATTATTGAGTCATGCATATAGGTATGAATGAGTAAGAGTGTTCAAGTTGAAGACCTAAAATATACTCATATGCATGTATTAACTAATGTGTATGCGTGTTTGGCTGGTGTACACAGTAAGACCGTTCTGTGGTTTGCGGGGTATTGTGTAGACGTAAATCCCTTACCAGGATCGAGCAAATAGACAAGCACATCAACAAAGTCACCGGCATTTGCAGAGGGCGGATTGCTGCTAGACCCGACCCCTGTTCAACGGTCACATCACAAATTCACGATACCAAACTCCTTGGAGCAATGATATGCGATAAACTGTGTATTAAGCTTGGAAAATTGCGTTCGGAGACCATGGCCATGGTTAAGGATGCTTATGGAGATGGAGAAACGTCCCAAGTCATGGTTTTCTGCTTGCACAGGATATTCTGGGAGGGTAACGAGGAGATTGGCGATGAGGAATGTCCTGGACATCCATCAACAACACAGTTTGATGAAAATGCACAAAAGATGAGACACAATTCTGATTGGCCCTCAAGTGTCAGAATGATTAGAAGGATGTTAAGCAGAAGAGTGCAATATTCAGAAAACCATAGCGCATAGCATTCTTACAGAAAACTTCGACGTCAGAAAGGTGTGCCAAGATGGTCCCCAAGGTACTGCCAGAGGGCTCTTGGACCACGGTAAAAGTGACCCGAATTTTTATAATAGGTGGTTACTTGGGGCGAGACATGGGCCTTTGAGTACCATTTTGGACCATTGGATTATGTCAAAGAGGCCATGACGAGGTACTGGAACGAGGGTAATGTTGATACCTTACAGGAAGCTTAGCACAACTGGCGAGGTATGTCAATACATATGGGTGCTCTTATGAATAATTTTCGCAATTTGTACTTTGATCTGCAATACATTTCCCCCCCAGATTTATTCTACTTATTTTTGGGACGGACCTTGTATTTTTAACTTTGTAAGGATGTTGCAATAAAATAAATAAAAAGCACTGACACTTAAAGAAAACACATCTAAATACCTACTAAAATAGACCATTACCCCACCTACCTTACTTAAATTCACGTTATTAAGAACTCTACAGAGATTATAAATAGACCATAACCAAACAACAGTAACCAATACGCAAGCAGGAATATAATCAGTTAAAAACGTCTTATTATTACCAAGAGTCTAACGCTCAATGTAATTTTATTGATGGGCCCAAGAGCAAATCCTTATTAGAGTCTTCGAATTTCTCCCGACCGACTCCTCTGTTCCCTCACCATACCCTAAAACTCCTTTCCTTTGCACATTTAATTTGGATATAAAGGAGTGGTGGCATTTTTTTAACCCCAAAAACGCTCACCTGTAACATCATTAGCATTCGACGTAGGACCTCATCTCGCCGAGCTCCTTTTCCCACGAACAGAGTTCCGAAGGAGAACCCCGCCCCTCCACCTCTCTCTTCCCCCGGCTCGCCTCCATCTCGAAAGTTCTCCCCCGAGGGGTTTTCAAGGGGAGACGTGCGAAACGCTATTTTCGTAAGGTAAGCAATATTTAGGGCAATGAGTGAATTTATAATTAGTAGGCTCCTGTTAATATTATTAAAGGGATATGATAGCTTCATGTACCAATATAATACTAGAAAGTATCCAAATCATGTGTTTCCACTGCGCCTATTTAAACAAGGAATAGTAGTAAATGCAGTAGTCACTACTACTTCGAGATAAATTAGAAGATGAAACTACGAAGCACTTATGAGAAGGTTTTCATGATCTGAAAGCACAAAACTTCTAGACAAATTCTTTGTTTTACTTTACATTACACTCAAAATTGGATTATTTTTTATTTGCAAAATGATAACATGTTGACCAATTGTCTGTGACTAAATGAAGATCGAAACCGTTTTATTTCATCCCCAATGCCCGTTTTGTAATGTCGGTGACCAATCCTGAAAAACATTTATTGTGCCTTGACCTCGAATGAAAGTAACATAAATACCTAATAACTTAACTCGACATAGTTTTTTCATAAAAATAAATCTGACGGAAGGCCGTCGTTATTTATTATCGATAATGCGTTCACAGATGCATTTCCAACACTTTTAGACTTTGTCATTTTGTTTAACTGTCGGTGACTCAATGGTATTTTTTCATTTTTCGATAAGGGAAATCATGGCGAAAGATGTGTTATTCACAGCAAGTAACCGCTCATGTTTGAAATAGAGATATCGCCTTTAAGGAGTACTCTCGGAGGATGGGAGTCGGAGGAGGGGGGAGGGGACGGGGGAGAACCTGAGTTTTAGAATTTTTGGTGGCGGGGTGGGTGGAAGTGCTGGAGGAAGGGGTGGACGTGCTGGAGGAAGGGGTGGGAGTGATCATTAGGGCGCGAACCCTCCCCCCCTTTCCACTCATCCTCCCTCCCTCCCCTCCTCTGACACCACCACTCTCCTCCGCACACACTAATCACCTCAGGATTAATTACAGCGGACGAATATTTCCAGCGTCTGCAGAAAATGAGGTATTTGGAAGAGAAGTGAATGCAAACTGTAACTTTGTGAATGAGTTTTAAACTCCATCGAGAATTAATTAGAAATCATCGCGGGGAATTTTTTTAAATGGCTTGATATATGTCTTCCGGTCAATTGTTTTCATGGTGCTGCTCAATAATAAAACGTGTTCCTAAACAATTCAACAATTTCAGAGTGTAAAAATCATTCGCCTTAAAGTGAATTTGCATTGAAATGCATTTTAGCGGATGACTCCGTTAAAAGTTACTGCTGCGGCATCTCCCGCAGTTTCTTGAAATTTGTGTTCCTAAACATTTAATGTTAGCTTACGGTTAGATACTGCCCAATTCAATTCCTTGACTCTGGATTAAAATCTGTCTCCTAGTACGCTTATCGAGGGCAGTAATTTTTCAGTATCACAGTAACCAACGATAAGTGGGGTCACAGCCAACTCCGAACTAAGCCTCATGGCGAGCGAAAGTCACGCATTTTAACGTTAAAACGGGGGGGGAGTTCCATATTAACTGCGTAATAAAACATAATAAAATGTTTTATTACGAAGTCCCACCAACCAGAAAATTGCACTTCATGGGATTTATAAGGAATGGTCCAAGGCCATCACGCGGGATATGAAAACGAGGCCACGAAAGCTAGAGACCGACCACTATGCTACCACGTCTTTTAATTCATCCAAAATTAAGAAGGTCATTTTACCCTGAGGACCCTCCACCCAACGAAAACAAATGACTGAGATTGGACACTTGAGGCTTTCAACGTACACATTCAACCATTCCACACAATTCGTTCATCCAGTAGGTGGATTAACATCCTCGCCAGCTAAATCAGAGGTCGCGGCTTCGATTATCGCTGACGTGGGTTTTTCTCCTCCACCTAAGGTTAATGTTTGTCTTTACTGGCATTACATGTCCATAATCCGATGTAAAGGCCTGGATTAGATTAGCCCCACACAAAAAAACTACTCTTCCAACCCCTGTCAACTCTACCGGCTGTTCACATAAGAGACCCTCACTTCCCCCGCACTAACCTTTTGCCGCCTCCCCCATCCCTGTCTTTTCCATCTCCTCCTACCCTCCATCCGCTCCTGAAGGGTCGCTTCCACCCGCTTCCAAACCCTAACCCATTCAGGTGGTGTAACTAAGTGTCGTGTGACTAAGTGTGTTCTACCTTTTCCTAGGCCGACAACGCCATCCGGAGTGGCTGGGAAACGTCCAGCGACAAAGGGCCAACGCACTGGACGCCCAGAGTGGTCGCCCGAGAGTGTGAGTGCGTGTGTCTGCCCACTCGGACACTGGGCTGGCGAAGAGCAAACTCCATTTTTGGGCATAGCCCACCTATAATATATTTGCAGTCACCATTAGTGATATCTCACTCGCTGCATTTCAAGGATGAGAGGCAGGTGGAGGATCTCAAACGACTATC
The DNA here is from genome assembly GCA_037158775.1 of Hetaerina titia. NCBI lineage: Eukaryota > Metazoa > Arthropoda > Insecta > Odonata > Calopterygidae > Hetaerina > Hetaerina titia. The sequence goes on along the minus strand of CM073770.1, from coordinate 24,807,294 downwards.
CTCTTCAGCGTAAAGATCTTCTATGTATCCTAAAAGATGTTTAATGAACCACGAGAACATCCTCTTATTTTCCTACATAATTTCCTTCTTCATAACTTCCACCTGCCTTGACGCAGTCTAAAAAAGCCTTCCTTCGTCATCTCCGCTTGGCCAACATTCTCCCTTCTCACATGGCCCACTCTGCCCCTAATTATATCCCCTATCACTTTTTCATTTTTCTTCGAATTTCCCTTTGCTAAATATCTCTCTTTGTCCTCCATGTCTTGAAAGTTCACCGTTAGTCTTTTCCGCTCCGTCCAAATTATTTTCTCCATCAAAAGCCTATAATCTACGCTCATACTCATGCCGGACGGAAACAAACAAACAGAATTAACATTTCAGATTCTCAAATTGTATACATAAAATCAGCGAACAAAAGTCGCTTTCCCCTTTGAAACCTATCCAAACTTCTTTCACGCTTTTCCATTATTGGTATCCAGTTTATGCACACGAAACTGCGCAACCGTGTCTTTCGTGAATTGCGCTGAGGAATTATCACGGGGAGAACGTCTAAAATGATGATAATAGATAGCATATACTCATGGTAGAAAAGCTATAGAATTTACTAGAAATGTCACGGATGAGAGATGACGGAGTTATTACAAGCGTATTCACGCGTTAAGTATCAATCAAGCTGAAAATAGAATCATGCCCACTGGATGGAACTTCCACGATTGGATGGAAGTGTGACACAGAGGGGAACCAAAGAAAGAACAACTCCTGAAAAGCCTTAAAGAGGACCATTTTACAGAAGAACTATTTGCGAAAAGACTGGACACTATTGGAAGAATTAGGGTGGGAGCTACTAGTTGACCGTGGGTTACATTTGAGGCAGGTCAATTACCTGAGGATGTGAAAGACATATTACAGGCCCCGACTCACTCTGGCAGATGAGATCACGCACATAAAAGCAGGGAGATTTATAGGAGAACGAGTAGGTTTAATGTTTCGTTTTTCCCTCGTATCATTGGAGATATGTCCGTACGCGCGAAGGAGATTATTAGCAATGGTAGCGTACATATTTTGTCGATATCCAGCATGTTATTTTCTTATTCAATAGACCCATCTTTTTAACAGTCCTCCCGCATGATTTTAATATATATATATATATATATATATATATATATATATATATATATATATATATCCTGTTATCGATTATTGTTGCATGTATGTACCTTCTTTCGTGTTATTAACTTTGTTCCAGTGCATGATCAAACTAATATTTGTGTAGAGGTGTCATGATTGGGATTGTGCACGCCTGGCAGGTGATCTAACTCCCCCCGCCACATGCCCTTGCGGCGCCTTGTGGAGAATTATATAGACGTATATGTTGATGAAAATAAAAGTTCCGTTTCTGTGAGCCGTTTTTACAAAAACAGATTTTATGCAAATATCAATGAACTATTCGAATATATTGACAATAGTAGAGGACGAAGACATTCTGCAACGACAACGATGGACGTTGTTGCGAATGGAAAGCAAATCAATGTCATCAAAGTCCCCAATACAATCGAACAAGCCCGTAGTGTTTGAAATTTGGGTTACGTCCGTAATAAGAACAAACCCCCGAGGGTAATAGGGTGGGGTGATCCTAGCCTGGCATGTCTCAAGGGTCCATCGACCAACAACCCCCCACACTGATTGTGATATCATTACAAAGGCACGACCACATCTGATCCGCTTTGACAAAAAAAAGGACATTCATAAAGAGACCAGAAAAAACTAGGAGGTTGCAAAAACTGCCCCAACGAGAGAGAGAACACTCGGGAGCAGCGTTGGAGACTCTTCTCAACTCTAGAAACGTTTTCAAGCAACCTTTCAAAATCTTCATCCTTCTAGAGGGAAAAATTACACTCAGAAGACGCAAAAAAGAAATGAACGAGAGCGAACTTTAACAGCAACTTCAAGAGCCTAACTTGATTCCGGAGAAGAGGGTGACGGAGGGTGGAGCGGTGGTGGTGTGGGGGGGGGGGGAAAGGGGCATTCATTATGAATCGCGACTCGCTCCACTCCTGCTCGCCGAAAATCTCCTTGATAAATCTTTTTTTTTTTAATTCTTCTCTTCTCAGGGCGATGGGCGAACACTCTGCATTTAAAGCTTTCCTGCGCCACGGAGGGAATTCTTTTCAAACATTGAATGCCAGGTCGACGACCACCTAAAAAGCAAAACTATCGAACGCAGGACTAGCGATGGGCATTATTAAGATAACAGAAGTGGCTTTGACCATATTAAGAAGTGTTCGGTGGAAGAAACAACAGTAAACTAAAGCAAACCATAAACAGTGACTGCTCCTGCGTCTCTGTTTTTTAGTGTGGGTTACGACAGTCCCTTGGTAACACTTTCCACATTTATAGGCATAATTTATATAACTGAACGTACGAATAAAATAACAGGTCATCGAAATGAATCAATTCTTGAATCTCTATATTTAAGAAGAGATTAAAGAATCGATCTAATCCGTTGGTTTTCCTTTTTCACACGTGTTTTTCTAATTAAAATTTTTATCTCGGTGGAATTATTCACATCTGAAATGTGGTGGAATTTGGATTTCGGTGATATCTCTAAAAAAAACTGGCTCACACACACACACACAACTTACAAAGGCTCTGAGTGGAACTCCGAAAGATAAATTTTCGCATGCATGAACGAGTATGCAGATAATCACTATCTGCGACGGACTCGGGACGGAGTCACCGCAGCGGGCCGCACACAATGGATGTAAAGAAGTAAGGGAAGGGGTTAGAGTGATGAATTGATGCTGCTGAAAATAGCCAACAGGAAGCAGTATGGAAACTGGTAAACACTGGAAGGTGTAGCCGGACGTGAAAATAAAATCCCTAGCGGTGAAAGGCGGTTAAGTGGAATTCCAGATTAAACGATGAAGTAGCAGCGGCCGGCAGGAAGGTGCCCGCTATTCACGAGTGTGCCCACCCATCAAGAAACGCCCTGAGTTTTCCTGGAAATATCTATGGTTTACCAGGACTTTCCACAACCTCCAAAAATGTATTTTAGGGCAAAGAATGACCATGTCATCGAAACTATTTACTGATGGCATGAGAAACGATAAGGAATGGTGGGTAGTTTTATTGTGACATTGGAAACACATAATATCATGTTACATGCCGGAAGTATCCATTAAAAGCGAAGAATAACGAGGAGATGGCCCAAATCGAAAATTCTCAGATAGACGTAAGTTATTGATGGTGGACATGGATGAACATAAATTTCCGGGAGATTGACATCAAAATTCTGAAAAAAAACAGCGATGCACTGTTTAATCAAATTGGTACACCTCCAAAAAAACGTCAACATTGGCGAGGAGAGTATCAATTCAATTTCATTACGCATTAACATATCCATCCATCAACAAAGAGCCCGAAAATCTCGAGCAGAAAAAAGTAATTTCTTGACAACCTGACTATGGAGGAACGGAACGAAACATTTCCTCCAATTGTAAATAGAAAATTAAATAGAGGTGAAACGGTAAAAATGTATTCACGTTCGGCACGTGCCCCAATTTGTGCAGCCTCATTGCAAATGCCTCTAAGCGGAGGGTCAAGCAAGGTCCAGGCTGCAAAGAAGTACGAGGATACCGGAGCGCTATTTAACGTATCCCGAAGGTATCTCACAATGACAGACGGGGAACGTTTCTACATACGATATGTCAAATACCGACTTTTCAAGAACTCGCATTATCCCACAGGGTTTCCAAAAATGTGTCAAAAGCTGATATATACAGATCATCCGCCAAATTTCAAGAGTTTTCCATAAGAGCGAATTGCTTTAGTATTCCAGGTTGGCAGACACCATGAGACAGGTACTAAAGACTGCAACTGAATGGGACATATAGAACCACAACTGAATTTTTACTCTTCATAGAAGAGTAAAAATTCAGTTCACTTCATCCGTGCTACGTCTTCTGTCTATCTTTGCTCGTCCGTTTTGCTCCGTGACCGTGTGTCACTGGAGGGTCGAAGGCATGAGAAGGTCAATACTCGAGGCAAACCGAGCGGGAAGGCAGGTGTGAAGAAAATGTCATTATGTATAATTGAATATTTATACATAATCTATTATGCCCAGCCACACGCCCTTGCGGTAGCTTCCGGGGGGGGGTATCGCGTGTACGTCAGTGCATGTAGTAGATACGTGGATCGCTGTAAGAAGGTATTGTCGTCAGGTGCATTGCTGACATTGAACACGGTGCCTTCAGCTTCTTTAGAACGACGGATAAGACGAATGGGAAAAACAGAAATTGAATATTTCGATTGGTTTCATGCCAATGCGTTCCCACTATCCGCATCAGTGCCCAGCTCTGGGGACTACGCAGGAACAATACGCCATATCACAGTAGGGCCCACGTATCGACTTCGTAACAAGTCGATAGGCATCGACCATTAGAGTCATCGCGCGCATTCGAACAAACATCAACGTGCCAGGCTTCCAAGCTGAGTCTAGTGGCATTCCGCCCACAGGAGAAGGGAGCAGAGGGCACGCGAGCAGAGTGGGAGCGTGCCGAGACCTCCAAGAGCAAATCGGCGAAGGGAACGCGGCGAAAAGGACACGCGCTGGAAATCGACGCGTCGTAACTTTCGGGAAAATTCACGGGTGTGGAGTGTTGTCCCTAAAGACGGCGGGGAAAATAAATGCGGGTGCTATCGCCTCGAAAGGTGCACCAGAGTCTAGCATAGTCCACTCCGGGGACAACTGCGTACCCAGTTAATCGACAGCTGATGAAGAACGGCATTCCGCGAGACTGTTGTCACACAAGGGTAAAGGCGCACGCGCGCGCACGTTTACGCGTTGCGGCCATACAAGTGCCCCACAAAACCCGTTTCCCCTGATGGCCGCTCCATGTATGGACAAGGAATTTGCTCGCGTCGAAACTTATCCAGGAAAAAGGAGGCCGGGAGAGGAGGGAGGCATGGTTTGCGAAACCTTGGGAAAAGGACCCGTCCGAAAATGAGAGGGGGATGGGGGACCGACTGCCCGGACCCCCTCACCCGCAAGAGGACTCCAAGAGGGAGGGCATCCGGGACGGAAGCGACCACCCTTACGCGTCGGATCGAAGAAGGAAGACACGGGGAGGAGGTCAATGGCTGGCTCTAAGCAAAGCAAGCGGGAAGACAAAGCAATGCGTGACAACAACGCCCACTCCTCCACTCCCATCCCGCAAGCCACCACGGAAGCGTGTGGCGTCAGGCCACCAGCCGCCACCAGGGGTGGTAATGTTCATTCAGCAACATTTCTACTGCATCCAAAATAGAAAATGGTAAATGCACACGAATGAAATACATAGGTTTTATTGTTACTCAAGACAGCTCGAGGTAAACATGTACGGGGAATATATGGCCAAGTTAGCAGAATATTAGGATTTATTAAAAGGAGGGTACATAACATGCACTTAACAGCGAGGATATCTTTCGCTGGTACGACCTAATCTAGAATATGCTGCTAGTAAATGGGACCCTAATGACGTCGGTATGATGCCGATTTAGACCATGTACGGTGAAGTGGGACTAGAATTGTAAAACGTTGTTACAAAAAACTTGGCAAGTTATTTAGATCATTGGAGGGACTATGTCGCAAATCGATCACTGAGAGAAAGTAAAATATCTTTTGAATCCCTCCACCCAGAGGGCCCGGGTTCGAATCCCGGCGGCGACAGATATTTTTCAGTGGCCCGATCCCTACTTGAGATGCTGTGCGGAGGGCACTTTGAATGAGTACGCCGTCCGTCGGATGGGACGTTAAGCTGTGGACCCCTTGGCACCTTTCGTTAAGAGTAGGCTAATGTCGACGCCGGGTTTCTCTCCACCCTTCATCCTATCCTGTCCATCCCTAATGGCGCAAATGACCTTAGCTGTCGGTCTCTTTTCCTAAAACTACAGCTACTTTAAATCCTTCTCATGTATCGGAAGCAGACCTCTCTTATGGCGATATAAATATGTAATGAATAAGTAATAAATGTGTAATATAAGGTATTACCACCCATGGTATAAACGGTAAAAAGAATCTAAAATTAATATTAAGGAGATCAAGTGTAGAACTGACCGACATAAAATTGAATTTTTCCCGCACAAAGATAAGGGATAAAAATAGCGACGAAGGACAGAGTATAAAAGAAAAATATTCATTTTAATGCTTAAGGAGCTTAATGCGTCGTCAAAAATTTACCTAAACCCTTATTTATTCGTCCTTTGTTATTTACAGTGTGCATATGAGATTGCTCGGGTGAATCAGTTACTACTGCACCATGTAAAATTCTCCCCTACACAGATGACTGAAAAACTTTCAAACGAGTCAATTCCATCGACTACAACACAAGCTTGCAGAATGCCCTCAACTCAGCACTCAGTGGTCCGATACTTGGCCCCTAAAAATAAATCCTGCCAAAACAAATATTTTCTCTTTCACTTTCCGTGAATCACTTCTAGCATATACCAATCACATTTGTGACAAGGTTATTCGAACAGCCACAACTCAAAAAGATGCAGGCTTTATATTTGATAAAAAAACACCTCTTTTGTGAGCAGAATACCATAAGAACTTCCTCTCAAGCTATGTCCATGGTGAGCTTAATTCATGGATAGGGTAAAGCGCGTAACTTGCTGGCTCTCTGAACTTTGTCTGTGTTTCTTCCGTCCTAGAATACTGTTCCCAAATATGGTCCACTGTTTCACACGCTTCTCTCAAACTGCTTGAGCTCCATACGAATTTATTTCGCTATCAGTTGCCATCGTCATTTACACTTCGGTTACTTCATTAACTTTATCGTGTATCCGTGCTTCATGGAATGGGGCATCATGAAATCGTGAGGCGACCCTCGAAAAGGGGTCCTGTCTAGCATCGATCCGCAGATAGAAACAGCCCGCAGACAACTCATGCGGGACGCACTGCCTTCCAAAGATCTCCCCATCCACCTTCCCGCCGCAAATCGCCCGACTACAGCCGTCCACGTTGGCGGGAAAAAATCGCTCCACTTATTTTTGGGGCAGACCCTATAGGCCATCTGAAATTCTTTCCCTTTTCCCTCTAGGAGTGCTTTTCCGTACGACACGCCTGACTTCTTTCATTTTGCCAACCCCTCGCCTATCAATCACAAAACGCTCGTTAATCTTTGGACTTCCATCAACCCGTAATGCAATGATAAAACACCTCCCCGACCCATTCGACCCGTTCCCAAAGTCATCATGCTGCCATTCTCTTTCTCCCTCAAATTTTCTTCGGACCTCATGTTTTACTGCTCACTTTGTCTCCCTTATTTATGTAAACCGAGCTTCATTTTTATGTCACCAGCTATCCGTTAAATTTTTATTTATAATATATGCTTTATTTGTTATTTGTATGATTTAGCTGGCGTTATGCTATTTTTGGAATAAATAAATATTTTATTGCTCACTTCACTGGCAGATCGCCTCGCGGGCGGAGAGGAGTATTACTATAGACTTAGCTTACAACATGTTGCAACTTCACCCAACAAAGCAGTTCATCGTTTTACGAAAAAGGAGGGAATAAAAGTTAACCAGAATTTAAAGCAAAGAACCTCATTTATATGACAGGCCTCCACCATACCAAGATTGGTCATGCGGAACTGGATAGTAAGAATGGGGAAATTCCATTAATTCATGGAACTACAATTCATGGTCCCCGCCCCTTAAGTTACAGGTAGAAAATACATGTCTCGTCCATCTCCCTTTAACAATTTCCCTTAATGTTTCGCAACTCATAGTTGTCCTGTATTCTCATATTCCGCGCTGAAACCTCCGTCGCAACAAAGGGTTAGGATCGACCCCATTTCGTGATCCGCCAACTGCCGAATGTCCCACGATATTTCAAAGTGCTATATTTCCCCTTTAATACACAGCCACCAGAGCCAAAAATAACAGAAGATGGAGCGAAAAAGAGCCAATAGATTTAATAGAGAGAATAATACATTTCATTTATCACTTATTCCGTTTGACATATCGCAACGAGTCATCTTCACCACGGGCCACCGCGGTGTAGTGTGCGAGGAGGAGAATACTGAGACGCGATCCAGATGTCGGGGAAAAGGGACGACGTATTTTAGCCAACGGCGCGAAGCCCCGAAGTCTTAATTTTCTATCATCAGACTATGAGAACTCATCACGGATTACGGCGAAACAATTAGCCTCGATCATTTTCATCCATAACCCATGCGTGTAATTTGACACTAAAGTCTCAGATGGTTGGCCGATACTCAGATTACTGTACGAAGAGTGCTAACTAATTCGGAAAGTAACAAGAAAGAAATGGATTCAATATACTGTAAAAGGTAATCATCTGTATTGAAAAAGACTTGTACTCTTCCACACCATTTATGTTAAGGTACCAGGCGTTTCACCGATCTGCGGCATCATCAGGTACATCAGGTTTGTACCTAATGAAGCCGCGAGTCGGTAAAACGAATTGTACCATTACATAAATTCTGTGTAAGAGTACGGCGTCTTTTCATATCAATATTAAATACTTTCATGAAGTGAAGCCTGGAAGCGTAGAGTATAAAAGGGAAGCAATTGAAAACTTTTTTAAACGACCGAATCATGATAGAAACTTTTTCATTGCTATTTGAGATTCGAAATTACATTCTTTTACGCAATCTTAATCGAAATGTTATTCTAGCTCTTGCATAAAACATTTTGTAAAAATATTTATTTTGTAAAAGTGTACAGGTTCTAGAGCACTGAATTTACAACAATTTATTTTTTGTAAATGTGTATAATACTGCTATTCCAAATGGCAACTGAACATTTGCATAGCAACACAATTATTTTCTCCTAAATAGCTTAAGTACGTATGAGTCAGTTGCAGCTGACGATATAAAGTTATCAATCCACATTTGATTTTAGAAAGTTGTATTATATTTTCTACAGTTACTTCCTTTTCTCCCCAAGAATTTTAATTGACATATTCTTTTTTCCCTACCACACTCTCAGCAATATTCTCACTAATGGCACCAAATGATTCAATATTTTTAGACACCTTCCTTGAGCAACCAGTACGAAAATGCGTGTTAATTATTGTTTTCCGGATGTGCAATTAGTACATAATTGGATTTCACTTCATTATATAAAGAACACAATGCATTTTTCCACTGTTCTTCATTTTCGTACTACTAGTTTCAACGCTTAGGCGTCATCATCAGGTACAAATTACTGAATTGACGTTCCATTTATCTATCACTCATGTGGAGGAAGGGGTGGGTGATAGAGGGGGAGAAGGAGAGGGGTGGCAGGGAGAGGAAAAAGTTGGGGTTGTGATCGGCGTTGGTGGGAAGGAGGAGATGGCTATTAAACGTCAGGAAAGGTGATTGGTTGGGTTCACAGTTGGGGGAAGTGAACAGTGGAAAAATACATCGCGTTCTTCATTTAATGCCTATGAACTTCCAAAAAGTTGAGCCAGAAACAATCGAATGAATTTTGCTTCACTAAAATATTTATTTGAAAATGCATATTTGCGAAATATTCTACGCAACACGTTCGGCATGCGTTCAACACATACGTTTGTTGCCCGCGCCGCTTCCGCCTCGGTAAAAACACACTCATCCCGCATAAAGAGCTATGCTTTTCACACCGAATGATATTTTCAAAGATGATCTAAACGGTCCTTTTTTCAATAACATGGAAATTGCACAATTCGTAAGGTTGCAAATCATAAATAATTAGATTACGCAATCTATTTCCATGGCGAAGAAGTCTTACTTACGGTTTCGTCAGAATTTTCTGGGATAAACCAGAGATCGAACTGAACACATAACACCTCACCCCCGGGGGAAGGAGAAGGAAGGGAGAGAGAGGGGCGAAGACTCGAGAGGGGTTGAGTGGGCAATTTGAAGCCGTAGCCGCTTCGGAGGTGGACCTGCGGAGGGTCGTTTCATCTACGGGACACCCTGGGTGGAGGGGGGGGGGAGTTGGGACGATTTCCCGGCTGGTTCCCTCGAATTCTCTCGGTGTTGTGGCGATGTTACGGCCTCGGGATCCTCGGACGCCGTTGAAACCTGCGCCTTGATTTCACGCGGCGTCGTCCGAGCGAAAGAGTCGGGAACCGAGAGGCCCTCGGAGGCAAGCGGAAGAGGAGGCCCGCTGTCGGAAGCGACACCGTTCAATTGGCTGCAGGGAGGCAGATGGCCCGAGGTTCCATCGAGAGGCGAGAGAGACGGGAGTGACGGGGGTGAAAAGGGAGGGAAGAGGATAAGACAGGTGGAGAGGGAGGCTTCGTGAATAATTCAACAAGATCCGACTTGATGGGGGGAGGGGGGAGGAGCGTTATGAACAAGCAAGCGTCAGAGCTGGTCGTTATCAGCACTCACATCCGGGCAAGGACGCCGATAAGAAGCCGCCAAACACGCTGTAGACACATACAAACCCACACTCCTTCGCTCGGATACGGTCAAGGGCCGTCCTCCCACTCCCATTGGCGACGATTTCATCGAAGACGAACCTCCCTCCCCTCACTCGGAAACGCCCAGCGCACGCCTGAGCGCCTTCAATAACGTCCGATAATTGCGCCGATATGAGACAGAATCGCCACTTAGGGCAATGATTAATACGGGATCTGTGGCCGAGGGAGGGGGCGGGCGGAGGCCGAGTGCAAAATCATCAGATTAACTGAGAGACGAAGAAACACGAGGACGTAGTATAGGAGTCTGCTGCCCACATGGACAGCACACTCCAATGCCGTCTGCCACGCCACGTCTCGTTCACCTGTCAACGCGAGCAAATCACATACAGGTTTTCTGCTCCCAAATAACTTTTCGTGTTCGATCTATATTAATTAGTGCAGTTTGAATTTCACTTGAATCGCAGTTTATTTCGTTTTGTTCCAAAAGTCTATGAATGAACAAAATCTTACTCACCCTAGCATTGCAAGCAACAAGCAAGCGTGGTTCTTAGATAGGGAACCGGCAGTCGAGAAGAAGTAACTTACCTAGAAAGGAGAAAAAAAGTCATTAGACGAAAAGAAAATGAAACCATCGACACACACTTTCAAAGAATACAAATTAAACTTAGGTTTTGGCAAGGTGACACCTCTTCACAGGGAATATTATGCATCTGCGCGATTTAGGAATACACGGTTTGCCTGTGATTCATAACTTTATATGAATTACAGTTTTTAGCATTGACGTCCCAATATACGTATAACAACGGAAACGTTTTCTTGTCTTTCAGATCGAATTCATGAAATCTAATGCAGCGAATTCAAATTAATGAGGATGTGTGCGTAATACTGGGTTTCATGAAAACTACGGTGGCAAAGCCGTCCATCAGGAATCTCAATTCCGGTGAATCAAGGAATAACCCCCTTCAGGACTTCCCCCTGAACACGATGGCAGAGTCAGCCTTCGAAACGTCGGTGCACTTCATCAACCTGACCCGGTGGGGAACCCGAGAAAAATTCTTGAAGGAATAACCCTTCTGTCTACAGAAGAAGGTGGTCTTTCCACCGAATATTTCGGGATGCATGCGGATGTCTTTTACATGTTTTTCTACATTTTTCTTGGGTAACGCCATTTCGCTCCTTCGTGTGAAACAAATATTATTATATGGTACACTAATAAAGCACTAAGGCAAGATAGCGCTCATTCTTGGTGTACATTATTATTTACATTCGTGAGACTTTCACATGAGTTTATATTATATATATGGGTCGCGATAGTTCAGGGTTAGAGCGTTGGAATACTGAGTGAAGGGCCCGGGTTCGATTCCCGGGCAAGACTCTCTGGGCACCTGCAGCTCCACCCAAGCTATGTAATTTTTCGTGTGCCAGATCTTCCTGGGAAACCATAACCGGCACAGGGAAAGGAACGGGCCCCCCTACCTTGATGTGTGAATTTCACACGCCGTCGGGCTTAGTACTGGGTGAACTCTACCATCACCTACCAAACCGACCTTAGGGTTGTTTAATGTGTTTACGGTTTAAACACAGCATTCAACGCAGTATGCCTTACCCGGGAATCGAACCTGGGACCCTCCGGTCAGTAGTCCAACCCTCTACCCCTGGACTACTGCCACCCACGTTTATGGTTTATATAAATTATAGACTAAGGTTGGATAAATGTATAACTAATTGAATTTGAATACTTCACATATGTAATGACACCGTTCGGAAACCGAAATGTTAGCTTGAATTGCAGGACTCCCAAATGTGGGTGTGTGGAGCGAAGAACTGGGAAAATGAAACGCAGTTATAAAGGAAAAAATAATAAGAGATAGGACGGTATGGGAAATTAGAGTATTACTACGAAAGATTCAAATAAGACACGATGACTGATGCAGGACATAAGCATAGGACGCAGGACAGGTGAAAGAGATTCGAAGACTAAGATGTTGGATTGGAAGACGAGGTAGGGTAGGGAAAGGAAAACAGGCACTTAAGTGAGGAATGAAGGGAGATAGAGGATGTGCGGCGGCGGAGACAATCCCATGTTCGGTGAAAGGTATTTATGAGATGAAGTTGGAAGTTCCTCGTAATACCGCCACGCCGTGTAGTCGTTTTGAGGGTTCGGCGAAAACTATGTATCCCTTTCCGCCAAATGAACAGCAAGGATGGCGGATTAGATAAAAAGCTTCGCGAGCGAGGAGTTGAGGAAAGGGAGTGGCGAAGGGATACACTAGGGAACCACCCGGATGTGGCCGAAGAGGTTTAGAAAAAGACCAAAACAAGGCGCCCGAACGGGTTCGTGTTCTTCCCTTTCCACTTCCTCCTATCCTCCTCCCCCTGTCTCTCTCTCTCTCTCTCACTCGCTGCAGAGCCAAACCGTCCCCTTGCGAAGGGCAGTTGAGGGAAGCGAATCCCCTTCCCTTCCCCGGCAACCGAAGGGGATTACTTATTTAAGGGGAAGAACACGCATCGAAATGCTACATCCATAAGACAGTGTTCACGGGATTTAATGAATTTAGGTTTGGTGAAATGATGTGCTATTCGGCAATATTATGCAGAACATACCGTTAAGCATGTGTTTTCAGTATCTGTTCAAGGCAGAAGTTGTGAATGCAGCAGTTATTGTTAAAAAGGACCACAGAGAGAGTAATCAACCCGAAGGTCGATTCGATAGGTGATGGTATAGTTCACCCAGGACGGCGTGTGAAACTCACACTTCAGGGTAGGGCGGGGCAGTGCCTTTTCAGGTGCCGGTTTCCCAGGAAGATCTACTACCCGAAAAATCATAAAACTTTGGTGAAGCTGAGGGTGCCCGGGAGTCGAACCCGCTACCTCCGGTCAGTAGTCCAACGCTCTACCCCAGGACTACCGTAACCCCAGTCATTGTTACTTAAAATGAAAATTAAAATGCTTAAATATGAAATATTTAAGAGAAAGTTTTCATTCTCTTAGAGTGTTGGTCTAAAAACTTTTAGTATTACATTGTTTTGTGCTTGATAAGGATAATCATCGTTATGCCAAGTGGTAATAATAAAATTAAGAGGTGAAATTACAACCCTTTAAGGCTTGAATGTCATCGTTAAATTGACGGAGGTCCTATTACATCAGTACACTCTTCGCTCGGGGAAAGCATGGTCGCCGGTATATGTTTGAGATAAAGTTACCGAGCTTGCCTGGCATGAAGGAATCCCGAGTGGAATCATGGGGAACTGCAGAGAAGAGAAGCCGACATGGAAGAAACACATGGGGTTATCTCCCTCTTACCAATGGATCGTGAGGCGTGTTAGCGAAAACACCCGGCCAGGAACCGCAGAGGAATCTTGCTTTGAACTCTTCGAAACTAAGGACTACGCCTCTTGCTCGAGACGTAGACTCAACTCAACAATCGTAAACTTATGACATCGATAATAGCTTGGAATTAATTAATATTGCGTATAGGATGGAGAGACGATTTGAGTATACCGCCGACCGGTCGGTTATCGTTCTAAACCTGTGCAGTGCGTTCCGGAAGGCAAGGCGAAGGCTGCACGACGACGCCAATGGGTCCTTCGAAGCGAATACTCCCTCGAGAGAGAGAGAAAGAGAGGGAAGGAGGAGGGGGAAGAATGATTTCCCACCCCGAAGGCGGAACGATGGCCGAAAGTGAAACGGTCCTCACCGGACAGATAACTCGTATGAAGACGCGATTCTCTTCACTTAAGACCAGACAATTTATTAACGTCATTCATTGCCACAGCCTACCTGAACAGACTTTCAATAAAATGTGCTTTCTACTCCATTGTCCATCCATATAATATAATGAGTACTTAAGGAATATAAAAGTAACGGCAACAGTTTATGTGGAAGAAATAAAAGACCCAGTTCGAACGTTACGACCATATTTATTTCAGATTTAAAGGGACTGCGTTTATGTCTATTTCTTCATTCCCTGAATTACTCAAATTTTCCAAAGCAAAAACTATTCCATATTTTCCTTAATACATGACCTCCAAGAACCAACGTTTCAAAATAATATGGTATTAATTAAGGAACATTTGCATATTTCATACTTACCGAACTAATCGAATTGTGGTCAACTTTTTTCTATGTCCACCCACAGTGCGGTGTTACTAATTGGTTAAATATCTTATCGAACATAGGTCGTAGAAACATGAATCGTTTAGGAAAGGATATAAAAATTCTCACATCTTTCATCCACGCTGATGATGTAATCTATTTGCGGTCATCGCCACGTTGATTGCAATCACAAGGACATTATTTGAAAATCTTTCATTTTTCTACGTTGGATTTGTTTGGCCATTTAAATGAACACTTTCGTAGAAAAACGATTACCCTCTAATTCGAACTGTCAGTCGCAGTCGCAATTCTACATAAAACGTGCAAATTGCGACGTGAGATTCAACCAGCGCATCTAGAAAAAATGTCATCACACGATGATGATGCGTAAAAAGTTTTGCAACGTGTCCGAAAGCCAGATTTTTCCAGATCACCATCAGAACTTCTCCAATCGAACCTTAGAGCGAGGAAAACCTTTATAACAATATATATCTGCAATCACTCCAATAGGGAGAACCAATCGATTGATATATTCGCAGAATCAATGCTGTCGAAGTAACAACAAGGGTTGTACGACCGCGTGTAGGTACAATTTGTGACCAATGTCGCATTTTTTAGGGAACCCTTACTAAATTAGAAATCTGATAATCTGTTTGCTTGCACATTTGTTACGCATTCACGTCAAAAGTAATGAACAACTTGAAGTTAAATTTGTTACAGGCATATATGCATTAGTCGGCATTCTTCACTAAGAAGTCATATGAAAGTTAATAATGGAATTGCAACAATTATATTTGAATGTCCTTAACCATTTACTTAAACCAAAGAAAACTTTCGAGCAAGATTCGGTGTGTCTGGTAATTGGATTAGAAGGCAGTAAAAATGAGCAATCTACAACAAATTATTATGAAGTGTTCTTAGTTATTTTTTAACCACCCTGGTATGACCGGTTATTAATACACGGGACTACATTTCTAAATGGTATTTGGAGGCCAAAACTAAATTTCGTTCACCTATTCGTAGTCTCCGGGGTTACAAGGCGATACAGAGCGAAGAATAACGTGATTCCACGCAACTCTAAGTCGACCAAGAGGGGAGCATTCGTCAAAGACCGTCTCATGGCTGACTCCCTTGGATTTACGGATAAAGTGGATGAGATGATGAAAAAGCGACTTCCTCCTACGCCCAGCTAATAGACATCGACATATTTCAAGCAGGCAGCAGGCCTGGGGGTAGGAATGGAGAGCGGGTGTGGGAGGGACGTCCCCCACAAGCGCGATACACCCGCACCGCCCCCCATCCGCCTCCGACCGACCGCCCACCCACCCACTCCGGCGACATCCATCCACCCCCTAACCCATCCGTCGCAGCCAATAGGATCCCCCCGTCCCGGGAGAGTAATGAGATTTCTTTCCCATCACACCCGACGTCCCCCTAATACTCCGCACCGACCCGGAGGGCCAATGAGGAGAAGGCGGCGGTGGAGGAAGGGATCACGTCAGCCAAGAAAGGAGCGCGCACGTGATGCCTCCACAGAGGGCAGACACGAGACCGTTTCTATTCACCTTCTAAGGTTACGTCATTCCTTTTGGGTGCGGAGGGAGATGGGTTGGAAATCGTTGACTTCACTTCACTGCCGGGAAGTACAAAGGAAGGGGGACCTGTGGTCAACGTGGCCCTCATTGCAAGCATTCTATGAACGAAGAGCAAGTTTTGGTCGCTCCCTGCTTGCATATTTATATTTTCTACGAAAGTCTCAAGCCAGTGAATTACAAATTAAACGAGGGAGCGAGATGGCGTTACTGGACAGAAGTATAGACAGACACATAAAAAAAGGACACTCACACGTACTCCCAAATTTTCCCAATGCATGAACTGCTACATTGGTTTTTCTATACGTCCTCTCAATTTGTTGAAAATTGCCATAATATTCCTTGGTAATCACATTTTCATCGCTTTTTAACAACATCATTAGCACACTAGTAATTTTGGCAAAAGCACTCCACTCTGGAGAGAGAATAATTTCTAAGCCTGGGCGTTCTATTTCCGCAAAAAAATGAGAAAAACGACGTTATAATCAGTTACGTCATCGTAATTCATCATATGAAACACAGGACTTAGAGAAGAGAGAAGAAATTACAAAAACTTGAGGACTGAGAAAAGAGAGGTATTCAAAAGGAGGTTGAAAAATTAAATCCCTGGAAAAGCAGGAAGAACAAGCGACGACCGGAGGCAGACAGCCTCAGAGAAGAAGTGCAGAGTGACCCTGTCCAGAGAAACGATGAAGTAGAAGTCACAGAAGAGTGAGACACCATTTCTTAACATTAGATGAAGATAAAGAGAAGACATAGAACGTACTTGGAGAGTGAAACGATGGAAAAGATATGCATGAAATAATACTGGAAGAAAAGAATTATGCCGAAGATGATGTGAAGGGAGAATATACCATAGTCTCAAGATCTCGATTTGGCGCTGCAGTAAAAGGCTCAAGGGTGTACATACACCCTTGGAACAAATACAAAATTCAGGATATAAAATCCTGATGCAGCTAAGCAACTTGATAGGTGCCATGTACTTGAGAGGATCAATACTGATGGACTTTAAGAAGAATTCCATAAAGTTACGTCGGAGACAACAAATTCTTTAAGAAGAATGTAATCGTCCCGATGCCAAAGAAGGAAAAGGTAGAAAATGTGAAAATGGCAGAACTATAAATTGTTCGAAGATTGTGACAATATTTATATACCAATAATGGAGAATAAAGCAGAGTATTTAAGAGGGAATGAATTTGAATTTCGAAGAAATAGAAGAACAACAGCTCTCGCTTTCACACTCACCGTAGAGAAGAGGACACAGAAATATTAGCCAACGTTTATTGCATTCCTTATTCCGTTAATGCCCATTCCTCTGACGTGGACAGGAATATGACACTAAGTATTCTACAGAAATTTGGAATGAACTACAAGAACAGGTAAATACACGCTCTATATACAGAGAAGGCAGCATTGAATAAATGCGGTAAAAGCATGGAATAAGTAAAAAACATGAAAAGAGTAAGACAGGAATGCTCATTATCGCCAATGTAATTTAATGTACAAGTATGCACAAAATATTAAGCAGGCGTTTATCGAGAAGGAAAATACAAAGAAGTGGTCCAGGAATTCTGAGAAAGGATAAGTTTGCAGTGATTTGTTGACGACATGACATATCTCTACTAGCAGAGAAGAAATACGTAAGACCTTTCACGGCTAGCTACCAGAAAATCTGGAGAGGGGTATGAAAAGGTATAACCTCGAGATGAAGAGGAATTAAGCTAAAGTAAATGGTCTGCAGTCTAAGAAGGCAGGAAAATATCAAGCTAACACTGGGGGAAGACCCTTTGGAACAGGTTGATGAATTATCCTGTTAAGGAAGCAGGATCATTAATGATGGAAGAAGCAACCGCCAACGGCAAATATTACAAACATAATACATCGGTTCGCTACGAATTACGCATGCAGTCTCCTTTTCTGCGTACGTGGAACCAGAAGCATGAAGATTGGAGGCGATGGATATGTGGGTCCACAGAAGAAAATAGAAAAAGGATAGACACAGGACCAACTGAAAGAGTACTTGGAAGAGTGGTCGAAGAGAGAAGCCTATGGAGGACACTTACAGGAAAAAAGAAGATAGAAATTGATTGCAGATAAATCGTGAGGCACGACGGTTTACTAAAACCATAATTGAAGGAAATATGGAGAGGAAAAGAATGCCAGTGGTAGACAAAAGATTAATTATAAGGAGCGCGTAATGGAAAGTGTCAGTGGAAGGCGGGGCGATGAGGTAATACATAAGAGATTGGATGACTGGAACGGGAGGACGCAGTTTGCAGAGCTGCCTCGGATAATACAACAATTACACGTTTTATCAATCAATCGCCCAGCGCATGTTCATATGCTCGAAACAGAGAAAATTTAATGCGTGATTTCATATGAAAACCATGAAGCAATTTTTTTAAACAAAGGGAATACTACTTCTACTGTACGCCAAGGGGACTACATGTGAGCATTTTATGAGTGAGAACCTTTAGTATTCAAGAAATTACTACCTAAAAGTATTGAAGTTTTAAGTTTCTCATTTGAGTCAGCCTCTCAAAATTAGGAACTAGCTCATATCGCCAATTTGTGATCATATTAGTGAAACAAAGTATCTTTTATTTTGTAAGGATTCAGGGACCCGAAAGTACGACGAAATTTAAAATGAAAATGGACGACTTTTCCAGGTTTTCCTGATCGATATGAGAGCGGGTCTACTGAGACTAATAACCTCTAGTCCATCAACCATTATTGTCCCCCGTGGCAAATTAGATTCCCTTCCCCGCATTCGCACCACTTCCCCAGCCCCTTCGAAACTCATCGAAATCCCGAGAACAAGTAGTATCCGTCATCGCACCACCACCTCCCGAAACTCTCTCCCTCCGCCCCCCGACTACGGCCCCCGCAACAAGACGACCCCCCCGTAAGGTGACACCATTCATTTGTTACTCGCACCCGCCACCCTCGCCCAGGGCACACGCTTTAATACCCTGCAGCGAGGAGATGAATGCACTCCCGCTTCCGACGAAGGCACCCGCCGCACTCCCACTAAATGAATGCGGGAAGCAAACGAGGCGGCGCGGCGGTCGGCGACGCGGAGGATTATCACTAATTCCCAGATCATTTGAATCCGCGCTTGACTGCCGCACCTTAGGAGGGAGCATTTAAAAGACTGCCGCCTCCAACCCCTCCCCCCTCCACAGAGGTGAAAGAGGCTGGCAAACGTGATGGGAAGGGCTGAGCCTCCGTCACGTTTCTCAGGTGCTCCCTACCATCTCGTGATTCGGGCCCTGCTTAGGCGATACGAAATATAAATACAACCAGATCACAAAGAATATATGTGACAATGATTGGACTTATGCTTACATTGGAAGGTCCTATTTATATAATATTAATGTAATCTGTTTACTTAGTTGGGTAAAATCCTTATGAATAATACGTTAAGATTTAGTTTCCAGGACTTATTTAATAGGGGAGTTGGGAATAGAGTAGTCTTCGCTGTATTTTAGTAAATGAAAATATATAAATATGATTTATTAATGAGATAACTTTAATTATTTTGATAAATATGACGACTAAATTTTATACTTAATAACATTTTATTTAATATTAAAAGTGCATCAGTAATTATTTGGAAGGTGATACCAAAGTTAAGTGTTGTCATTGAGTCGATGAAGATCGAACGTGAATTACAAGTATACAGAGAGTATTTCAACTCTAATACCCATGTTATCATGTCAGTGAATTATGCTGGAAACATTATATGGTTTATGATAAAATCTAATGCATTTCCTCAGGACATTTTTATAAAGTTACGATGACCATCTTCATGAGATGACAATAGAGGCGTATTTACAAACTTTTAAACATATTCCATAAATTGTCGGGGACCTTTCAATATTTGTCACGTTCGCGAAGGGAAAGTATGTTCAAAAATGAACGTTTAATTGACATTAAGCAATCGGGAATGCCTGAAACATACAGGTGTATCCCCTGAATCGGGCCATTAGTCGTCATCCTCAGAAGGGCGGGCGGTAGTGGGCGTCACGCACGCGGGAGGAAGACAAGGTTGGCCTGGGCGGTGGAATGACAGCTATTGTATTTTATTCGAAGAAGACACCATTGAAAATTGGGGAAAACAAGTGAAAACACTCGCGTGAAGACCGGCTCTCCCTCCTTAGTTGGAAGAGATACGGGGCGCAGGAAAAGCAGTCCTCAAGTTAATAAAAGCCTCCGTCACCCAGAGCTGGAGACGGATGCTGAAGATTAACTGGGAGGATGAAGCGAGAAATAATGAAGAAGATATACAGAGTGGAGTGGAAAAGGGTTCAGGCCAAACGGTGGCGACCCAAGAGGAAAGCATAAACGGGGTCCCTGAGACACAAAACATGGTTTGTATAAAAAGTATCGGAAAAAGTTCCTGAAAAATAAGTTTATTTCGGATATTGCGACGTCTCAAAAATTCTTCAAAGTATATCCCTTGAGCGTCAACCCACTTTTGCCAGAGCGGCTTTTCCGTGACTGGAAGGCTTTCTGGTAGGCGGATTCCGGAAGGTCCTTATGGGTACCCTACAATCTTCTTTGACGGCACTTAGGGTGATGTCCTTTGAGGGAGGATTTCACTTTTGGGAATAGGGAATAGTCTTCTGATGCTAAGTGGGGATTGCAAGGGGGTTGGGAAATCGTCGCGATGCCGTAACTGAAGGTCTTCGCAAGCTGACACTCGGCTCTGCTTTTGACATCCGTCAACACCTTCGCGACCAGTTTAGCGCAGAACTTTCGCATCACCAAATTTTCAGCGATAATGGTGTGCACTGTCATCTTATCAATACCATTACCGTCTGGGATCACGCGCACACTTAACCGACGATCTGAATTCAGCACTTCACGCAGAAACGTCACGAAAAAATTGTTACCGATACTTTTTATATAAAACTTGTATGTGTCATGGGAAAATAACGGAAGGGAATATCGACCAATCTGCAGATTATTGAATGAAGGTTGTATTCGAGGATTACTGGAGAAATTAATAACTACATGTAGGTCAAACACTCGAGTGTACGGGAGTTATTAACTTTAACCTACCAATTAAGGTAGGTTTTCGATGGACACAAAAAACTTACCCAAAGCTAAACTTCTACGTCTTGCTTAAGGATTACACGACGTGACATCCTACTCCACAATAAACCCTTCTCCAATTTCGAATACTTCCTCCTCTGCCGCCTCCCCTCATTCCGTCCAACATGACAATTATTTACCACCCCCACCTCACTCCCTAGCGCTTTCTCCTCAATACATCAGTGCCTTCAAAATAATCCATCGACAATCCAAAAACCAGGCATTCATATCTACTCGGAATTGCTCCCAATAGCCCATCCCAGCTCCCCTGTAATGACCAGGGATCAAGGAACGCCCGTGACCGACACACGCCATTCGAAATCCACCGAGCAGTTCGATTGTTTTGAAACAATCGTTAGAATCGGATCAGTAATCTGCGGATGATTCTTGCTTTTCCTTCGCTAAGTTTAACCTCCGAGTCAGTTTTTCACGTATAAATTGCATACAATCCATTTAACACTTTTGGCAATTTTAATGGCAGTTTCAACGTTACAACCGCAGCAACAGTGCCGAAGTTACCCGTAAATACGTAGACCTTCGGCCGCCTTTTAAGTTTACGCTGCGTCGGCATCCGATTCCATATGAATCGATCAGTTACGCCCTTCAACGGGGGCGCGAGGAAAGGGAGATTCGGGGCACTCAACCTCGGGAGGGCAAGCCAACCCCACCCCCCTTCACACCTCGAAAAGCACAGCTGTGGAATATTATTTATTACTATTGCATAGAACCCTAAAGAAAACCTGCTTGGGTGCGTGGCAGCGGGTGACTGCGTCATACCCATCGTCACCACCTCCTACGAAATGCTATCGGTATAGAAGATTTGACGGGAGGATCACATTATCCTGGCGTGGCAGTAGGGAGGGAGGGCGCTGCTCCCCCCCTCCTCCGCGCTAAGAAAATGAAGAGAGGGAGGGAAGGAGGACGGAGAGTGAAGACGTTAGGCGAGTTCGTGGAAATATGAGCGCGAGCATAAACTTAAAAATATATTATGGTCCCTGCAACCTTGCACCACAATCTAACACCGAAATGGCACCGCACAAGATCGATCTTTAGGCCTTGCGGGTTTCGACATTATTATTAGGTAATCTACCGGTTAAGGTAGGTTTTTGGACACAACTATCAAATAAACATTTAGCTACTCCAAACAAAACCCAATCCAGCAACCTAATCTACATCAGGTCCCTCTTCATCTCTGTGTACTTCTTTCCTCCCTTCATCCCGTCCAACATCCCTATCCTGTTCCTGCCCTTTCCTCGCTTGCCCAACATTCTCCCCTCTATTACCTTCTTCAACATTCCACTACCGCTCAATACGCCTTTCATCCATTTTTCCTGCCTCCATAGGATTTCTCTCAACAAACCCCCTCCTCACCCACCATCTTCAGTACTTCCTCATTTGTTTTCCTTTCTATTTCTCCCCCGCAAGGATTTCGTGGGATGACGACCGCGGAAGCCTTGACTCCCCCGCTGCCGGGCACGATACACGGCCTCTTGGGCCGAGTCCCACAGTTGCCAAGACTCATATTCTCTATAGTGCCCATCATTACATTCTTGAGAATGATTATTGAGGTGATTTCCCATTGCCTTCCTCAATAGTGTTTTTAACTTGACACCATCACTTAATGACCGCCCCACTGGGGTCAGACGCCTTTGCAGCCGCCTCACTGAGGAACAGACGCTGCGTGGACTACCTTTCCTTCCCTACCTACCCTTCGACCTATCTGGCATGGGTGACCCTACCAGGAGCAATTACTCCCGCCAGCACAGCTCTAGGGGTCATCGGAACACACAAGCCCTTCCACCACGACAAGGTTGTAGTCCATGGGAGGGCGGGTTTCGACAATCGAGTTGTTTTTTAAAAGACATTTCCGTCACAGATATTCCATAAATGTTGAATACGTGAAATATTTATGAGATGCGTTTCACGTCCAGCTTGATAATAATTGGGTTAAACACCGGTTTCCGGCAGCTTACCTACCGCCTATATTGCTTCCTGGTCAATACTTAAATAGTAATAGCCGCCATTCTTCGACAGACTACTCGAATGTTCCGAGTCTCCGCAGTTTTAAACAAAAATGCACATATCCGTTTCTGACCGTCACATCGGACCTACTCGGCCATTCTTCATCTCTTTGTGTTTGTGCTCATTTGATGGCGGCGCGGGAGAGTACATGAAGAGGAAGATCAATTGAGGAGGACGCCGCCCCGAAGAGGGTGCGAGTGATCGAGCGAACGGCATCCAAGGGCACCGCGCACAGGTGCGATGACATTAATGAGCATCAAGAGCGAAGAAAGAAGTGAGCGGGTGGATGCGGACGGGAACGAGGGTGGTTGTTGCGGGGAGGGAAGATGAGAGACGGGAGCGGAGGAGAGATGGGCCGAGGGACACCAATGAGCCGGGCGAGCGGGGGTGTACGCATGTAATAGCTATAGCATAATCGGGTGGGTGGGGGAGGCAGGCAACGGGGAAGAGATTAATTGGACGTCCAGGGTGCAAGGAGGGATGGTGTGCAGTGGGGTGGGGGAGCAGACGGGTTCACCATTTGGGTGGTCCATGGATGGGAGCGGGGTGAAGGAGAGAGACCAACCACGCGAAAGGGGGTGGAATCGGAAATGGAGCCTTTGCCCTCCAGCCACCATCCAAAATTGGGGCTAAAGGGTTGGAAACAAGGGGACCGTGAAGCAACGAGATAAGACGCGTCGCGAAAACCCGCAACACTGCTCCAAAATACCCATTAAGCAAAAGAGAATCTTCGCACCAAGAATAATAAGCACCAACTCTGTTTCTATCTATCAGGTTAAACGGGGGAGCAAAATCTAGAGACCAGGTTCTTTATGAGATTTTCGATGAATAGAAATGCCAAGTTGAGCGTTACAACTGGAGAGCATAAGCTAGTGCGGGTGGGGATACAGTCCACCTATATAGGCATTGGCTTTTGACGAAGATGAAAAACGTTAATAGGATATTACAAGAAGAATTGCGTAAAGTGCAGGCAAAAATGCACAAAAAAGGAGCGATTTGATGACAAGTATCTTAAATATACCAAGGAGACCAAGAAAGAATTTTTTTAAGGTA
Source organism: Hetaerina titia (assembly GCA_037158775.1). Classification (NCBI taxonomy): domain Eukaryota; kingdom Metazoa; phylum Arthropoda; class Insecta; order Odonata; family Calopterygidae; genus Hetaerina; species Hetaerina titia. The sequence continues at coordinate 24,783,030 of CM073770.1, read as the reverse complement.
ATCTACCGGTTAAGGTAGGTTTTTGGATGGACCCAACTATCAAATAAACATTTTGTGACTCCCCACCTAGCAAACTAATCTATATCAGGTCCCTCTTCATCTCGGTGTACTTCTTTCCTCCCTTCATCCCGTCCAACATCCCTATCCTGTTCCTACCCTTACCTCGCTTGCCCAACATTCTTCCCTCTATTACCCTCTTCAACATTCCACAACCGCTCAATACGCCCTTCATCCATTTTTCCTGCCTCCATAGGATTTCTCTCAACAAACCCCTCTCCTCCCCCACCATTTCTAGTACTTCCTCATTTGTTTTCCTTTCGGTCCATTTCACCTTTTCCATTCTTCTCCACACCCACATTTCAAAAGCCTCCAATCTACGTCTATCCTCCTGCTTCAGCGACCACGTTTCCGCGCCGTACATAGCTACGCTCCATATCAGAGTTTTTACGAGTCTTGTCTTAACATCCCTACTCAACGTCCCCGTCATCAACTCCCTCCTCCTTGAGAAAGCCTCCTTGCCTAGCGCAATTCTTCTCCTTACGTCCCTACCACTTTGACCGTGTTGGTCCAAAACACTTCCGAGATATGTAAACTGTTCTACCTGCTCTATTTTTTCCCCGCCTATTTTAATATTTAGAAGAATTATAAAAAACTTATGGGCTTAAAGGCTATGGTTTGGTAAGACGTAGAAAGTTGATCGTTTAGGCGAGGGGATGAGCACAATGTACAGGTTATTGATGTGTAAGTGTGGAGAAGAATGGAAAAAGTACACCGGCCCGATGGAAAAATAAAAGAAAAAATGCTAAGGGGAAGAGAGAAGGTTGTCGGAAGCAATTCGAAGAAGGCAGGAGAAGCAGATGCAAAGCTTTTTGATTGGCGATGTAAATGTGGGGATATGTGTAAATGTAAATTTGGATAAGATGTTGGCGGTAGGGAGAATGAAAGAACAAACATGCTGGACATAATCAAGGGAGGCAGAATAATATGCGGGATTGCTGTAGGTTTTATTGTTGCGTAGGTTGTCGTAAAAATACGCATAACATCGCTATTAATAAATGGGCACATGTATTCATGGAGATAATACAAGCTCATTCATGGGTTTACCCGTCTCTTCTCTACATGGGTATCTTATCAAATGCCACGAGACTGGTTCATGTGATATATGTCACTCACCGGAACAGATCCGGAACGCGCCTTATGGCCGCACATTAAGGCTTTCCCTCCGCGGGTGCGTGGATTTCGGGCCATGAACGGAGTAAAATAAGCCCTCTAATGCCAGCATTTATTTAATATCTGGACACCTCAACTTCCCTCTCCCCACTTCCGACTTCGACCGATTTCACGGGGCCCCTCCTCCAACCCGCGGACGTCTCCTCTGATCGTTCCCAAAGCCCTAGACATCAATCACGTCGGCTCCACACAGGCCACAAGGCCACAGGGAACAAGGCCTCAAGGCGAACCCCAGTCCTTTGCTTGCATCCAATGAATTTCGAATGTCAGGTGGAGATGGAGGCGCTTAGAGTGGAAATCCAATAGGAGAGAGGAAACGTACAATTAATAATAACACACAGCACACGGCTGTATACGAACCTGGATGTGTGTGTATGTATATGTTTGTATATATACATATATATACATACATGCATATATATACATACATACATATATCTATAAATATATATATATATATATATATATATATATATTAAAAAACACATATATACGTATGCACAATCGCTGGAGAGCACCTATATAAAATATGCCCCATTGAAATTTATCTTATGTGTGAATTTTACGTGAATGTTTGATAATTCATTGAAACCAACTCCCAATCTCTTACTTTCGATTGAGAACCACACATGGTCAGAACATTTATTATGAGAATGATACCTCTTCGGCCATGCCACAACGAACAAGTGACAACCGATAACCAATTTTGTTTTTGTTGACATTACTAAATATAAATAAACGCGCAATGCTACGATGCGCTACTTAACGTTTAACTGTATCACGACTTCGCAGTGAGTTCGGCTCCAGTACGGAGCAACAGAGGTGTACCACATCAGTGAGCATCTTGTCCGAGCAGAAAACTCCAAACTTGTCAAGTCAATTCAGTGCCATTTACACTCCGAACATATTTCCGACAGCATGCTACTGAACGGGAACTTGTATGGAAACTAAAGCAAGTCGAGTTGATTAAATCCGCGATTATGATTCCTTGCACCACACCAGCTGTTATGGAAAAGCATTCCCTAATACATGAGCTTTGGGGAAAATAAAGTACGGCATTAAGTACCGAAATAATTTATTGCAATGGGTGATGAGAAAATGTCACTTTCCAATGGAATGAAATTTTTAAAATATATATGATAATGATTGATGTTCTTCAACATAACGTCCGTCATCTGCCAATACTGCTAGGATTTTGGGACCGCATACCTACGTTAATAGACTTCTGTTAACTTAGTACTTCTGGGAATCTATAAATCGTGCAAGTGGAGGACCCGAGAGACTCACAAATTGAACAAATAATGTTTATGATATGTTAACATAATTTACTTTTATTTTGATATTTTGCAATGCGAATCGATCTGCACCAGGATGTATATTACGTCACAGAATTAAACTAAATAACCCACATGTACACGTTATCTGAAAATTCCTTTCTCACGCAGAAAAAATGTCTATAAAGTTTCATTAGTTCATCAAATAAAGTTTTACGTGCATTATTACGCAATGTTTTTTGAAAGAATATTTTTGAAACATTTAAATATGAAATGAGCTTCGCTAGTAGAGGTAAGCGAAGGTAATTAATTAAAGTCGCCTCCTGAGTGAAGGGGATGAGAAAGAGGGGGGCGGAGGCTAGGCGGTTGAAAGATTAAGACGAGGGGGTGCGGTGGTGGCAGATACGCATCTAATCCCGGGAGATTAAGCGTTTGCGGGAAGAGGGAGGGCATCTTAAGGGGGGTTCGGCTTGTTCCGAGGGCGAGAATGGATGAACGGAGGCCATGGAGGGGGAGGGGTGGTAACGGGCTAAGGGTGCCCACATCAATCGCAACTACCCCCTTTGCAGGTGCTGGGGGAAGGGAGGGGTGGGCCGGGGCGGATACATATTGCTGGGGAAATAAATCCTCCCGCCAAAGACGATTTGCCGAGAGAGTTTTCAAGGGGGGGGGAGAGGGGAGGATTTCTCACGCGCGCATTTATATCCTGCTGGAGTGCAGGAGAGAGTGATGAGAGCGGCGCCCGCCTCTCCCTGATTGGTCGAAGGCATCGCAACGATACATATTCGGTTAATACTGTGGGGCAGCAGAAACTTACGTCCACTGGACGTAACTTGCGGTGGCCAAGTGACAGAAGCTGGGGCTTGGTCGAAATTGACACAATGAATTCTCTCCGGTTGTTTCTTTTCAAACCGCGGGCACAAAAATAACCACAGGATGTACGTGGGTAAACTTTTCAAACCATCCACGTACTTTTTACGCTCTTTTTTTCTTTCTACGCTTCGGGGTTCCAGTTATTTATTAATGAAGATGTTCAGTGTATTGCTGATCACGGCGCATATTAATTATATTATTTCCCAAAGTCAGAGTTAAGCACACGTTGGTAGTTCGGTATTATGGTCTTCACTTAGGTCAACGTAGACCACACAACAGTAATCGAACAATGGCCAAATCAGCGAGAGTATTGGGGAGGGGGAGATTGGATGAAGGGCTGGCGAGGGAGGGAAGAAGGCATGCCAGTCGGAATGCGTGGCATTTCTATTGGCCGGCGGTGGTGAGGTCGATCGGCGAGGCATGCGGGTCGGGATGCTTGACGGGGCGACGCCGAGAGTGGGCGGCGGATCGTAATGGGTCGCGGGGAGAGGGCACCCAGCCCCTCCACGCACACACAAATACTTCCATTACTGATTTCCCTGCGACCGCGCACTTTTCGCGTTCCGATTTGTGACTGCCTCATCGCACTCCTAACTCCTCCGCCGTCAACGAGAAGTAAACCGGATCGCGGCGGCTATTTCTGATGGCTCAGTCCCGCAATCGCCGTAGAGAGAGGCTTTTTGAGGCGGACGTGACGTCAGGTTCTGGGCTGAAATCTCACCGAACTGTACAGAGAGGGCAACCGAGAGAGGAGAGGCCCGAGCGCTTGGCCCCTCCGGGAAGGGGAGCAGGAGCGGATGGAGAGGGAGATCGGAGATTCGGGAAAATGGAAAGATCGCGAGGCGAGAGATCTTCCTTTCACGGAGTTACGTCAGAGCCACCTCGTAAATTAGTGAACGATGAATTGCTAATTTCACCAAGTTATAATTGATTTAATGTTGAGAATTGTACGACAACTTCGGCACTGACGATGAGATCAACTGAAATTCATCGCAGGAATAATCTGAATTTTGAGTTCGCCTATTTTAGGCGAAACCGACACTTGACTGCTAACGCGAAAGCGGTACAATTCAACTTTTTTTTTGTTTGTCCTCTGGAAGTATATCGAGGAAGTTATGGTAGAATTGTTAGCGTACTCACAGAAACATTTTCATGTCCGAACATTCACTATTGGAACGTTAAGGAGTCAGACTTTGGTTGGCGTGTGTTTCAGAATGAGCAACGGAAAGCGTTTAACAGGGATTTCGTCAAATGTCTTCGTTTTGGTGTGTATGTCCTTGGGCGGGTCTCGAGGGAATTGCAGCCTCATCTCGAGCTTCCCGCTTCAAAGACCTGTTCGGTCCCTTTACTCTCCGTTCTCTTTCCCTTACTCATCCACAACTCTCTTCAACTTATTGTCACGGCCCTTCGCCATTGCCACACCTCAAAGCGTTCAATATACACTTCGTCTTTCTTCCCAATGGACCATGTTTCGTATCCATACAACACAGATGCAACACCCTGAAAATCTGCCCTGTAGTTCTCGGTCAACTGTTCTCCCTGCCTTTCCGAATATTGCCTCACCTTGAGCGATTCCACTCCTACTTTCATGAATTCGACAACTTTCAGTACTCGCGCAATAACGCTTGCACCTTTTTCTTCTCATCCGATGTAATATCTCCTGGATTGCCCTTTGAAATCAACGTCAACTTCGATTCCTCAAAGTTTATTTTCATCGCACACTCCTTCCCCTTTCTCTTAATCCCCCTCGCCACTTTCTGTCGCTCCTCGTTCTATACTATCGGAGCCTGTTCATCTACGTGGGTGGTCTGAAAAGTTTCCGACACAGAAAATTTCAGAAAAAATGTCTTGTATCACTGCCGGAAACTTTTCAGACCACCCTTGTACTTTTTCAAATTAATCAGTTCTTTTCCTTCAAAAATATCCCGCAGAACCCTTGCAACGCTTCCTCTATTCATTTTTTTATTGGAGACGTAGAAAACCATTATCTCACACCCCTCCCTATTGTCGCCATATATATCTTATCAATATTCTCTGTTCCATGTACTTTATTAGCCATTTATCTTTTCAGTCCTCTCCGATTATAAATGTATTTACATTTCACGAATGCGAAGTTGATCGAACTCATTTACGGAAAACATTACCGCGCACAGCGGGTAGGGAAGCACTGGTTTCCCATTCCCACCACCGATTTCATTTCCTTCGGTGTTCTTCAAACCCACACACGCATGAAAAGCCTCCGACCTAAACTGACGATCTCCTTCCCTCGACGGCCAAGGTTCGGAAACATACATCACTACTACATTCCATGTTATAGGTTTCTCCACCTTTCCTTAACGTCCTCCTCTTAAGAGTGCGCATTGCAAATATGAGAAGCCGCGTGGAATGGAAGTGCCGACACCGATTTCAGAACTGGTTTGAAAGCGCCCGCTGCACACAAGGCGACACAGTACCCCGCGAGCCTCCTTCCCAAGCTGCCCCGCGATCATTTACGGATTATGACTTTCTCCCGGCGACGGAGGCAGCTCCTGCCCGCGGGAGGGAGGGGATGGTGCTCCCTTTGGAGAGGCGTCATTTACCTTCAGTAAGGCCACATTCCGAGAACGACACAAGTATTTGGGACACATCAGGGAAGGCGCCTATGGATGCATGGCTGGCTCTAGTCGCAAATGAGATGAGCTAGATTCATCGAAATTGGCACAACAGGATAGCCGGGATGCTTCTAAAAACAATACTTCCACGCGATTGGTAATGGATTCACTTCCTAATTATTTTTTGTATGATGAAGACGGAATTGCTATTGAAACGGAGTTTGTACTTTCCTTCCTCTCCCCCTTTCCCTATGCCTTGTCCCTTTTGCAAATACATCTTTTGTCCGTCCCTCACACCCACCTCCCATTACCCCATCCTCCTGCATGCCTATCCCGAATGCCACCCATTACATTGCGCTGCTCAAAAGTAAATGCAAGTGCTATAAACATTCAGCTGGTCACTCGCTGGGCGCTCGGATCGATTCCATCATTGAGCGACCGAACCCCGAGAGTTACCTGAAATTTAAAATTCCCCGACTTTTCCAGTTGTGTGAAAAACGTTTCCCTGGCCTTTTCAGGAATGAATAATATTAGCAAAACCACTAAATTAGCAGTTAAATGTTACGATTTCAATATAATACAACGTTTCCATCCCCATACCCACTGGATTTCTTAATGTTTTCATTGCAACTTTATTGGTTTACAAGAGAGGGGGAGCCACTAAATTAAGGTTAAAGATAAAAATGAAACCAATTATAAATTTCCAGGTTATTTTTTTAACCCTGAATTTTCCAGGATACCAAATACTATTTAAAAATCCCTGTATTCTCCAAATTTTTGGACCCGTTCCAACCCTAAGAGGAGTCTCTCCCTGGGAAAACTGAAGGATATGATGCAATTTGCAGATGGAGGTATGAAGATCTACGTAACAATAAGTATTATCTAGGAGGCATCAAATATCCAAGGAAAGCGTTAAAATGGCTCCCTAAAAAAAAATGAAGTGAAAATTGGCTTAATTGTGTGACTCTCGCGTCTCCACCGGCCATCCACCTGCTCCGACGCTCTAATAACCGATTCCGCCATTTTGTTCTTTAACTCATCCTCTACGAGTTTCTTCAGAGCTGATATCCACTGAAGATGATGTCCTATCCGACCATCGAAACATCGCGGGGGGAGAGCTTCTCCGTATTAGAAGATAAGTCTGAAAAGAGGGCAGCGGATAATTCAATTATGGGAGATTTTGTGTTTCCAAAATTTCAAGGAAGAGCGAATAAACGCATTTCAGCGAATTTAGTTGGAACATAAACGCGCATGTGTCAGGCACCCGGATAAGGTACGCTAGAAGGTGAAATCACCCCCTGGATTGCCCCTTATGTCTTTCTATTCTCCACTCAACCGACCTTATACGTAACTTCCAGGTGTAGTCTCGCTAGCCGATGTAATGGTGGAGCTGGAATTATTTCCTCCCCTTGAGCGCTAACTTCGAATGATTTGTGCGCTGACCTAAAAGTTGAAGTGGCTCATCTCATCTCCCTACCCTCGGTGTCGTCTCCCCACAGACACTACCGCTTGTGGGAAAACGATTCGATACCAATTCGACGCTTTCCTCTCCGTTCATAACGATTCTTGACGAATGAGGCAGCTTTCCTTCGCGCTCTGTTTGATTCCAAATTAAATACAATGTATGAACAGGATCGAAAACCCTCGACGCGTATTCAAAGTGAGGAGCAACCAAATCGAAATTACACGTCTCCTTAAATTTTCACTGAACCATTTCCCCACCAATCGTTTGATGAAACATTATTTAATGGATATCCGCCGATGTTCATCGCGTGCTCGTTTCCACATGCTAGACCATATGATAATGTCAATCGCAGCTTATTGAATAGGTCCTCCCTCTCCTCCTCTGAGGTCTCAAGTGAAAAGATGTACGCCTGGGTTTCTGGTCGCAAGAATGCAATACCAATGCTTTGTTTTAAGATACAACACTTTAGGTGGGGGCCTTTAGGTTAACAGTAAAAGCAAACACACACGCCTCCACCTTTGGAGGGATGGACCCTGGGTTCGAATCTTCTCTCGGTGGCGAGGGACACCGACGAACAATCTCGAATACGAAGGGTGCCATTTTCATTTAACTAGAACCTCTAGATATAGCGCAGGGGAGAAGACACTGGCTGCCCTTACGACGCACACCCAGTTGATGTGTGAACCTCCCTCGATTCGGGTGTTATTTCGGGGTGTGCTCTCGTCAGGGAGGCCACAAAATCCCAAGGTGAAAATTCCAGGGCATTCCCTGGTTTCCTACGCCACAACAAGGATTTTTCTAGGTTATCCTTTCCGTAACATATCATATAGATACGCTCGTGAAATGGCATTAAAGAAATATGCTACAAAATATACCCTAATGAGAGCCAATATCTTTATAAAAAATTGTAATTCTCCTTTTAACTTAACTTTCTTAACTTTTAACTTTCCTTAATGTAACTTTTTTATATCATGAGAAACAATTTTTTAGTCGCATAATTTATTGAGTAAACATTTGATTGAAGCCATATTGCTAGCATAATGTGTATTCTATACGCTATTCAAGATTCATTGAGTCCCCTCCAGTATTGCTTCAGCGGCTGCCCCGTAATTGGAAACATGTTTAGTTCTTCAACGGCAGTGATGAAGGTAACACGCGTCAAACAGTACTCTCCGTTGATATTTTTCTTTTGTCTGAGAAAACTAACCAAAGTCCTGCGTAATGTTCCATGGGACTTATATAGAGTGTATTTTTCCCTATGGTGCAGATAGAAGATGGTTTACAATGCTAAAAGAGGGGAGACAATCACTTTCAAAGAAAGGTGGACCCGGAACTCCAGTCACTGTTCCTACGAAAGTAAAATAAAAACTACCGCTGTTGTGAGAGAAGGAAAGATCAATTGCCAATTTCAGTGTGCAGTAGATTCTTCATCCTCTAAATGTTACAGACCTCACATTAGGTGACTTTTTTCTGCTCCGCAAGGTGAATAAAGACCCTGGAAAGTGTTTTTCATCACACGAAGCACGAGACAGCGAAGTGAAACTGTTTCAATATGCAATGGCTACCGCTGACTCAACACCCTTGCAAAATCAATGATAATTGTAAGGAAAATACGTTGCACATTAGGTAACAACATAGCATAATATTTGCATAATACATCATGAGAATAAAAATGTATGATCAATCTTTATTGAACGGCCTCGGTACAATCAAAACCGATGATGGGAGAAAATGTCTCTTTATTTGAATTTCAATAATTCTAAAAATTTACATTGAAAATAAAAGTTAACAACTTTTAAAATAGATAGGGAATCATACGAATTAAACATGATCCAGTAGAAACATGCGTAGAGATCCTAGTTGTTATGCTGAACCACAAATGTCTCTTTAGCGATGATGTTGAAAATGCATTATTAGTTCGATCGTACTTAGAACATTGTACAACGAACAGAGAGATTTAAGATGTAATTTTCACCACAAACGATAAAGGATCAGAAGAATATTGTCCGACCGCGCTAAGAGGGAAAAATATTCTGGGTCAAAAGTAGTCTAGTGAGTAATCACCCCCTGCCACACACCCTAGCGGTGGCTGTGAATAAATAAATTAATAAAAAATATATGAGGGGGCATAGAAAACGAACGGGCCAATGCGAGTTTACGCAAGCCGAAAAAGAGTATTTGACTTCATCTGAAGAAGGCAATTGAAATGCCGGAGACACTGCTGTGTTAAACAAACAAAATAGTTGATTGAAATCTCGCATAGAAATCCTTTCATTAGAAATGTGATGTATTTTAACAATTATGACTACATCGTGAATTTAGAGTATTCTAAAATCAAAATGAACATTAAATGAAATTCTGTTAAGACTCGTAATAATCTGATAAGGCAAACATGCACATTTATAGTACAAAATCAGCCTCTATTTACCATCCACTTCTTGCGAGCAAGCCCTAGTATTTGTGTGCAAGCCGTTAAGCTTTTCAATGGACTCCCTCTCGGGTGGCGTGGGCCCGAAGCGTGCTCCGCGACGGCGCTGCAGTCACAGCTCGTGATTTGCTCGGAAAAAAAATAAAATTAAGCTCTTGTGGAAATTGCACAACGATTCCAGGACACTTTTTTTCATTTCCTAGGTCATTCCCAGGATTCCCAGACAATTCCAAAACAAAATTATTTTCCTGCTTTTCCATGCATGTGGTCATCCTGCTTGGCCTCACGCATTAAAATCAGTTTTCGGGTTGATTACTGAGGTGTCATCGGGAATGAAACAATCATGTGATAATTCAACAATTAGAGAGGTGACATTTTCTACTCGCCTCACGGCCGTTCTCCTCTTCCTGCTTAATGCTTGGATGTAAGGTGACTTGGAAGTAAGTTTATTGAAAATGACAGTCACAAAAATGCAAATCATAATCTTACGACTAAATGGAAGGGCAATGCCCAAGGATGGCGTAGAAAATTGTGGAATTATTATATATTTATGAGACAGGTGAAGTGAAACGAAATGCTAAATGAAAATTGAGAATCAATTAACAGGCACCGATTGGCGCTGTGGTTCGAGTGGGTGAAGTGCTTTGTTGTACTCTTGACTGGCGTACTAAACGGTCTCCGCTTGCTATGCGCAGTATTATTATTGTTATTCCTAAAAAGGAATGTGTATTATAACGTCTTATAGTGGAAGTTCACGACGGATTACATAGGAGCGATATTCGAATAGATTTCATCTGCATGCATTTCTCAGCAATCAGCTATTGTTCTTATTAGTTCACACAGGTAAATATCATAGCACACGAGTAATCGACGATCGTGCTTATTTTTCGCTGTCTTTTATTTATTAACCCGCGGCAAATATCCCATTCAAGATTCATTATTGTTAAAATTAATTCATTCAACTCATGCGGACATATCCAGGAATCAATTATTTGTTCAATACGAGCCTTACCAAAAAATAAACACTGGAGTGCAAGTTTCTTTCACACTTCAATAAGTTCATTGGAAGTCAACAGAATTCACAGCGAGATGCATAATTAGAAAATAATTTGAACGAAGTGAAAACTATTTTAAGTCGATTCCAGGCTTTGGGTGTATCGAGTCATAAACTTTACAGTCGTATCCTTCCAGTGGAGGCTTCGAGTGGAATAAGTTTCAGTTTACGAGCGGCAATATTTTATTTCAGGCAAATAATTTCCAGCTATCCGAGAAACTCTCCTCCAACTTCGACCAAACTTAGCCGGTCGATAAAATGTGAGAGCACAATTTTAAGAGTTGCCTCGCGCGCCTAAGCTATAGTGCATACAGATGGGAGCGAGTTGGATGGGGAGGTGAGAGCGGAGGGAGAGGACGGAGATAATTTACAGTATTTGGAGGACAAACATCCCCGCTCGCGCGGATTTCCCAAATGGGAAATTCAGGCGTCAATTCACTCTAATCCCTTTCGAGAGACGGCACAGTATGGAAGTTCCTCCCAACCACTATATTGATTCCACGCGACACGGACCGAGTGAGATTCTTATATTAGCATAAACGACCTCGTTTCCATGGAAATAGGAATCCAACTCGAATATTTGCGGATGAAGCAAGTATTTGAGTCCCTGTGTCATCCGATGTTGCTCGAGGCCGCCATGGACGCCGCGCGGTAGGGAACAGCACCGGTCTCACCCGCGAATGGTCATATCCTTCAAGCCTTCGACGAAATTTGGTTTTTAATGGAAAAAATAAACCATTAGCCAAATCATCCTTCAAAGCCTACAAACATTTCAAAGATAAAATAATTTGAAGGCCGTCATTTGAAATTAGGACCTTAAATCGTACATTCCCGACAGAAAATTCAGAAGCGTGGGACATTTTAAAACATAGCCTAGAAGAATAGGACATTTCGAAACAATGCTGGTGGCAGATGCTTGAGATCACATGGACTAATTTTTCTAAGAGTATTTTTCACAATAACCTACCGGTCAAGGTAGCATTTTTTAGGGTCTGAGAACCGCCACAACTCTAAAGCTTAAAACGCCAATCGTCATCGCAAAATCCTACACTAAAATAAAACAACCATCTCCACATTCTTTCCCCGCCCTTCATCCCTTCCGGATTGCCTATTATTTCCCCACCGCCAGCTCTGTCACCAAACAGTGCCTCCTCTCTATCACGACAGTCTTCAGCATTCGTTTGCATATCTCAACATATCCTGAATTAACTATTCATGCATTTTTAAAATTTACCTCAACAACATGTTCACTACAAAATATCACAAAAAGAGCGTTTCTATGACTCAAGTATTTTTAGATCGATCTAGGCTTCGCTTATTACCGCATCATTAGGTCCTGATGTCTGATGATAACATAACGATCGAAACCTATGTCGTAACAAATGTTTAACTAGTGAAATCGCTCTTTTTTGATCTTACATACATCTAAATAACGTCCAGCGAGCAGCTACAGGGGCGTGTGGCAGAGGGTGTTAGGCTACCATCAAAACATGCACAATCATTATATTTACATATACGCAGATTTTACTTCGATCACGCATTCGAACAAAGTAAGTCATCCCGAAATAAGCTATTTACATGCAAACATATTCAGAGACAGGACGATATTCAAATCAAGCGGGAACAATGCTATGAAAGTCAGATGAGTAGACCAGAGAAAAGAACGGAAATGGAAGATGGTACTATAAAGGGAAGACCGAGAGATGACATGGGCCGGTCAAGCCATCAGCCGAATCTATAAGATGCAACAATTTCGCCTTGACCGGGAATGATTTTTACACTCTGAAATTGTTGCATTGAAATGCATGTTAGCGGATGACCCGTTAAAAATTACTGTGGCGGCATCTCCCGCAGTTTCTTGAAACATGAGTCTATAAGAGATCAGCGGAAGCACTATCATTTCCAAAAGTCTGCAGTTATACACGTACTGCTACCCGACGCCCCAAAACTGTGAAAGGGGAAAACTTTCTCAATGGTGGCTGTCAATGGCTGGCAGTCGCTTGTCTTGCGATAGTTTTACGTCTCTAGTTTCTCTGAGCCACCTCCGAGTGCCCGACGACAACCGAACATCAGCATAACGAACTTGTTTCGCCCTGCCCACTATTTTTGGAAATGAGTTCGCGAGCGAAAAAGTTTTGGTCAAAATGAAAAATGGAGGGCCGCAATCAGCCAGTCTTCGGAGTGAGGGATGACCCTCGCTGGGCAGCAGGCGGCTCAGAGGTGGGACGGGGGTTGACGAGGGGGTGGAAAGCGGCCCAGGTGTTGTTCTTGGTAGTGGGGCGGAGGCCATCGCATGGTGCGGCCACGTCCCATCGCTCCACCGTAGGGTGTGTCACAGTGAATGGTCCCGTTGCTGAAGGAACACTATATAACTACAACATCACTCCGATGTAATTACATTTTTATTTAAGCGAGAGAAATTATAGAACGGACAGGTTGAACTGTCTCCATCCTGCGAAGGTTAAGGAACCAGAACGTATGTCATTGGAGTCGTCCAGGAAATATTTGAAGTGAGTGAGTGGCTTGTTTTGTATCATTGTTTTTTCTAATCAACTCTTGTACTGTAACTACTATTGACATCTCGCCTCGCATGCGTACGGTGGAATTTGAAACGAATATACATGGCGCATAAAAATGCGTTCATAAAAATTTTACCATTGTTTGAATTATATAATCCCTTAGTGAGATTATAAAATTTAGGGATTTATAAATTGGATATTGCATTCCTGGCACGGAATCACCCCCTTCCTACCTGAAACTACAAAGGGGACCCAAAGGGTACCATGAACTCCAGTTGGGAATGAGAGTTCGAGACACCCCCAAACATTATGTGATCAAACAAAATATAATATTATACCTGACTGTGCGCTAACCTTAGTACACCTAAGAAGAGCTCTAATTCACTGAATTTCACCAAGAGGAAGCCAAAATTTTTAAAATGGAGGCCGCCTTGATCAAGGAATGTATTAAAGCAGTTCACATCCGTGGAGAACGTCATGTCAGGCATGAGGTGCAGTAGTTTACGGCCGTGAGGCCCAACCACGGCAAGCCATCGCTCCGCATGTCGACAGTTTAAAAGATCGTGAACAGCTGCGGCAATTCACTCGGAGAATTCCGTAACCACTGAAGGACATAACCCATAATCAACTAGTGTTTGTGTGGGTGCACGCACACTCGTCTGAGCACGGAAAGGAGCTTTGGAAAACGGAACTTTGTGCAAACACCGCTCTAGGCGTCCGCGGAACTTGGAGAAAACTTCGTGAAAGGAAAAGGAAGGGGTGTAAGGGGAAGAGAGAGAGAGAGAGAGAGGGGGGGGGGGACAGATAGGAGACAAAAAAGGAGAAGAGATTTAGGGTTTTCAGGGGGGGGGGACGAGCAAGCTCTCGGCGGAGATAACAAAAAGAAGATGCACAACACTGAATTGATTCGGGCGTGATATGGAAGGACCGGATCATGATAAATAGCCAAATAATTGCCATTTTCCACTAAATATTAACTTATTACGATCTAGGTTTAAATCTCACTACAAAAATGCCTGGTGATGATAGAAAATTACAATTTATTTGGTTGATGAGGATGTAAATAATACCAAGAAGCCTCGTGGGCACAACTATTACGGCCGTTGAAAAGGAATACAGGGGAAAAAAGGATGAATGTTCCCATGGAACGTAAATAATTAAGCTAGATATGAAAGAACAAGTGAGTGGTTTTGCTAGTATTTTCAACTAAATTTCACAAGTTGAAAACGAGAATGGGGGAATATATATTTTGGAAAGAGAAGATTAAGTGGCCACTCTTAATTAGCGGTACATAGAGGTAATTTGTCTAGGTTAACGACGTTTTATTATTAGAATTGGACATCGACGAATCAATCATTTGAAGATATTCCGGGAACTTAACTTGAATAATTCAGGCAAGAAAATGGAGAGAAAAAGAGAGCTGGAGACGGAGACAATAAATAAATGCTGGAGGTGGGGTTAGACAGTAAGGGAGGAAGGAGAGAGTGAAATACCGAGAGGAAGTATGGAAGGGTACGGCAATATCGGGAACTGAAGTCCCATTTTCAAGGATGTCTGAGGTGGAAAAGAAATGGCAGAGTGAAAGGGGAACGCCGGGAGGAGAGAGTGAAATTAAAAGAAAAAGTGGGCAGAGGGTTTACCGAGACGTTTAGTTGAATGTTGAAGAATGTCTGAGCAGGGAAAGAAGAATGCTGTGATATCGAAACGAGGTGCTAGCACGAATGAGCGGAGAGAAAAAGTGAAGGGAAAATCTTGTTTGGAGCGTTCAAAGTGTTTCATAAGCACGCAAGGGCACTTCGTGAATCTATCCCAAACCTTCCTATTCGAAAGAATACCTATTCTCATTAAAGATTATTAATACATGAAATATCTAGTTAAAAATTTAAGTGGGTAATGTATAACTCATTACTCGTCTTCGTGAATTATTTGTAGGCAAAACTACAAGTTCTACCAGGTGACTGGAAGGAGATAATAACAAAAGGGTATGCATACTAGATTACACAAATCCATATTTTCAAAAGTATACTCCGCCATGAATAAATAGAAGGAGAATGAGATGGAGAATCAGTAAGGTATGCTGTTTAACATTAAAAACTAGCACGAAAATAACATGGGTAAATCTGGATGTTAGTGCAAAGTGACATAGGGAATGCAAAGAACATCTATTTGAACAATGATAGGAAAGTGGATATTAGTGAGACAGAAAGTGTCCAAGACATTTGCTGATTAAGATCAGACGGAACATTGGATAAATGGAGGAAAGTTGCGGATGGTTGCATAAGAATATGGATTTAATGGGAAGTTAATGATTACTAATAAAAACCATGCATGAATGCAATCGTAAAATTAGGATTAATTAGATTAGAGTGCTGGGTAGATATGATGAAAAGGTCGAATAGAAATGTTATCTTTCGCTGGTTAAGCCTGATTTAGAATATGCTGCAAGTACGAGTGGGATCCTCACGAAGTGGGATTAATTGCGGAATTGGATCACCGGCATCGTAGAGGAGCTAGATTTGTAAAATGCTGTTATTATAAACTTAATAGTGTATCCAAAATATTAGAGTAGCCAGGCTGGGTATCACTCTCGGGACGAAGATTTAATTACAGATTAAATCTCGTGCATAAATTAGAAGGATGTCTCTTTCATAGGGATGCTGAAAATAAATTATTACCCCCATCGTAGTACGGTAGGAGAGACCATGTCAATACAATTAGACAGATTAAGTGTTGAATATATATTTTTAAATGTCATTTTTGCTACAAACGACAAGGCATCAGAATAGCATTGTCCGACCGCGGTAGGGTCATTTTTGGGCCGAAATTGGTCTGTCGTGTGTTCGCCCCATGCCACACACCCTGGCGATGGCTTGCAGGCTATTAAAATCTCTAAAATAATAATAAGACAAAGGTGAATGAGCCCTGGAGTGACAAATTTGAAAGAAATAACTGTGTGACATAAGAATGAGGCATACCATCAAAGTCGTTTAGTGTATAACTATGGGTGAGAAGGTTATATGAACGCACGGACAAGGTAGGCGTGAAGAGCACAGACAGACCTGAATCCTGAATATATTCGCCGACAAAACAGCAGAGCAGGCTGAGAATGCATCTTGCCAAATGGAGTCCTGAATGTGTTCATTGAGGGAATGGCAACGACAGAAAACGAGCTCAAAACGAAAATAGTTGAGTTCGATAAGATGAATGATTTTCTACTGAATAAGTAAACTTAGTATTTTTCCGTAATAAATTATTTACCAAGTTTCGCGCGTAAATAGTATGCAACGTTTACTTACACAGTGGCCATGCTTTTTCACAAAGTGGAGCCTGAAACCTGTGAATTCAGAGATTACCAAGTTAGCGTCACCAGAGAAAGAAGTGAACAAGTGGATTTTTGCGTATACTTTGACAGGGTATTGGCGAAAACTGGCAGGATAATGGAAGAGATCAAAACGCGCGCGAATTCTGGCAGAATGGCTATTGGCAATGCGGTAGGTTTATTCGAAAAATGAAAACTATCCTAAAAGAGAAACAAATTCAGATTATAAAAGTGCACTCCTTCCCACGCAGAGAAACGAAAGAACATTGTGTATCTAAAGGAATGAACAAAAAAGTTAAACGAAAGAATATTTGTGCAGGATTTGATCCCATGGATAAAAGAGGATTGCAAGCCGTAAAACAGTACGTTCAGTGTTAGAAATGTGTGAATAATTAAAACAAGAGGATTGGACAATCTGGCAATAAACGTGCATGAAAACACTGCGACGGAGTCAGAGCCATGCGTCGAGAATGGCCCAAGAGGCAGACCGACTAAGCCACGCGGGAAGGCGATCGAAGAGACTGACAAAGGCACGTACCTGGATGTCTCAGGGACCGAAGAGCACGCTTGAAAAAAATACATGGATGGAAGAGAGACTAAAGAAGTGCGCGAGGAGAGTAAGGACGAAATGAGCACGAAGGGTGGAAGTGACTTAAATAACACGTAATAACCACGCTATTTTTGACTTGGCTTGTCCCGACAGGGAATGGCGTAAAGAAATGTTTGTGCCATCGAGGCATAAATTAGGTCATTTCAGATTATTATACTGTCCACTAACGTGACGCGAAAGTTAAACTTACAACGAGGTATGAGAAGTCAACTGATGACACAAGTATCAATTTATAAGCCGCTGTTTTCGATCCCAAGAGGAAAATGTCCACAAAAAATGCAGACGAAATCCCCGCGCTGAAGAGTGAAATCCACTGAGTGGTGGTAATGAAAAAAAAGACCTTATCGAGCGAATTGAAGGAGGAAGTGGCGGACAAAGAAACGAAACCACGCCCCCACCCGCTCGATAGAAACCGCGTGGTGTGGGGGAAGGAGAGGTTGGGAGAGCGATATGTTGGGGGACTAGCCTTTGGGAGGGGAGGGAATGTCGGGAGGGAACGAGATATAGCATAGGACCTTCCCGTTGCCTCGACAGCTCAAGGAAAAACGTACGCCAACAAATACTACAGTATGTGCATATGCACATGAATACGTGAGTGGTCTAAATAGTTTCCGACCTCAGTGTATATATATGATGTGGAAGTACTACGAGAGCAATCTAACATTTGGACGGAAATGTATATATCGAGAGTTTCCCTCGTAGTAATTGGTAATCCTCTATGAGTAAACACGTAACGCATCAGTGCTCTGGGAAGAGATCTATGGTGCGGACACCTCTCTATTGTAATTACCGTCCAGTAATTTGTGAAGATTGAAAAGTTAAGGTACGAGCGGCGATCAAATACTTCGTAAAGAAAGGTATGGAAGCAAAGGAAATTCATGCTTTCCGACTTTCAGAACACCCTGTGGGACTCTGCTCCTTCATATTCAACTGTTGCCTAATGGACAAACAATTTTAAGTTTGGTCGGGACAGCTTAGATGATGATCCGCGCAATGGTCGGCCAAAATGTGCTACTGCCCCAGAAATTATTGCAAAAGTGCATAAAATGGTTATGAAGGATCGCCGACACGGAGTGCGAGAAATTGCTTCAGTTGAAATGTCATCTGAACGGACATATCACGTTTTAACAGTGAAATTGGAAACAGTGAACAAGATTTTCAGCGCCAGTTTTTGACCACAGATGAAACTTGGGTCCACTACGGCACTCCAGAGATAAAAAAACAGCAGTTACAGCAGTGGAAGCATATTGATTCACCACCACCAAAGAACGTAAAGGTGATACGGTCGACCGGAAAGGTTATGGCTTCAGTTTTCTTGGACGTGAATGGGATTCTGCTGATAGATTACCTTCCCACTGGTGAAACAATTACTGGACAATAATACACTAACCTCCTGGGCTAGAAAAATGGCTAGGTTTGGCAGAGAAGATTTTCATCAAGTAAATGCACACCCACACAAGTGTCGTTGCCATGGGAAAAATATGTGAACTAAGTTACGAATTGTTTCCACACCCTCATTTTTCGCCTGATTTGGTTCCATCAGATTTTCATCTCTCCTCCAAGCTCAAAATTTTCCTCGGAGGACGGAGATTCTTTTCACACAAAGAACTAAAAAGAGTAGACGGGTATTTTGCAGGCCTGAAGGAATCTTAATTTTAGAGATTCGATCAAGACATTGGAGCATCGCTGGACCAAGTTCATTAGGGTACAGGAAGACTACATAGTAAAATAAAAAAAGTTTCACTGAGGCATTTTCCATTAATTTACAGAAGCACAATAAAGTCAGTGTTGTGTTTGTCAGTGACTCAATGAAGACCGGAAGAGAATGTCGGTGACCATAAACGTACATAACACGGTTGACATACACGTCTAACATAACAAATATTAATTTTTGAGCAACAACACTCGGGTCAAACTGTTCTAAATTATTCATCTGGAGGATTATCTTCGCTAGGCCATTGCGGTAATGCGATTCGAGGCGCACTCCCAAGGATCTTTGATACATTTTCCACCCAAACTATATTTTTCACTCTTGGGGTCGCTCTGTCCCCCACCTTGACAGAGGGTTACTTCTCGGTTTACCAGTCGACCATCCAATGCGCCCCAGGCCGACGTATCCTCCAACTATTATTAAAGCACCGCAGAACCTGTACAGGCCTTGTACCAACTCATACCATTTAAAATTTATTAATCAGTATATTTGTGGCTTGTTATATTTTAATGCCTCCCTCTAACTTGTTTTCCCAGAATCCTCTCCCCTGTTCTCCTGTTCAGCATCCCCTTGTCTCTCAGTAACTCCAGCATTCAGTTGTCTTGTTCTTCGTATCTCTTCCAACAGCCACCTCTTCCCTAACATGCCTAAAACTGGTTAGTCTGTTTTCCTTTCCATTTACAGATTTTGTATATTCTCCATTCTTCTCTTCACCTACATCATATAACTTCCAATCAATGCTTACCCTCTTGCCTCAATGACCTCAACGACGCCTTCTATTTCATTTCCTTCGACGTCTTTTCTATCTCACAGTCCAATTTCCTGTAATATTTCAGTATTTGCACTGAGTACTCGATTTATTTTAACAATCGGGAGAAATCACTACGAGTAATTAATGAAGTCCTAAATGAAAGTACTGGAACAAAATAACCAAGGCAACAGAGGACGAAAAAAAATATTCACGCCGAAATATCTTCAAGATAATATATGCTCGAGATCTTAGGCACTTCAGCGTCGCAACAGATCATAAAAAAAGAACGGAAGGAGAGCGAGGGAGGGGAGAGGGTGGGGGCGTGTAGAGGGCGTCTGGCACGGCGACGCTTCAGCCTCATAAAGTCGCGCCGAAGGGAGACGAGCCATTAAAACGTCCAAGCCCGCCCAACCTCTCTCTCTCTCTCTCTCTCTCTCTCTCTTTCTGGGATATTAAAGAAACACGGGGAAGGGGAGAGAGAACGGAGAGTGAATGAAGACAGCCCTAGAGAGGCGGAGCCACAGAATCGAAGCCCAGAAAACTTTCAAAGTCCACATAGGACATCCACATGTCCGGCTCGGCTGACACAAGCACGCCAAATTACAGATAAAGACCCTGATGCTGATGATGACCACTGATGGCCGAAACCTTTTCGAACTACGTGTATACTGATTTAGACGAATGGCTTCTACCCTCGACCCCTAGTAAATGATTTGTTCTGAGATGCTTATTTCTTCCCCGGCTATTTATGTACCTTATTATTATTTACGTCTAGTTTACCTTATCTTTTATTCAATGCTGTGTCTTTTCTGATATTTAATTCCAAACTCCAATGCTTACTCCATTCCGTCATCTGGTCTAAATAGTTAGGGAGTAACACGAAATCTACCGGTGTCCTTTTTCTCTGTGAATCCCTCTTTCGGTTGCAAATAATGTAAGATTACTGCTAACGTGAGAGAGACTGCGTCGTTAATGTAGAACAAGAGGAGTGGGGGCCCCATAACAATTCCTTGATGCACTCCGGAAGTTACGTCCGCCTTTAACCAGTTTACCCCAACGACAATTACGTCTTGTTTACGGTTAGATATGAATTACCTTAACCCGGATAGTTACTCTCTCGTGAGGGACCATATGAAAGTGTTTCTTGAAGTCTAAAAATCGAGAATTCTTTTGTACATTCCTGTCCCCCAAAAAACGGACCCAGTTGTGTTTCGCGCGCCCTGCTTTTCCTATAACCGTGCAGGTCACAGTAAAGGATGTTCTCATTGTCATGAAAGGTCATCATATTGCTGAAGTTGGCATGTTCTTAGAATTTATTTGATGTATTTGGCACAAGCCAACATCACGAAATGGGAAGAATAAATTCCAGGCTTTTCAAGAATATATACTTTTTTCTGCACTTTCAACTTCAGACTATTCTAGGTCAGATAGTACATTTGACACAATGGTTATCATTTATTTATTTCTCTGATGATAGTTTACAGATCCCGTTGGTATCATCTATTTATACGAGTATAATCACCGTTTTCCGTATATCTTCCATTGATGCAATAACGACCTACTGTAATGGTTTACAATATGGGTATATAATATCGAATACACCACGAGCATTGTGCAATTACACCGCAAAGGCGTTCTAAACGATTACATGAAAACAATAGATATCGTCAGACCTAAGTCACAGACTTCAACCACTCGATATATCGAATCGGCAAGAATGCACGATGACCCATATTGTACTAGGTACCGGAACCATAACACACAGAATTGGGATGCCATTTTTTCCGCAAACGATAAGAGATCAGAATAACTGTAAGCGATTGCGCTATACGGGGGCGAAATATTCATTTCAGATAGCCTCATCTGCTGTCATTATGTAATCAAAGACTTATTTTATTTTTCTTCTTGTTACTAGCAGCTCGTCTCCCATTCGTAGAGAAGTATTTCATACTCAGCCACCGTAACTCACGTGCCTACGTTTAATATCACCTATATTATTTGATATAGTTTAAACATTAACTGGTAACTTACATTTAAGATAAACAAGACAACATTGTTGTTGAATGTCCGGGGTGGAATCACTCCCTACCACACCTCCTAGCGGTGACTTTCAGGTACCAAGTAAATGTTGACCCCGAACCGCTCCGCGGGGACATTGGAGAGGGGAAAGTTAAGCCTCCTGGGGGAGGGGGCTGTGTGTGCAGAGGGGGTAGTACGTATGGATGGGTTGGACCAACCCTTGCGCGTCGAGAAAAGTTGCGGAGGAAAAATCGATGGCGGGCGGTCGCCGCTTATTTGTTCTACCGATAACACTACAATCGCACGTGAGGAATTCGATCATAAACAAGTTTGAAACTAGACCTTAACTAACTGAGAACAATTAAAGGCATTTAGGATAGGTTTTGTCAAATTGCAGTGGATGATTTTTTTTCTAATTAGTGTAGGGTGCAATAAAATCGAAAAAAAAACGAATTCGTAATCTTATACACGGCGTTCATATAGCGAAAAATTTAACTTTAGGATAACTTAAACGAAAGTTGAATTTAATTAAGCAATTTAAAGTTTATGGGTTATTTAATAAAGTTCTAGATAAAAAAACTACATCAAGTTCAAAGAAGATCCGCCATATTAATTAAAGACTTAAAAGACAGTAGAAGGGTCAGGTGGCGATGGGCTTCAAGAAAGGTGGTGTTCTCAATCGAGTACGCGTGTGTCGCCGAAAACGAAGTAATAAATAGGCTCTCACATTCGATTCTAGCCGCATGGTAGACCACACGAATGATAAAACAAGCTGCCTCAAGAAGAGAACACTGAAAGATTTAATTACTTTTCCTTCATTGCAACAATTTCTACTTTACTTGCAACTATTTTACTATTCCTTCTCTTGCACAATCCGCGAATTCAAATAAAATCAAGGTCCCAATAACTGTAACGGAAAAACGTGACTTTCATTTGCCATTCCTACTGAGTACACATCGCCTTCACCCACAATCAAACAATACAAGTGCCGTAGCAGCATGGTTGGAGAAACCTTGGTCGCAAAGAGATATTCTGACGCGGAGTAATGTCCGAGGGTCTTAAACCATAGTTGATAAACGCCGCGGAAACCTCAGATTCCACCGGCACTTGCATTGTTCGGTTGCGGGCAAAGGTGATGTGTTAGCAATAGGAATGGCAGAAAAGGCACTGCTAAGAAGTGCTGGTGTTCACACATTCACAGCCACACACTTCCCTTTGCAATTCACCCAGGGTAAGACAGAGATGAGAGATGCCGGTAACATGCGCAGCGAGTACTGGAAATAAATGCTGGAGAAAATGGGAGCTAATGATTTCATTAATCAGGAATATTGTTTTCATCCAAGGATTCTTTGAATTTTGGACTCAACATAATTAACAACTCCTTTGACATCAAATAAAAAATTACCTGAATTTTCTATTGATTTTGCGTGGATTATAATAAGGAGATTTTTACCCTCATTATTGCTCGGCAGTTAAATTGCAAAGAGGCTTAAAAGTTGTGGGAAGCCCAACATCGTGTTTATACATAAAAACGCGGTCTTTATATTTATATGTATATATATAGAGAGAGGGAGAGAATGTTAGGCAGAAGAGGAAAGGGCAGGAACAGGATAGGGCTGTTGAACGGGATGAAGGGAAGAAGGGAGTATACAGAGATGAAGAAGGACTTGATGTAGAGTAGGTTGCTGGATGGTGTTTTGTTAAGAGTCACACAATATTTATTTGGCAGTTGTGTCCATCCAAAAACTACCTGGACCGGTGGATTACCTTAGAATAAAATATAAGAAAGAGGAAGTTCAAAGCCAATGCAACGTGTAAGTTTACCTTCGGTCTTTAGGTAAGTGCCCACATTAATGAAAACGTCTTCGTAATACGAACAAAATCCTTACATTTTCTAACTCAGCTAGGAGTTTATAGTCATCTTCGTCACTGAATATAGGTTTTCCGAGAGCATGTGCGATGCAGTTATTACCATTAAACGATAAGGTTAATTAGATGGGTCGTGACTTGTTAGAAGGGCCAGGAAAGAGACTCATAAATATTTATCAACTAAATTCTTGTGGGTATTGAGTAAGAAATTAGTATTCTTTATGCAATAGATACAGGAAATGTTTGAAATGCTCTTTACCACAAATAAAATGCTCTAAAACACTGTTTTCAAGGGGTTACTCAATGAATATCGAAAAAACTGAAAGTACTTTTCAGTAAGCAACTTTAAGTACCTTGAGAGCCCAAATATTTAAAAACTGAGCATGTCGTCGAATTACAAACTATGTCAAAGTTAGTACTGATTAATGCCATTCTGCGGTCCTTCAAGAATCGCCCACTGCCCGGCATCTTTGGGCCGAGTATGAGACTAGTCCTACTTTCTGGATTCACCGGTGAATATTCTGCTCTACCCAAGTTGCAATTAATGCTTATCACGCGGGGAGATTTCACACAACGGAGCAAGACTTGAACTAGCTACGTTTTGCTATGACTTACCATGAACACTCACCGCTATACCGGTGGGCGTTATAGAAAATTAATTTAGGGGTTGTGACCCTTGCCTCAATCGTATTCGCGAGAACTAGGCTTGTGTCATTTTATTCACGAGGTCAACAGAATCCGCACCGTCTGATGGTCTCAGATCTAATCAAATCGTTTTTAGGAATACGTTCGATTCACACAGCAGAAATAACTCTGATGCATCGGAAGTGCTCTACGGACCCCTAGCGCAAATTCCAAAGGCCAAATTCCTTCGCCGTGCTCCATGGATTCCGGCGATCGCGGGAGGCGCCTCTCGGGCGCGACAAATCCGCGCGAATCCTCCGCCCAACATACGTACACACGCACACATAAACACACACACTTTCTCTCCTCTTAGCTCCGTTTTAGAGCACCGCCATTGGAGGGGGAGAGAAGGGAGACGGCAATGAAGGCGAGACGCGCGCCCGCCGCTGATAACCGGCGTGCAGAAGGGCGGGCGGCGTCAAGCGCACAATCACGTCACCCCAAACGAACGAACGACGACACTTGATGCTCCCGCCACTGCCGCCCTTAAAAGGCAGCGTCCCCACACTTGACAGCGACGCGGCAAGGCGAGGTTGTTTCTCTCCCGAGAGAGGGAACGGGAGTGTGCAAACGATCGTGCGCGGGCTGTTAAGTTTAACGTGCGACGGCAGTCCACCAATTCGCACGGGATTTTTTTTTTATAGTTTCGAGCATTTTTATGAGGTCTGAGGGAGAAAAAACGAAAGAGGTATCTTCCAGACGTTCCACACTCACACACAAGCGTATTTTTGGCAAATGCCTGCCATGTGGCAATAATCTCTGATTGAAATTTTCCGTAAGTCAGCAAGTGACAAGTAACATTTGAGTCTATTGAATTGTGACTAACATTTCCGGAAAAAAATTAGACTTGTATTCCGAATAAATTTGGATGGATTGCTACCATGAAATGGTACACTTAAATTCAAAGGATTTCCGACAGTAGCGATGGCAGAAATTGAAAACATTACCATTCTCAACGTTCAACGGGAAGGAAAAAATCACTCACATGCACAAGGAAGTCACTTCTTGATAAATAGATTATCCGGAAACAAAATAAAATTGTTTTAAATTACAGAAATCACAATTTTACGAGGGCTAAAATAAGCATTAGTATGAAATAAAAATATTAGGACATTAAAAAATATTTCGAGAGTGGAAATGTTCAAATCTTAATTTTCATGTCAGACACGAAAAACTGCAGCATTTGTGCCATCTCGATGCGGTATCTTTGAATGGAGAGTTACGTTGGGCGCGAGGCCCGCGAAGGACAGGGATGAACAGGCGAGAAATAACAGCGTCTCAAAATGGCCGGAGGGACTCTTTCGTACACAAAATGTGTGAAATATTGAGTTTTCCAGCACATTTACCAAAGCCCCCGAGTTTTCCGGAATAGCGACATTATCCGAGTGTACCACTTTTTTTTTGGTTTAGCACGCTGATTACGTAGCTACAGGTATACTATATGATGTTCTCCCAAAAACCCCTTCTATCTCCCCTACAATTGCCACTGCTTCTACAATAATTCGAGGAAATATTTGGGATTATATAAAATCAGCTACGTTTGCTGATATATATATATATATATATATATATATATATATATATATATATATATATAAAGGACAAACACAGGAGAGTTGGGGGAAGGCGGAATCAGGAAAATCAACAGCGTAAAAATATCTCCTTGACCGGGACTTGAACACCGGATCTTTCCACTAACCGGGAGACAGGGGAAAGACTTTAATTGGCATTGAAACCGGTCAAGTAATTAATTACATACATGTGTGTGGATTGTCACAAAGCGTTTCTCCGTGCATTAAAAAGTGCTGGATAGAGCGGGGAAGTAGAGAAAGTCATTTTAGAAATTTTGATCATGACAGAAGGAGGGCGTAGGAAGCACTAATATTTTTGCCATTTATAGACGGACACCTAAGGTCGATGGCCATATTATGTCATCTGTTACATGCCATTATATTAACTTACCGCTGGTGGCTTGAATTAATTGTGAAATTCTGCGCTCAGAACCTAATTTTCAGTACATCAGGTCATTTCAGATTCCACGACGGTCCAGCTTAGCCAGACTCGCGCGAGACGCTGGGATCTTCGAGAAATGGGGCAAGAGAAGGAAGATGAGCGGGGAGGAGAGGGTGGTGTTCGCGGGGGAGTGGGGCGAGGGGGAACACAAAGCGTGCGCAGGGAACAATGGGACGCGTGGTGGCGGGAAGAGGGGAGAAAGTGAGGGGACGCGGGGGAAGAACACTTATCGGCGCGAACCCCCACCCACCACGGAGGACGACTACGAAGAGGGGAATTTCTCCGAGCGAGATTGCGGGAGTGGCGCTCGCGTAGCCGACTGAAAATAAAGCGACAAAGGGAAAAGTGGCTCGGCTGAAGGAGTACTTCGCACTTTTCCGCTGAAGGCCAATTGCTTCCCAGGGAGGGGGAATGCCCTCATCGCAACGGATGCTTCGCACACCCTCCGAGGTGATCGCTTTGTTTCTCCGTCGAACCGGGCGAGCAAGCCATAGCCACCCCCAAATCAGTCATGGGCCGAGTCGATGGGAAATGAATTTTGCGAAAAGGCCATTGCATATACGGATTAACCTGTGACGCATTTTCCGCGGCACTAAATGAAAAGAACACCGATGGCCGAAACAGTTTGTAACAGCAAACTGTGCTGAAATTTTCATCTAGAGCCTTACGTACAGCTCTGTAGGGAGCCTCGTCCCACTACAGGAATCCCTCACGTGAGAAATGCACACTAGCATCGGGGTTTGGAGATACTGAATCAACGCAGTTGTGATAATCCCTCTTCAATAGCACATAAGCGATTAAAGCGTTAAATATATCATGACAGAATATTATTATTTATTCCGCAGGTGTTTAGTCATTTTATCAATATTCGGGCTGAGATAATACGAGTACCATTTCGTCATTTCGATTTGTAGTGCGACAGAAAGGATGAGAACAAACGGAAAGACTCAGAGTTAAATACAGGTAGCTTCAGGGTCATGCACTCGCCTTTTCTGGAACCCACTGTGAGAATCCTTTGGGGCAACAGGCATGGAAGGGATGGGATGGATCTGGGCAAACTCGGAACAAGTACTGGAGTCACTGTACTCCTACCAGGTAAAGTACTCTCACTCCTGCTAAGGAGCAGTAATATGCACATTATAACGATATGCGTGTACGACTTAAGAGAACTTGCTTCCGTTCGACGAGCGGCGGTAAAATGCATCCTGTCGAGTCTAAACTCGGAATGTGTGATACACCTGAGAAAGTGTTAATAAAGGAATTCAGGATGAGTTCAGAGAACATCTGGTAGTTTCGTGCAAAACTGTTGATGAAATTAAAGTACCCTTGGCGGCGTTGCCGGAGGGAAAATAGGGTGGGAACCACTCCCAACTTCGAGAGGAAGCGATATAGAAATGCATTGAAAAACGAACTGAACAAACGAATCTACAATTAAAACAGGGAGATCAGACCATCATGATGAGATGAGCGGCAGGAACAATTTCAACACTCGTTCTGCCACCGAGCCCAACTAGCGATCACAACAAAACCAAGTTACACAATCCTCAACAACAATGATCAGAAAACCTATTTTGGCCACGACATTCCAAGATCGGAGGCATCACTCGAATTTTCAGAATGGTGGTTGTTCCACCCACAAAAACCCTCTCCAACAACCCCCACGGTGAATGGTATTTAACAGTGTGTTTCGTAGATAACAAAGTCACCCCATCTCCCCGTACCACCGCCGCCATCTCCACGTTCTCCCTCCCCTTCAACGAACAAACAGTGAATATCTGGATTCAATTACATCTACATGGCACCCAGCAAGCCACCGCCAGGATGCGTGGTGATTCCACAGGCCGGACATTTAGAGTATAACAACAAAATCAGGTGTTTATTATATTTTGGTTGCCAAAAAAATGCTGATTAATTCAAATGATGGATAATTTTCTTTCCAACAGCTTAAAGACACTGCGGTAACTAAGGGCTAAATATTTCTCTATGCATGCCCGACGAATTTCAAGTCAAAGAAAACAATGCAAAAACGGTTATATACATATACCTGTAATAATGGCCACACAATGAACTACTTAGTATTTGAAAAATCTGTTTCCTTGTCACCATGGTTAACATTTATTCTAGCTTAATGATTCGCAGGAAGAGTGACACTAAATCTACAGTTTCTACAGTTGATCTCTTCGATCTTTATTCCCATCAATTCCCACTATTTAAACTAAAGGGTTTGTTGTACACATTTGCAATAGTAAAATCATTCAATAAATTTAAACAGACTTCACAAGCAATTTTACCCTACACTCTATGGATGGTTACCAGTTACGAGACCACTTAACACATTTCTAATTTGCTATTAATAGTTTTCCACCATAGTTTAAAACCACCAGTAGCTAAGAAGATGAATTTTATTCCAAAGACGATGACTGTTTTTCCTCTCGGAACATGATTCGTCGTGAGAAACGCCTTCACACCAGGGATACTTAGCAGCGCGCTTCCGGCCCTGATGTCGAATCGGGCTGCGGGCCCAACGGTTTGCCGGACCAAAAGCAGCAGTCCTCGGGGGAAGTTCCATTCCTCCGTTCGGCCGGCAAGCACTGGTGGAAGGGAGACGGAGGGACTAAGCGACAACTTTGGGAGGGATACGCCCTCTTAATTAATCGACGCCAATGCCCATCTGAACCAACATTTCGATGCGAGGGCACAGAGAAAGTAGAGAAGGATACGAGGGTCCAAGGCGCCCGCCAATCGGAGAAATACGTGAAATGGCTTTCGGGGGGGAGGGGATTAAGGCTGATTGCATGTCTACCCCTGCGAGTTACCATGGAGACGGGTGCGGTGAGGACGAGTTAATGAACGCGGGGAGGTGGATGCCCCCATTGCCCTCATCCTTAACCACCCACGACGGGAAAGCAATCCATCTCCCCGCCGCCGCGGAGGGAGCCCCTTAATGAGCATTTCACCTCCAACCGTTTGACTGGATCTCGCGCGCTACAAAAGGGCCTCCGTCGATTGGAACGGGGGAGAGAGGCCCACACGAACTACAGCCATCCCATCCCTCCTTACCCACTCCCACGTTTTAGTCGTCAAATAAACACTGGTATTAGAGGCTGAGCTCATCGAATGGCTTCGGCGACAAGGCTAATGCGTCAGATTCCCCGAGATGCTGATGCCACCGCCCGCCCCGCCATTCCCGAGTTCACGGAAAAACTGCCAGACGGTGATTAAAGATAAAGGAAACAATATTCTGTAACTTCCGCCCGTCTGAAGCTGTTTCGCTAAGCATTCAAGTCGGTGGATCGAAATCGCTTATCCAAAAACTATTACTAATTCGTAAGAATTACTTGCATATTGTTTTCCTTATGTATTGAAAAAGATACAGTAGTAAAATATGAAAAACCGATGCTCTTTTCAAGGATACTCATTAACACTGATTAGCAATTATCACTAATTTGAGAGATGGTTGAGACCGACACTTTGGGGAAATCCACTTGTAACGCACGAAGAATTTTCCGTGGAAACGCTCTTAGTCTTTCATTATTTCTTCGTGCGTTAATTATCACTAAGCCGAATGATTTAGGTATATTAGGACTTCCAGCCTGCCCCAAAGGAAAAGTGCCTCTCCCTGAAGTCCGTGCGAGATGGGAAACATAAACAAAGTATGCTGTGACACAAAATTATTTTAAATATATCCTTTCCGGGGAAGGGGTGCGCAAAAAATATGATTTCCGAGCGTCATTTTTAAAACTAAAGAGGTGAGATGTACGAATGTCGTAAAAGTTGCGAGAGGATATTAGAAATTTTAGGTTAAGACGACATCATTGTCAAAGAGGAGCCAGTTATCCAAGCAAAAACTCACCAGGTTGATGTAGTTAACGCAGAGACTGATTACCAACCACATCACATTTAGGCGCATTTTGGGAATAGACCAAGTGGTCTATCTTCCTAGACAACAATAACATTAGATACAATTTCCTGCTGAAGGGAATTAATAACTAAAGCATCAATTATACAATGGATGGTCCAAAGTTGACTGCGGTAGAACAGATTAAATATTGGTGGGAGGTCGCCTATCATGGGGTGCACATATCAAGGAAGTGTGTGGATCAGCCGTAAGGAATCCTGGCTTTATTAGACGGGTAGTGGGGACATGGAGGTGTAATACGTGAGGGAGTAGATGGGAGCAGTGGACGAACTTCTGAGAAAGCCCGCTGGGTTCGTCAAAAATTGTTGCGGCAGAAGGACGCGCGTGGCGGGTCTATGAGTTGGGCTGGGAACCACCTGGTACGCCAGACGTACAGGCGAGGCTTGGAACTCTGGTATGGTTCAGAACGCACAAGCTTCACCATCCCTTATTCTAAGATAACAAAAGGGAGACAAGACTCCAGCTCAGAGAGATATAAATGTTCGTTCTTTCTTCCGCCGATCAGGAATCCTAACATCATGAATTCGAAATCATAGTAAAAATATTTTAGACAATCGGATTGCCAGTGAGAACAAAATTAGGCGCTGCGTAGATATCTGGTGCATTCATTCTGTACGTGCATGAGCGTGTGCATGTTAGTTGATAGAAAATGTATTTGCATGTGTATAAGTTAAAATAGGCTTTGTATGAATAAATGTATGTGGCTGTGAATCGGCATGATTTTGTTGTCTTTGTAGTGTAGTTAGCGGAGAAGTTACTAACAGCATTACACACATGCGTAATGTGTCTTTCGTATATGCAGCTGACGCTCATTTTTATTCTCTCTTATTCAAGAGATCTAAGAACTTCTCTAATCGGTAAAATTAACGCTTGTTTGAAACTTGGTTAACTTCTGACATGCATATAGTATGCATGCACCGCCATACACGTCTTTTCAGGGATTCTACGAGTGGATTCTTTTACACCTTTCCTATATTACTTAAACAGCCTCCCGCTTCCTCGTCTCTTACCCTTTTCACCGGGTGCAGGCAACCCCGGCCACACACCATTGTGGTGGATCGCGGGGTATTTCTGTAGATGTAGAAGGGAACGCTCCAGCGGACACAGAAAATGAGAATGATATGGGCGATACCTTTAGAAGCCGAAAGAATCGGTAAACTCGAGGCGGTTAAGAGCCACAGGAAGGAACCTGTAGGTACTCCTGACAAGATGTCGGCACTCACCTGGAAAGAGAAAAGAGAAAGGAAATTAAATATTAAATTTGGTATTAAAATGACACACAACCAACAACCTCTCAAACATTTTATTTAACGAAAAATGACTAACGAAACCATAATTATCTCCTGAACGATAACACACCTTATAAATATTACGTTTCCATGATAATGATGATTAAATTCGAATTCACTTGAAAAATCTCGAGTTGGTGAAATAGCTACGCTAGTAGAGCCCACATTAATTAGAAAAAAGCTCATTTCAAAATGAATCACGCGAAGGCTTCATTCAATGCATTAAAATCACTTCCTAAATATCTTACTAAATAGTCGCGGAAATGCGACAATTTCGTACTCAAGCGCGATAGTAACGAGCCGAGAAAGCTTGATCACCTGCAAACAAAACACAACAAAAACAAAGCTAAAGACAGAAGAAAACAATGAACCTAGCGGGGAAATACTAACCTCAAGGCTTTTACCTTCAGTTACTTAAGGCTGGTGGTCTAACAACCCCTGCCACATGCCTCCTGAGTAGATTGCAAGGTATGGCCTATATGTAGAAAATTTGAGTCCGAGTATCAACCTGCACTTCAATATTTGGGGTTTCAGTGTTCGAAAAGCCTCGAATTTTCCTAAAAATCTAAGAACGGCAGTAATTCATCATTCCACGTTGTATGCCGGAAGTATTCGCGAAAAATGAAGAATAACGAGCACATCGTCCAAATCGAAAATTCTCAGATAGATACTAGAGTTGTTGACGATTGACATGGATATTAACACCTAAATTCTGAAAAAAAAACAGCGATGTAGTTTCATTAAATTGATACTCCTCCAAAAGAACGTCAACAGTGGCGAGGACAGGATCAATTCAAACGAATTAACAATTTCCATTTGCTTTGATCAACAAAGAGGTCGAAAATCGCACTGACAACTAGACGGCCAGGGAACGAAACATTCCCACTAACTGTAAGAAATAAATATAGAGGTAAAACAGTAAAAAATACATGTTAGATCATTAACTAAAAATAATCAATGGAGAAGATTTCCAAGTCAATATTAAATAATTCATTTGGAAATATGAAAAAGGTATGCATCAAAGAAATACCGAAGAAACGTGGAATCACAACCGTGACATCACGCGCTCAAACAGAAATAGGCTCAATTAATGAAAACTTTGTTGCAATTTTCCACAGTTAAAACTTTATTGCCGACCATGGTTTCGATACACTGTATCATCTTCAGGTAATAGAAATAGGTAACAGAAATAGGCTCATTCCAAGAGTAAATTCAACAAACAACATGCAACTTACATGTTACACTGCGGAAGTTAGAAAATCATTAAGACGTCAAGCCACGATGAAATAAAAGCAACGACACCTCCAGTGAAAAAAGGAATGAGATCACTTACGATCATAAGATATCTAGAGTGAATTCCAGGAACGAATTTTGAGAATCATTAAGAGAATTCAAAAGGAAAAGGTTAGCTGAACATTTAAAAGAGAATTCTTAAGTATTTTGGTCCTATGTCAGTGAGGTTCAGGGAAATGAGTCCACATGTTAATTCACTCAAACACGATGAAGGTGAAATAGTCACCAACAGCTGGTAAAAGGCCACCTATTTAAGTTCTTCTTTCAAAGCGTCTTCACCAATGTCTCACCGAATGTCTCCGATAGCGTACCAAATCGTTCCCGCCAACCGATGTCCAAAATTGAAAATCATGTAATTGAACAGAACGTTTGCTGAATTAAATTCATCGGGCCCCACCAAATACCAGGTAATATTCGAAGGGAACTAGCGTCGGAAATGACGCCGTATCTAGAAATCATATTTAATCATTTTAAATGGCAATGGGATGTTGAAGAGTAGGATAAAGGGATGATCCTCTCTCATCCTAGTTAGGCAAATAAGGAAGGGGTAGGAGTCGGATAGGCATGTTGGACGTAATGAAGGGAGGAAGGAACTATTCGAAATTAAGATGCATCTATTGTCGCTGTACCGCTTGGTAGCTTGTGTCCATCTTAACCGTTAAATTACCAATAATAAATATTCTGTTCTGGCTTGAAAGTCGCCATCGGCGTAACGACGCAATCAGAGAATGCACTAACTAAACAAAAGAAGAGATAAGAGCGAAAAAGCGAAATGCGAGTAATATTTCCGCCGCAATGAAGAATCCGCATCGCTAACTAAATCGCATCTACCCAACAGAGGGTTCCCGTTGACACCAGGGACCAGCGCCCACTCTACGAAGAGGAATGAAAAATGAACACGCACACTCAAGGTATGAAGTAATGAGAGAGCAGCTACGTGAACCAAAAAAAATGTTTGATGAAGAAGGAACATTTTGGGGCTAAAAAATATTACGGAAAAACAGTATCTTTCCCTCGTCCGAGAACAAGTATCTTTTGATGCCTTTTTCCTCGCTCTCGATGGTTTGAATCTCTGCGAACTCAAAGAGGGGAATGGTTTATTCGTGGGGGCCTGAAAGGGAGAGGCAAGAGGGGGCCAGGGGGCTTTCTTTCCCAGCTGCCGGAGAGCGCTCGAGATAATGCCGCCTCGTTCCACCGGCGAGGGGATGCATGCACGTGGATTCGCCTGGACACCACCCCCTCTCCCCCCTCAGCGGGGAAGGGAGGGACATCATTAAGGCCTTCCTGAATACACGGCAGGGATGGCGTACATTAATAACGGCAGAGGGAGAGAGCTTTAATGAAAGACGACGGCGAAGATGGACGGGGAGGAGGAAACGCTCCTCGTCAGTGAAAGTAAACAAAGCGAGTGAGTTGGGGAGATGAGGCAGGGAGGGCGGGAGATGAGAAACAAAAGAGGGCGTGCGGGAGGATGCCTGGCGGTCATCGCGCGTGTGCCGGCGGAGGAGTTCCGATCCCTTCCCGAGTATTTCCCAAGCAGAGTCGGAATCCAGGAGGAGTCGAGGGCGAGCAGCAGAAAGACCGCGGCTCTTCGCGTCCTGGTGGACCAACGACAGCAGACTTGTTCCGTGCCATGCCAGACGGCGATTCAGACAGTACTGCATCAAACCAACCTTCGGGTTAACAGCTACTATGGAAAGTAACGTACTGTCACCTATAATATGAGGGTCAAAAATAATAACCATCACAAAGCAACTTGCTCTATTCACGAGGCCCTTACGTATTTGCTGTGTCAATCTATTGCAATCCGACGCGGTATCTTTATTTGAACTGATTTTAAAAGTTATGACAAGGTTCAGAGAGCTCTTTGTTGAAATTGCTGGTTCTATTATCCTTCAGTAAATCTTCTTCTCCCTCAACTATATTAATTTTTCCGGGAAAATTTTCCCTTCTGCCGAGTTGTAGCGATGATTTGCTGCCATTTCAATCCCACTCTCGATTCTCCAGGTCGAGCATCCTGAGCGGTTGGTAACTTGTGCAACTCCTTACCCCCGGGGTAATGTAATTCTATTTAATCAAGAGCTTTTTCAGACTAACAGAAACGCACGTAAATTTTTTGTCAAGCAGAGTGGTATTTTTTTGCTGTTGATCAAGGTTTTCTGGAGGATCACGTCTGTGTGTGTGTCTACGAGTGATACTTTTAACATTGGCGTTGACGCGCGACGAGTGAATGGAGAGAGAAGCTTTTGCTTTTTTAGTGTAATCGGAGCAACATCTGTACCGGGCACTTAAACACAAACAATTGAATGCCCTGATGTCGCCACGTTGAGGTGCCAAAGACCGAACCACCGCTATTCGCTATTCGACTATTTTGTCTGAGTCGGGAGTGTGAAGGGAGAGGTGAAATTTTTGACATAGACGATGAAAATGAAAACTAGTTATTTTTCACAATGCACGCCGACGTGCAATCCTGAGTCTGCTCAAGTGCGGTGAAACACGCAGCGGCTGCAACAAAGTTGTCGAAAATTGCAAAGTTCACTTTCACCATGGGAAACGAACGCGCCTAGGCCAACAAGGACGATTATGTTTCACTGCAGCTGACGGAAACTCTTGCTGCTACAGAAAAGACAATTTCGCGGCGGAGTTTATTTACATCCTTGTGTCACCTCCCGCTATTTGATGGGCGGGAGATTATGGGCGAAGGGATGCGGGGACGCCTCTTCTCCCTCCGCACCCAAGACCGTCCTCCGATGCGAAAGCGAGCATGTGTCACGAACACCAAGTCTGTATAACACTCCCCTTCACCCAAAGGGGGAGATTATTCCTCGTGCGGATCATTTCATTTCTACAAAGATGCAAGGATTTGTCCGGATCCTCACTCCCATTATTTCCTCCGTTAAACGCTAATCCCACGAACGTCTCGATACTTCTTAATTCTCGCATAAGGCTTAATATGGTCCACGTATCTTCTGTACCGATATTTCTTCTCGTACCATTTTTCCCTTGGAAAACTACCAATCCACGAGGCATGTTAAGGGTGGAGGAGAGAGGGTAATTGGAAGAAGTTCGAAAGAGGTAAGAGATGCGGATGCAAGGCGCCTTGCATTCTCCTTGAGGAGGGCACAAATCGATGATCCCCTTTTGCGGATTCATCCGGGGACGTCCGTCAGTTTGGCCATTTACGGACCGACCGCTCGGGGGATGATAACTCGAGCGTGAATGGTGAGGGTAAAAGAGAGAAAAAAAAATTTGCACATCCACACACTTTTAATACAGCACGACCATGGTTTCGATTCTGCGCAGCATCGAAACCATGGTCGTGTCGTATTAAAAGTGTGTGGAAATGCAAAGTTTTTTTCTCTTTCTTTTACCCTCAACATGAAGGAATTCCACAAAGTTAAGCCTGAAACTGTTAGCTTTCTCGAGCGTGAATATTCATTCCGAGCAACATCCCGACAATATTGAACATTTCACTGATCAACACTCCATATCTCCACACTCCGACGATATGCTAATGCTACCCTAACTAAACCTTGGGCACGTGGTCGTTAATTGAATTTTCATTGTGCGCATGGCGATGGCTAAGTCTCATGACATCGTAAACGCTGATGAATAACATCAAGACATTCCGACATAATTTATCATGGCACAATTCCTCTAAGTTACGCTTGAAACGATAAATTATATGGTAAACGCTTACGATTTCGAGTTCGTACGGAGGAGAAAAAATTTTCAGGAGTCAAACTGCCGAAAAATCGACCCAACTGAAGATTATCCGCTTTTATTTTTATCATTTTAAATTATAAAACACAGTCCGACGTAGAACACCTGGAGTCGCACGATAAATGTTGTTCTCAAAATAAAAAATCGATCGCGAATACCGACAGAGAATAATCACCGGATCATTAAAACGGGCTCGCATTTTCAATTTAACGCACGGACGAGCACCCGGAACCACCACCACTCAGAGAGTCCAGGGGGTTGGACGCCTTTTAACGAACATTGGCGAGAGGACTCCACGCCCACTTTGCTGATGGTACCGTTCCGAGCAAATGGCGTAATTCAGCTCTCATTCATTGTTTACTGCTGTTCTTATTTAGTGTGGGCGATGGATGTTACATGTTGATCTAGGAGTCGGAGAGTAAAACTAAAAACACATTGCAAAAGAACCATTTATCCGTCAGGTATTACAATAAACTGGCAATGACACATTTACCACTCCTCGCCTTTTTAACTCTGGGGGGAGCCGTGGTTGAGAGACGATTATTTTTTTCGCTTTAATGAAAATTAAATGGAATCACGCAGCTTGATGCATGGTGGAGTTCCAGGAGAGATTTGTCAGCAAGCATAGATGGAAAATAAACGGCTCGGAGTGAGCCTATTCTCGAGATCCTGATTGGAGAACACGGAAGCGATATCGAGTTTCGAGCCGAGCACATAGTTTTGCGCCGATCTCTAATGCCAATAGTACAAGGGGGTCCTTCATTCTCCTTTCCCACGGCCTCGCCCCTGGATTCCTTACTCCACATGAATTTCGGTCCAATCCGTCTTCCACTGGATACAGAACCACAAGAGGACTGTTTCATAAACAGCAACTGTTATAGATGTCCCTTCAAAAATCTACCATCGTTTTTCTCAGTGTTCAAAAAAAGAGGTAAACATTGAGTAGTAGATATCGATGAAAAACAATCAGATGACGTTCTCACACTATGTTGTAGCGCTTTGATCAAAACGTAATGAAACGTCAGATTGCACATCACGGCTAAGTATGAGAACGTTTCAAATCACTTCAAGAATCTCAAAATTGTCGAGTAGTAGGAAGAGGGATGTTAAAAAAAAACGAAAATTGCCGAAGTAGTGATGCGCACTCTTCTCGGTCGCCAAAAACAATCTCCCTCCAAATGACGGAAGAGTGTCGTCTCGGCATGCAACCCTAAATGCCTCCCCCGCACTGCGGGCGGCGAAACATCACTGCGGCAAGGTGGACGTCGTCCGCTCGTTTGGCTGTCCCGCGCCCTAGCCCTGCCCACGGTACAGTAAACACGAAGGGCGAATGACATAACGGCAAGCGAATAGGAGGGGGAAGCGAGATTAAAAAGAGAGGGGGATGAATAGAATTAAGTGGCATCGTGAACTGTTGCTCGTTGCAATGGGAGACGGCTGTTGACTCCTGGAGGACTACAACCTGGGCTCTTGGCTTGCGGGAGGGGGGGGGGGGATTAGTGCTCCATTGACGAGTGCACGGAGCAAAGTGCATCCGCACACACGAACACTAGGCCAATGCAAAAAGGGGATGTGCCTACTTCGTCAAGGATATTACGACTCGCAATTCTCACATCTCACGCTGAAAAACTAAAATCGAGTACAGCGACTAATAAGCCTGATTACACTCCACCACTTTTGTTCCACTCATTCCCGCCCTCGTCGCAAAACCATTCTTCCGCTACGAGCACCCACCCCACGGAGCGTGTGTTCGCACCAGGCCACACTTATTAGCTAGAAGTCCCTGGTTAACTGAACAGCTCTCCAGAGTCAACCAGAGAGCTAAATCGCGGAGGGACCGACCAAACGGAAGGGCCGGACCCTCGTCTTCAGCGCTAGGAAGTGCGTGCACCGAGAAAGAAACCTACACTTTGATCGAATGGAGGAGGGCAGACCATCCAACATGCTTCTGATTCAGTCACATTTCAATCGAAATGTCTATTCGTTTCATTTCATAAGCTTGGTCAGCTTTCTACTACTTTTTCGGAGAGGACACGCCTAAATGCATAGATGTACGCACCTGAGGAAATAATTAAGTATATTGTGTATTACAAAGTGATGTATTGATAACGTGACAATTTTCCTAACTAGACCACACTACTACCGAAACAGATCAGTCACGAGAACGGATCGAAACTAGAAATAATTTTAAAAAATACAAAATTCATATTGTACTCGAGCCTGGATGTTATTTCGAATAGAGAAGCCATTTTTACAATTGAATAAATGCTAATTAATGTAACATGGGGTTGAGATATAACAAAAACAGAGGTCGTTATATCTTTCTACATTTTTGTATTCTTCAATTTTTCATGTTTTTTAACGAATTCGATGAAAAACAAATCATGCGCATAAGGAAAATCTATTTAAGTAGTCGATGTTTGAAGAGATAGAAATCCACTTTTCTACGAATGTGTGAAACTCGCGTACCTTGAAAGGACACGCCAAATTTTACAGGACATGGACTTCTGTGGGAAACTAAAGGACGCAGGAATGAATAAAATACACCGTACTTAATGAACACAAGTGCAGATCAGAGAAATTATAACAAACGTCTCCTGGAACAAGCATTTAGTAGACTCTTAAAGATTTCTCCGCTTTATAACGACCACTTTAACTCAACCTTTTAGTAAGTAAGATAGCGGTCAAAGTAGGTTTTGAATGGACTCAAGGAAGGAAAACTTCCGCTCATCTATGATACCCACCTAAAACGACACAAAATATCCTAAAACCATACACTAGAATAAACTATTCTTCAGTTCAACATACCTTCTCCTTTCATCCTGTGCATTACACTTTATTCTCCCTTACTCCTCCTCCCTATCCCAACCAACATCCTCCCCTCTAAGCATTGCAGTTGTAAACATTTTAATGCCACTCAATAAAATTTACGAAGCCATCTTTTCATTCCTTCACTGAATTTCTCTCAAAAAACCCCTCTCTTCCCTTACCAAGCCCGGAAACTTTTCGTTTGTTTCCCTTTCTGTCCATTTTGCCGTATCCATTCTTTTCCACTCCCATAGTTCGAAATCATCCAAGGACCGAGACACCTTATCTTCTC
The DNA here is from genome assembly GCA_037158775.1 of Hetaerina titia. Classification (NCBI taxonomy): domain Eukaryota; kingdom Metazoa; phylum Arthropoda; class Insecta; order Odonata; family Calopterygidae; genus Hetaerina; species Hetaerina titia. The sequence goes on along the minus strand of CM073770.1, from coordinate 24,743,296 downwards.
GCCACAACGACCAAGTTTCCAAACCCAAAACAACTACCTCCAAATACGCGATAATCTTTCCCTTGCAAGTTCCCCGCCAACAACTCCTCCGCTGTAAAAGATTCTCAGGAAGGTAAAATAACCTAACGGAATTTTATACTTACGTCCTCATTTTCTAATTTAACAGACTTATTATTTCCTCACAACATTCCGCGCCAGGTATTTCTTATCGCAGATACATTAAATCAAAGAAGTAATCGCTCGGCCAAGCAATAGGGAGCAGGCAAAACGTACTAAAGAGATACTCGTCCAGAGTGCCTTTTGGGTGAAGGTGAGAGACAGAGTGTGGGGGAGGGGGGGATACATGTGCACGGGAACAATGGGGCACGCCCCTAATGGTGGGGGGTGAAGGGAGTGTCAGCGAGGAGGAAGGCGTGGGGGGGAGCGAATACGACGAAAAGAAGAGAGAGAGGGGGAGTGAGATTAGGCGGATGACAACCGTCCGCCGCGCTACGCTCACCCGAGAATTGCGATAATACTGCCACGGCAATGGCGACAGGGAGAGAGGAGGAAGGAGCGCAGGGAAGGAGGGACAAAAGACGCGCGACTCCCGAAGCGACAACGGCGGCCCGTCGAGATTCCCCCGTGCTCCCGACAGAAAAGTGAAAAGCCGTTGCGGGGGCGGAGAAGCTCGCTCTTCGCAAATCGCCGTAGCAACCTATCGGGCGTTGTGCCTCTTTCTCTCCCTCTTTGTGTTCTGGGTTATCCCGTATTTCTTCCTATTCAGCATGCATCCCTTTATTTTGAGAATAGCCTCGAACCAAAGGGGAAGGCATTGTCTCGCATTTACAGCCGGCGAAATGGACCATAGCACCCTAAGCACCCCTGATGGAGAGGAGGGGGAGAGGGTGGGAGGAGGAGAGGCGCTGAAGGCGGTGACGATGGCTGTAAGCGGGAAAATCCGAGGGAGGGAGCGACGGCGTCTCTGCAAGGGAAGTACAAAGGGCAAGGGTGAAGGGGACAGGAGGAGAGAGATAAAGGCGGGCGGGAGAGGGGAAGAGGACCAGTGCAGACAGAATATCACCTTCTGGTGAAATTTTGGCCGTACCCAAGGGGGAGGGGTAACGTCCTCGCCAGCTGATTCCGAAGTCGCCGGTCCGATTACTGGATGGGTGAGATGGATGGGCTGCTTTTTGACTGTCTTTTTTTATTTAAGTTAAACAACAACCTGGTTATTATCGGATTGTTTGCTCGTCAAATGAAAATCTGAAAACTGACGAGACATCCGGCAGCAAGTTCATCAACAGACCTTAGCTTGAAAACTGCCACCAGGAAAGTTAAAACTTGGAACGAATATCGGGGTGAAATTCGATTTAGTTGTAAGTTTAGGAACAATAACTTCAGAAAATATGTCAATTGGAAATTGTCAAACGTTTGAAATGGTTTCATCAGTCGCAAGAAAGACACGTATAAGGAAATTTACCAGCTTCGCGAGCACCACACTACCATAATAGCATACACGCCAGCAAAAGTACGAAGGTATGAAAGAACGCCATTATTTTCCCTGTCGCGTCTTCCACGTAAGAATGCATACGTTCAGAAATGTTTTAATACACATTAAGATGCACATTGCAAAGGGCCTTTAAATTAATTTCATTCGATGCTTTAAGCTCATTTTTTATTTTTTTCCCAGTGAACTGGGCTCAAAATGGGATACGTAGTACATCTGGAAGGATACGAGAGTGACTTATTCAGGATGGAAGGAAGTTCGGGGAGGAAGCAAGAGGGTCCAAGGGCGAGAGCGCGCCCCGAACATTACGGCACGGCCCCCTTTATGCAATCATCCCCCTGTATTGGGGGATCAAACACCCCCACCAACTCGCCCAAAAAACTTCCGAGAGGGGAGGAAGGAGCATGGGACGGGGTTCTCCATTAACGCCCCCCGGCACGTCCCTTCCCCCGAGATACGGCGCATAAACATAAACAAGCCAACCCGCAATGATATGAATACAATGAAGGGGGTGAGCGGTCGCCATGGAAACGCGAACGCGTGGGTTCCGACCCCACCATCCGACTCCCCTATGAGTAGCCGCCCCTGCGGCCAACGCCGTCACGACAACCGATTAAATGCACAGCCTCGTCAATTCTTGTCTCGGGAGCGAAATTCAAAACGCGCCCAATAACACTTAGTGAAGTCTTGAAATGTGTGAGAACTGCTGAAATTCTAGAAGAAACGTACTGCCGATTGGCTTTTCGGCGCGAGTGTGCAGCCTAGCAGTCCCAGGACCAAGGTCAAGCGCCAGAATTGAATCATGCCCGTAAAAGTGTAAGTTTCGTCACGAGAACTCCATTAGGTATATCCTGCTCACGCCAGGACCCGACCCAACCAACATGCATCATTCATCCCTCATCCACCACAGTTCACAGTACAATACGGCTCAAAATGGCCTTCCTGACAAATGAACAGGTACTATCCCGGCCTAGGCTACCGGCTTCGCCACCGTTTTAGCAAATTACGTACATGGTTTGTATAAAAAGTATAGAGAAAGTTTCGTAAAAATAGATTTTTTCAGATATTGCTAAAACGCCTCAAAATTCTCCGAAGTATGTACGCACATCCCTGAGCAACGACACACTTTCCCCAGTGGCCTATCCACGACTCGAAGGTTCCCTAGTAGACGGATTACGGAAGGTCCTTAAGGGTACGCGAGCAAATTTCTTTGACGGCACTTGAGGGTACCATGGTGGTGTCCTATGAGGGAGGATTTCACTTTCGGTCATCGAAAATAGTCTGCTGGTGCCAAGTTGGTAATGTAAGGGGGTTGAGGAATCTTCGCGATGAACTTTTTCGTCAGGTAGTCGGTTACCTCCGGCTCCATTGTCGTAATGTCGGACGAGTTTAGCGCAGATCTTTCGCATCGCCAAATTGTCAATGAACGTCAATTGTGAATGAATGTCAGGTGTGAACTGTCATCTTGTCAATTCCAATACGATCTGCGATCTTGCGCACACTTAACCGACATTGTCTGAATTCAGCACCCTACGCATACGTCAAGTCAAAATTGCTACCGATAATTTTTATAAAAACCTTGTGTGCTATTGGCCGTCTGACGCAGGACACCCGCATGTCGGCAATGAGTCGTGTTCCGTCCTCCTATAGCACCTATATACACTACAATATATAATTTATATGCTAATTCCAAGAATAAATTTGAAGCGAGAGGAAGATAATCGGACGTAAATTATAGTGAGAAACAGAAGAAAGTAAAATTCCTTTTGCCCGACAGTATAATATACTGATTTAAGAAAGGTAAATGAGCGTTGTTGGGAGAAATCCAAAGACAGCAGGAAAGATGGACGCAGAGCATTTTTACTGGCGACGAAATGCTAAAGACTGGGATAGTGGAGTGGACTGTGGAGATGGGAGAACGTTAGGCAAGTGGGCAAAGAATAGGAGAATTATAATGATGTTGGACGCAATGAAGAGAGATAGAATGTATACGGCGTTGAAGAACAGTTATTGTAGTCTTGGGGGCCAGGTTTTGTCGTATAAAGCGAGGCCAAGAGATGCAGAAGTGTTCACCATCTTCTAAAGGGGGAAGCATCATCTTATAAAGGCGGAAATGTTTCGTTGCAGCCTAATATCTCTCTCCATTGCTGTCCTTTTCAAATCTTTCTGCACATGTTCTATTTTGTCATCCAGAAACTTCTTTCTCTAGGCCTTCCTCCTCCTTTCTCCCAAGTACTTTTCCTTCCATTATATTTTCCAGAAAGTTATCAAGCCGCAGAATGTTTCTAACAAGATTAAATTTTCCTTTCATCTATCTCTTTCGTTGAATTTCATTCCTCTTTAAGCCCTCTCAATACATCTACGCAGCTATTCTTTTCTATCCCTCTCGTTCTCGTTATCCTTCTCCAAATCCACATTTCCATTGCTTCCAGCCGAGACTTCTCCATCTTTACCGATGCCCAAGTTTCACATACATATAACAATGTACTCCAAATAACCTTTTTGCAAACGGTTTTCAAATTTCCAATTTATTTAGTAGAGAAGAATTATAAACAACGTTTAGTCTGTGTCCATCCAAAAACCCCCCTTAAAACTGCAGACTACCAAATAAAAAAATCCTTTGCAAGCGGAGTATCCATTACGAAATAACTTTGGGGTCATGTTTATTTTGTATCACGAGAAAAACTCAGTAACCACTAACACTTAAAGAAAATGAGTTAAGCCCTTGAGTTCATAGAGATTAGCACACTATTGCCACGAGCCGAATGGAGGAAGGCACACTAGAACAAAACACGGGAGACATTGCGCGACGCCATTTGAATTAACATGCTGTGTGCCATTCTGGCAATAGTGAATGTAACTCACTCACTTAGAGAATGTAATTCTTCAAAATCCCTATTTTTACGGAGGACAAAAAAAATTAAATTATGCAAATTATGCTATTATGCCAAATTCGAAAATAATGTATTTTGTAGGCGTTGCCAAAATATGAATAAAAATGCAATCAAATGTCCATTTCGTTTCCGTTTTTCTTACACACCAGTGTACACATTTTAGGTACAACATTGGACAGCATAGTATCATTACTATCACTGCTTGACGCGTTTAAGGTTATTGGTATTAATAACGGTAGTCCACAGGTTAAGGTAGGTATTGGATGAACACACTGGCTATGCTTTTAAGCCTTAACTATCACGACAAAACGTGACACCCCGCACAGCACCAAACCCTTAACCAATTCCGCAATATTTCCGCTTTTCTTCAGTCCTTCCGATTCTTTCCCCTCCCCCTCTACCTTACCTGCCGAACGCTCTATAGTACTTTTAAAAACTCAATCGCCAATCATAGCCCCACTATATCCGCTTCTCCTGACACTTTGAATTTCTAAACAACTTTTCCAACAACTCTATTCTTCCGTACCATGCCTAGTACTTTTTCGTCTGTTTTCCTTCCCATCCTCCCCGTTTTCCTTCACGCACATGCGCCCATTAATCTACGCTTATTCACTTGCCTCAACGTCCAAGTTTTGGAGTCGCATAGAGCTACGCTCTATATCAGAGTTTTCACCAACATTTACTTGGCATACTGACTCAATATCATATCTATTTTTTAAATGATTTTCTGATAAGTGTACATATTTGCGTACAAAGTCATCATTAGCTATTACAATGCGGCGATGGAATAATGCGCCACAGCGACACGACTTCGGGGAGGACGAAGAGTGGAACCACGCACGCGAGGCGCAGTCCGCTCCCCACCACGCTTTCCTGTGGTCACCGAAAACAGAGAAAATCAACTAGCTATATGGAAACGGAGAGCCTGTCATCACCATCATCAGCATTTCCATCCTATGATTCGTTGGTTGCCGTTAGCTCTCCACTCTTTCATTTATCCAACGTTCTCTTTCCCTGCCCTCCGCCCACTTAAATGAGGATCCACCAAAGCCATCACCCACATCTCCATGACAACGATTGTGGTGAGGCTAATTGATCGAAACGTCATCCCTCATTTCTCTCCGACACCGAACTTGCTCATTCCCTCTGCCTACCCGCACAATACACGCTCGCTCCAACATGCTGACTAAAGTATTCGATTCCATACCTATGACACTCAAAAAACACTTTGTTTTCATTTGAACTTCAACGTCAGGGAGTTTTTCTTTAAATTCAAGAACTCATATCCGATGAAAAAATAGATTTGAACCATGGCGATTTACGACAAGTTGCAACACAACTAATTCCGTAACAAGACGCCACGACCGGGCAGCATTCAATGAAGAGAAGGATGTCTGGAGCACTCGAGAGGGAGAGCAATGGGAGAGAGAAATGGAAAGGTAGCAGAAATAAGGGAGGGAGAGAGAGACCTGGCGATGAAAACATTACGAGGCACGCTCTAGACTGCAACAGGAAAAACCAGTTCTGGCCCCGGCGGAAGAATTTCCACAGATAATTGAGCGCATTTATCGAGTTTTCACAAAATGAGTAAAGTAATGACGGAGGAAGAATTTCGTCTCATAATTTGTGCTTGGGAAGGAAAAGAGAGAGAGATAGAGAAAGAGAGAGAGGGTCGGTCTTAAGATCGGAGAGAGCCAGAGAAGATAAGGATAAGACGGTGAAGGCTTCCTTCCATTAACTCGCCGTGGGAAGCAATTGTTGCTAAAAGGGAAGTGGACGACCCGCCCCCGTTGGAAAGAGGAGATTGGTTGTGTCGACAAAGTGCGGCCCCCTGGCCGTGGGCGAGTGGGATGGCGTGGGGGAGACTGGGTGAAAGACCGGGTTTTGGGGGTGGCCAAAGTTTGCCGGCCTACTATTGACTATATTTGATCTGGCACTACCAAACAGGATTTTAAACCGGTGTATCGACAACAGCGACGCAAAAACATCCACACTATACCTAATATCCAATGACGTCTTAACTTTTTCCAGCATTACGCCATTGCCTATCTGCACGCTCCATATTGAATACAAAAGCATTTCAAATATTCCTGGACAAAATTGAAGTAATAACATCATGACAACCTTTTTCCAATGGCTTCAGACAAATTGACCGATGTGGAGCGAATTATAGAACCAGGACAGGATATACTTTTGAACAAATGATATTCTCAATACCTGGACACAATACGATCAACATTGACACAGTGGAGCAGAAACCAGAGTAGAAAGAAAATTTTTTTTCAGAATTATACTATGCAAAACCATCCCCATGGACCGTAACCCGGTGGAAGGACTCGTACGTTCTAATGACACCCAGAGCTGTAGTCTTGTGACATCGCCTTTTTCGACTCACAAGGCGTTATCCACAAAGAATTTGTGCCTCAGGGCTACAGTGTGTTACGTTTAAGCCCTCAAAAGACTGCGGAAAAGAGTGCAACATGTCAGGAAGGAAATCTTTGCTAACCGTAGGCTACAACACGACAGACGCGTCGTCACACACCACCTTTTTGTTCCGTACCGCTTGGCCAGGTACTCGCGACCGAGTACCTGGCCAAGCACAAGAGGGCAACGTTGCCTCAGTCACCATACAGCCCCGATGTGGCAACACGGGACTTCTTTTTGTAACTAATTAAAAGACAATAAATCTTCATGCATACAATATTATCGGAACACGGCTATTCGTGAGTACGCGAGAGCGCGTAGATGTAAGTGCCCAATGTGACCAGAGTTAGCGTAAATATTTTCTTTGACCGTAAGTCCTCTACTTTCCATACTTAACGGTAGCAAGAACTTACGAAATAATTCAGAGTAAAGAACAATAAAACACGGTATTAAGTTGAGCTGAATAACGGAATGAATAAAATAAACACAAGTATCAAATAAATTTAAGTCGAATTGAAAAACGATACAATTAGCCCTCAATGAAAAACAATATCACGCACGGATAAATAATATTGAGATGAAATGACTATATAATGGATGTTACAATATTTATAAAAACCTTCCATTCGACGTGGCGACAAATATCCTCAGAATACTTTCGCATCCGACGATAAGTTGAGAAAAAATAAAATGAATACTGTATCCACCCACATAAAGATCGTCGAAGAGCTAGCCGTTTCACAAACAATTCGACCAGAAGGAACTCACAAATTGACTAAACGGAAGCGAAGGGCTGAAGAGAGAGTGTGGAATGTCAATTTACTCGAATGGAAGAAGACTATGTGGGAGGCACCTTCTTCAAATCTTCGGATTGAAAGTGAAAGAAAGGAAGAGTGGATAAATGTCGGCTTTGCGGGACTGACGAAGAGGAAGGGGGAGGCGTAGGAGGAGGCTTTAAATGACTTACTCTAGTGCCGGAGGAGTAGGACGCCGGGGAGGGGGGAGGACACCATGGCATCGGAGGAATCGGATATTGATTCAAGAGGCGACCTCAACCCCCCCTCCTCTATTTGTGACGGAGGAGGGGCGAGAAATTCGATTTGCGACCCATTGGGGTAGGTGGCGAGTGGCGATGGGGAAGAAGGGGGCCAAGGGGTCGGTTTCCGGGTGACGGAGAAGATCAAGAACTTCCGTGAACGGGAAGGGGGCCGGCCGGTGACCGATTTCCCTTGGCATCACTCACTCCCTAAACGTTAGAACCCCTAATGAAAACTTTGTTGCAATTTTCCACTGTTAAAACTTTATTGCCGACCATGGTTTCGATACACTGTATCATCTTCAGGTGAGGGAGAGTACAGGGAGAAAGGATATATATACCAAGGAGGGGTGGCAGGGGAGGAGGGAGCGGGTGGGAAGGGGGGTGGGGTTTTGTCATACAAAGAAAGGCAGGAAAAACCAATGGAACCCCCCGAAGTGCGGGCAGCTCACTCTTCGGGGGGGGGGAGGGAAGGTGTCGCCATAATGGTCACTGAGGGAAGTTAATAGACAAAAGTGGGGAGGGGCAAGAGAGGAACTGAATGTCGTTAAGTAGCTCTATCTTCTGGTTTCTCCGTTGGATAATCTCTAAACTCTCGAGAGCGTCCAATTTCTTGCTCTTTTCGAATTTATGCAACGGCTTAAATTCAAAATCCGGGGAATGGTTCTTCTCCAAGAGGTGGGTGGCAAAGATGGATGTGGTGTTGCCCAACGCATAACATTTCCGATGCTCATTGATGCGTGTGGCGAAATTTCGTCCAGTCTGTCCCACATAAGTAGGATAATTATAATAATAATAATATAATATAATTATAATAATAATATAATAATAATAATAATAATATAATATATAATAATAATATATATAATAATATAAGATAATTTCGCCACACGCATCAATGAGCATCGGAAATGTTATGCGTTAGGCAACACCACATCCATCTTTGCCACCCACCTCTTGGAGAAGAACCATTCCCCGGATTTTGAATTTAAGCCGTTGCATAAATTCGAAAAGAGCAAGAAATTGGACGCTCTCGAGAGTTTAGAGATTATCCAACGGAGAAACCAGAAGATAGAGCTACTTAACGACATTCAGTTCCTCTCTTGCCCCTCCCCACTTTTGTCTATTAACTTCCCTCAGTGACCATTATGGCGACACCTTCCCCCCCCCCCCCCCCCCGAAGAGTGAGCTGCCCGCACTTCGGGGGGTTCCATTGGTTTTTCCTGCCTTTCTTTGTATGACAAAACCCCACCCCCCCTTCCCACCCGCTCCCTCCTCCCCTGCCACCCCTCCTTGGTATATATATCCTTTCTCCCTGTACTCTCCCTCACCTGAAGATGATACAGTGTATCGAAACCATGGTCGGCAATAAAGTTTTAACTGTGGAAAATTGCAACAAAGTTTTCATTATGTCTCGATTCCACAATATCACGCCTGATTCTTCATTTTTCGTTAGAACCCCTGTTCTACCGGACTACTCTAGTTATGGAAATTCTCAATCTGCTCCTTGAATTTTCGTAATATTAGTATGAGAATGTGGTCATACGGAAATACAGTTTTGCTTTTATTAAATACTGCGCCCTTGACCTCCTCAGTTACTAAATGAAATCATTAAATCATTCCAAGAGTAGTTTATCTATTCTGTATTTTTTAAGCCGAACCACGATTCCTGCTCAAATACAGTAATTAAAAAAAATGCAAACATATTCCTCATGGAAAATGCGCTGTTGGTAATAGGATAGTTACATCCGTACATAATGCAGAAAACGCCTTAGGGCATAAAAGCTTAAAACATAGAAAATAAAAAAGATTCTTACTTTTTGTAATCTATTACAACAACTTACTGCTGTTAAAGACCTTACTATATGTACTAGAACAAATAAAAATAAATGGGTTATGACTTCTGAAAGGAGGTGTAAATGTTCAATTATCTGAAAATGAATGTCCTCAATCATTGAGAGAAATCGCATGCATCCATATTTCACGTCTTTGATTGCGGGGAAAGGAAACTATGTTGTCAGAGTGACACTGGACGAGAAGAGCAGTTTCCCACTTAGCCCCCTGCCTCGGTCTTCCCATGTCCACCTTAGCCACGCATTGCTCACCCCCCACCGCTTTCTCCTTTTACTCCCGCACACTTTTGGCTTTCGTTTTGACTTTCAACATTCTGCCACAGAAAAGCAAGAAAACAAGCGGCAGATGTTGGCGATATGGAGCCATTGAACTGCGGGCGCACCATATTATCAGCACAATCAATGTGAAATCAGGACGGATGCTACCGAACGCACGAAACTATTCAAAAAAGGCCTATTGCAAGATTACAATTACGTAGGGAGACTAACACATTTGCTAGTACTTTTTGTAAAATAAATTACGAAGGTGACACCTTGAAAAAGAAGAGTAAAATAAATTACAAAAGTGACACCTTGAAAAAGAAGTGAGAATGTCGGTGGGCTATAGGAGGCAAGTGAATAAACTTTTCGGGCGACATTAACGCACGCAGAAGAACCGAATAAGTAAGCAGAGTAGGGAAAACTAAAAGGGATTTCTTGCGATACGTTTGGACTGTCCAAAATCTACCTTTCATAGGCAGGACGAAATGAATGAAAAAAGATGAAAACCACAAGTTCTACTACGCACTTATTTCACTTCATACTGTTTGCTTCGGCGTCTTTTACCTAGAGTGTCGGGGACTTAACTAAAAATCATCGGCCAATAGCCTAGCAGCTCCACAACACTCCCTCGTGGCGTCTTACAGAGCAGACTGTACATATGCATGTATTCAAGTGATTTAGGATTGAATTATCCCCACCCTGTGCCAACTCCTACGTGCATCGATGAAAATTCAATGGTTCGTTCGCTACTTAATGTACTTCGAAGTAACTGCCTCGACATAAACACGGGTTTTATTCCATCACGGAAATAAATGGTCAGGGGTATTTCGACGGAAGGGTGCCTCCGAACGGTAGTTGGCGCGCATTCCTCCAGCATCGGCGAACGTCCTCGAGAAACGACACCGTCCCCCACCCCCACGCCGTAGAGATCCATGGAGTTGCACCATCTACGACACCACCGCCCGACGACGACTCGAGCGAAGGTTGCCCACCCACCGTCGCGTCCTCTCCCCCACGGCCTCCCCCTGGATTCCCTACTTACACGTGAATTTCGGTCCATCCCGTCTTCCACTGGATACAGTATCATACTTAATTAAAAACTCTTTTACGCTACGTGTTTTATCTACGCATTTAAGGTTTTTCATGTCGTATTGTCCGGGAACAAAGAGGGATTTGCCAGGTATTATTTTTGCCTATAAAATTGGGGTTCAGAAAAAAATATTCAGTTTCTTAAATAAATACAATTCATACGAGGAAATCAAGAAAATAGAAATGGTTTAATAATTTAAGACCACTTTCAGAAAAGCTAAAATTGCGTTTACCAATATTTTTCAGGTCGGCAACATTTCTCGTATACCGACCAAGTAGCGGACACTCTCCAACATCACTTTAAAACCACGTGAAGTTCACAAAGAAAATCAGTGATGTTTCCGCGCGATCAACACGCATCACAATGAAGGACACACGATCAGAATCGATTCAGCCCTAGATTGAACCGATCTTAATAGAATGGCGTGCAAATGATCCATTGTTGCAATGGATCTCAAGGCAATCGTTAATTTAAATCGAACATTTTATACGCTCGTTTAGGCAGATCGATTCAAGCCAGCATACGATTTCCTCTGATTCAATTGCATCGATTCTTTGTCGGTAGAGGGGTCGCCGGGACCCCCCAGGGAAGGAGGCATAGCGGCATGTGGGACCCCGACTGGCCCCTCTATACGACAGAGCGGTGCATGGCGTGTAGACTACACATGCTCCCCTATCCCCCTCGACTCCTCGCCCCCCCCACAAATGCAGTCTCCACTGCAAGAAGGAAGAGAGCAAAGGAGTCAAGTGGGAATTGTGAGTGCTGTTCGCATTGAGGCCAGCGGGGTGGGGGGCGGTAAGGGTCGCCGCCCTTCTCTCCCCCTCGCAATCTGTCGGTGGGACGAATGCAGTCGAGCGAAGGGCGAGGGGGGGGGGGTTTGCCATGGCCCGTCCGCCGTCTGATTGGGTCATTGTGCCCAGAGGCTGGGGCATCCAAAGGGTCCACCCCCTCGCCCTCGGACCCCCGTGGACCGCTGATTCGGAAATCGCCCGTGGCAAGGGGCCGGCCGGCAACCGCTTCGGTGACAAAGCGCCGCCGGAAGATTTTGAATATGACATTATACCACGGGAGATAAGATCATGCACTTAAAACCAAAGACATGCATTACAAAAAGAATAAGGAAGAGATATCGTTTTGCCGAGAAAAAGAATAGAAAGAAACAGCTGCGACTTACATCAGCAAAGTGATAAAAATCATTATTCGGTGGTAGACAGATAAAAGATTTTTAAAATATCTTTCTATTATTACGCGCAGCTACGTGTACCTAGTAAGCTAAAATGTGTATCGTAACTATTTTCGAAGGGTGACATTCTTTTTCTTCTGTTATACTTACGTAATCGTCGTCCGTATGTTATTTATTGCTGTCCAACTAGAAGATTTTTTTCTGAAATAACAATCTTTAATAAGCAGATACGTGTTTTTGATGCCAACAACAATCCTTCTCATACTGTGAATGCGCTCCAGCCACATACCACGTAGGTAGCATGTGGGGAAACATGCAGATGTAATTGACTAAAGAACATAATTAGAAGATTGGCCCTGTATGGTCCCGGAACATGGCCTTCGAGGCAAGAGGATTAGGGTAAACTGGGGCTTCTGATATGTGGGTGTGTTGACAAAGATGGAGAAAAATTTGGACAGAGAGGAAGACAAACGACGTAGTTTAAAATATCGTGGAAGAGGAGAGAAAGTTGTATTGCGGTTAATTTTCCGCAATTCGGTGGCGGCGGAATAACTTCCTCGTCTGCCAACCCAGAGGTCGCGGGTTCGATTCTCGCCTACGTGGTTTTTCCACCACCTAGGAATTGGGTGTATGTAATTCTCAAATTGTTATATTAATATTCAAAGTCCGATGTACAGGTCGAAGTGCTGTTTTCGGACTAATGCAAAATAAATAAATCCGAGGAAAGCAGAGAAAGATGGCGGAGTGGGATGATGCCGTGATAGAGGGAAACTGATAGATGAGCAGGGAAGAGGAAGATATAGAATAACATAGGCAGCCTATCGGTAGATCTTATCGAAAACCATCATTTAAGGTGTAGGATACCTATGATAAAACTAGCAGAGCGGATCAAGAGCCCGCGAGAATTGAGAATGAAATCCCGGGAAGAAGGAGAGGTGTCCTGGAAGGCAAGGAATACTGTTCCAGTGGGGACGATCGGAGGCGTCACAAACTTTGTCGAGAGGCGGCACACCAGACGAGAAATGGACCCGGAAAACAAACCATACAGGAAGGATGGGGAGTTGAATGTCCCAAGCTGATCATTACAGAAGCTAACGTACGGAGTTGACGAAGTATGGAAGTGGTGTTGTTTTGCTGCATGTGCCACTCTATAAATTGGTATTATTAAATTGGTCACTCTATATATTGGTACATTACCTCACGTGGACAATTTTTCTAAATGAATCAACAAAAAGAAGAGAAAAGGATGAGGGACAGCAGGTGAGCGAGCGTGCAGAGGAGAGAGCAGAGGGCAGCAATCCAATTGGCCGACGAGACGGATACATGCGTGCGTGCCAACTCGGAAGTACATTTGTTCGTGCACGATGAATGCGTTTCCTCGCACCTGATGCTCGCAGCGAGCGAATTCGCGTGCACGGTGCCCAGGCACGCGCCGGGGGCCCGCATCGCACGCGCACCCACCTTCGAGAGCGGGCACTTTGTGATTTCTGCGGCCGGCCATCGTCCATCTAGAAATGCCCCACCCCCAACCCACGCCTTTGGTCTCTCGTCTCGACCGATTGCTCATCATGAGTGTCGCGATCGGGGTACGTGATGCCAAACCCCCGCACTCGATGGGTGGGGGGGGGAGGTTAGGAGGCTTGGTGGCCTTGGTGACCGACTGCGTGTGACTTCGAGAAACGGAACGGTTTCTCGCAGTCCTATGCAGAATCGCAATCCTATGCTTTCCTGGTCCTATGCAGAATTTAGGTGCATCATACCATCTCTAATACCCGTCTTGTACCGTCCGTGACCTGTGATGCAACATTTTCACTGATCATGCTTAAAAATTTTACGCACGTAATTCTGAAAACCAATTTTTCAAGAAAATACAGAGTAACGTAATGGTCGATTGAAAATGCCGTTCTTATTTTCCATCATGCCAGGAATAACCGAAAGGAGAAATCACATCTGATCTTCCTGGTCGACCTAGGCGTGAAATGAACCTTTCGCGATATGTCTCCCTAGTAACACGCCAGGAAGTGGCCGAGAAGTCAGCAGGTAGAAATTTTCAATTTTCGTATGTGAGTGCATTGTTACAGTTTTACGGTACGCGCGAGGTGTTGAGCGGCCAACGAAGCACAAGCACAAAAGAGGAGAGGCGGGTGTCGAGGGGAAAATGGCGACCGCAGGACAGGATGCTGCTCCGGCGATCAACTCCTCCCTCGACCGTGAAAAGGGCACTGCCGAAAAAATCACCCACACAAAAAGCAACGGATGCAGATGCAGACTTCCTCGTCACGTCCCAGAGCTTCGGGAGGGCGCCGCCGGAGGAGGCGATTGAAAACGTTCTTTTCGAAGGGTCCAGATATACGGACACTGGCTCATCACTACACCACTCATTGGTCCTCGACCATGGAAATCCAACGGGGGAACGCACTCGAGGCTTTAAAAAAAAGTATCTTCCCACGCGAAAAGGGTCAGAAGAAACTGCGATTAAAAGACAAATAGAATCGAACCGAGAAGCAACTTTTACACCCTACGGATTTCCGATTACAGCCCACAGGTCCGGTGTTCGCCTTTTATGTGTTTTCCTATCCCCTTTCCTTACACCTATTTCTATGTTTGAATGAATATACATATATATATATATATATATATATATATATATATATATATATATATATATAACTTGGACAGTAACAAACAATATAAGAACAGATAAAATTAACACTCGCATGTAATTTCTTCATAATTTCGACAGAATTTAGCTCCGTCTTCATCAGAATAAACAGTAGTATTTTTCAAGTTATTCCCACAGATCATTCATTTTTTCATTCTAATCAGTTCGTCGTGAACTTTTAAATTCAGAAACAAGAGAAATACATTAAGTAACATAGATTGATAGCATTTACGAAGATTTTTAGATCCAACAGTATTTTAAAACTTCAATGCAGATAACAAATGATAATCTCACTCTAAAATTTAAACTACACTAAAAAACATTACTCCCTGGGCTAATGTAACAAACAATGAAGTTTTCACTCTGTTTATGATAATAACAGTAATAATGTAGTCATTGTTCTCATAATTTACGCATGGATTGGAAGGAGTAAATATTTCGAGAACTCATCAATAGCACTGCTAACGATACGATATATTACTTCCGTTCCTTTTAAACATTATCGACCTTAATGAAGTGTGAATACATCTCTGATACAACTAATTGTAGCGATTTTCTTCGTTCCACCTAATAAAATGCAATACTGCCTTCTGACACGGTCAGAAAAAAGACACTGATAAAGTTACAAATAAAATACCTGACATATATTTTATAAATGCGTTAAATATTCGGCCCCGCCATTCACCAATGCAACAGAGCTCCTCGAGCCTAGCACGCTTTTAGCGCGGAATGTCGCAGGCGCGCGTGGGCCCGGTCGAAGGGCCTGCATCTGCATTCCACGGCGGATTGCTAGTCTCTCTTTCCCACCCTCCCCACACCCCCGGCAACGAATGCACCTCCTCCTCTCTCCGGGAAACCCGAAATAACCTCGCGCACTTACGAAGCGTATCCGTCTCCACTCGAACAGTTCCGATCACGGTCAACGAACGAACGCCCTCTCCCTTCCCCTCCCCTCACCGAACCGTCTCGCAACGACGGACGGACCCATTATCCTCCCGCGGAAGAATCCCCGCCGCCAGGGGCGGTGCTTGGGGGGGCGCGCGCCCTCAACGCTCTTTCACCACCACCCCCAAAGTGTTGGAGCCACGGTGGACACCACGGAGTACGGGCCAGGCGAAAGCGCGGGGCGACGTGCGGACACGACCCGCCCCCCCCCTCCCCCGGGGCGGACAACGGGAATTCGGACGAGACCGTTGACGCCTTCCGAGTTCCCCTTGGCAAACGATGGCTGCGACACCATGGGCGCACCAGGCAGGTTTTCAATCACCGTCGATTTCAATTGACGTCACCCTAACAGGTGACCCAAAAGGTTGGTTCGATGAGTAGCTATCAGAAGGGCACAAAAGCGTCCTTAGAACCCAAAGGGGATAACCCCACCCTGCTGTCAAACTGCTAACACGTTCAGTGGTCGTCCAGGGAAAAACGTCCACGGTTTTAGAACATTTCTGACATCCAATCCTTTGAGCAACATTGTCCGAAGAACACCCTCATATAAGGATGCCCCCGCCAAAACCGTTAAGTTTTATAAAATGTACTAGTTTTGAAAGAAAAAATATTCAAATCTGTCTCTCTCTCTCTCTCAACGGAGCTGGAGAATTGGACGAGTTCAGAGTATGAATTACTAGTATTCAATCATGTTCGAAATTAGTTTGTCTATATCCAACACAGTTGTGTGTGTGTATACATATATATCTATATATATATATATATATATATATATATATATATATATATAACCATAAACACAGTAATCAACCCGAAGGTCGGTTTAGTAGGTGATGGTAGAGCTCACCCATGTACCAAGCCCGCCGGCGTGTGAATATTCACACATCAGGGTAGGGGGGCCAGTTCCTTTCCCTGTGCCGGTTATGGTTTCCCAGGAAGACCTGGTACCCGAAAAATCAAGTAGCTTGGGTGGAGCTGCAGGTGCCCAAAGTTCCTTGCCCGGGAATCGAACCCGGGACCCTCTGGTCAGCAGTCCAACGCTCTACCCGCTAGACCACCGCGACCCATATATATATATATATATATATATATATATATATATATTATTATTAAGTAATCTACCGGTTAAGGTAGGTTTTTGGATGGACACAATTATCAAATAAACACTTTGTAACTCCAAACGAAACCCAATCCAGCAACCTAATCTACATCAGGTCCCTCTTCATCTCCGTGTACCTCCTTCTTCCCTTCATCCCGTCCAACATCCCTATCCTATTCCTGCCCTTTCCTCGCTTGCCCAACATCCTCCCCTCTATTACCCTCTTCAACATATATATATATATATATATATATATATATATATATATATATATATATATATATATATATATCGATGATGCGGAAGTACTCACGAGAGCAATATAACTTTTGGACGGCACAATAGAACACAGAATAAAACAGATAGCACGTAAAAGGACACTCACACTGTAGATGATTTAAGCTTTCGGCCTACTCCGAGGCCTTCTTTTCTCCGAGGCCTCGGAGTAGGCCGAAAGCTTAAATCATCTACAGTGTGAGTGTCCTTTTACGTGTTATCTGTTTTATTCTGTTCTATTGTGCCGTCCAAAAGTTATATATATATATATATATATATATATATATATATATATATACACACACACACACATTCAAATACGAAATTCCGCCATACGGCGCTCAAATATTCATTCAAACATAGAAATAGGTATAAGGAAAGGGGATAGGAAAACACATAAAAGGCGAACACCGGACCTGTGGGCTGTAATCGGAAATCCGTAGGGTGTAAAAGTTGCTTCTCGGTTCGATTCTATTTGTCTTTTAATGGCAATGATTGTGCTTAATAAGAAATTAAAAATACAGTTCACCCACTGCTTCACTATTACAGTACGCATTCACAGCTACCAGGCATTTTTAAAGATGGGCGGTGAGACGGTAGTGGGGTTTCGATCAAAGTGTCCTTCAGGGAATATATTTTTTATATCCAGGCGATGAGGGAAGCGGTGCACGGCACTGCAATGTCGATGCTCTAATTTATTTATTTCTATTCATTCGATTCATGACTACACATTCGTTTAATATATAAAATCTTTCAAATAGCATCCAATAACTCAAAAAATAGACAAATTTGTTAAAGATGTTACGTTGAAATAATAATGAACTAGAAATGCATGCAAATGGTACATTTCACACGGTAGTGCATAATCATAATTAGGTGAAAGTTGTTTTACGGCACATTTTCAATGAATGTATGGTGACAACTGGTGTTTAATCTCAATGAGAATTAGGGCAATTTAACACTTTTTTCAGTGAAAGCTATCATAAATATGAACTTCAACAACCAAGCCAAAATATTGCCTAAACTGGGCATTAATTTAAGTGAGTGAACACCAGTGATAAGAAAAATTAATGTCCTTGTCAAAGCAGAATTAAAAGATGTGATGGTATTACTTTACCATTATGTTAAGTGTCATAACACTATGTTATTGATATCATCTAATGTTATCATGCTGATGTAATTTAACTGTGGAGACGAACTGATAATGAATATTCAGAAACGTGTTGAGGCAAAGCTGTCACTGGAGATAGCCCACGGATAAATCATATCAATTTTGGTAAGTGGAATGGCGGAATTTAAAAAATCATGCTTCAATAAACTGAGAACACACCTTTGTGGAGGCGTTTAACAATAAAGATAATTTATTTGACCTTAACATATATTTGACATATTTACTTATTTAACTTGTCATTTACTTAACTCTTTATGATGCTGTCGTAAGCCTTAGGTTTCTGTTTTCGATACACCTGCTGATAGAGAAGCTTTGTTTTTAAGTGAAGAGCATTTCTGCTAAAAATTAATGACGAGAGTGAAAACGATTGTCTTTGCTAACTTAACATGAAAACACCGGTTTGGGCATTATGACTACATTCATAACTACGACACATATTCAACTCTCGAGTTTTTATGAAAGGAATGAGGCGATGTAATTATAGTGCGTTTTGGAGAATCGGACATGGCAAACTTCATCGGTTTTCCCATGTAAATCATGAAAACATGCTCGAAAACATTTCCAGGCAATTTGCTCATTTGTGTGAGCTGGGTAAAAAGTGTGTTTTAAGAGTGCGCTACACTCTAGATTACTCATAACTTGGCACATAATTTCCAAATTCTTTTAGGTTTGCGAGTCAATGGTTAGATAATAAAATATAAAGGCAGGTATAGAGAGCAAAATGATTACATGATTACAACTATCAGAATGAAGTACCTACATTGTGTAGATAATTGTGAGTAGCAGATATATGGTATATCAGGAGAAAGGAGCTATGATGTACATGCACTGAAGTGCCTATCTCAATTCCATTATTTGAAAAATGATCACATTAATGTTTTCAAGAAAAATAAACACTATCGATCAATTTATTTTATCACCCAATGCTCTTTAGCCACTTAAAAGAAGTTCTTTTAAGGCTTTTTATTAAGACAAGTCAGTTAATTTTTCTCAATTTTTTCTACTCTCCAAATATTTATAAAATCGCCAAAAGTAAACATCAAATTCTGTGGTATGAGATGAAAGCAAAATAAAATCGAATTGTGCAATGCTGACAACCTTAAGCTAAAAATGTAATATCACATAATTTCGTATTCAACGGTTGGTAAATGGTTACTCTTTTTCTTTTTTCGTTTGGTCATTACAGAAGTAATACTTTTTTAGCGTAAACTAATTGAAATAAACGCATCCAACCCCAGTTACATGTGGCACTCCATAGTTTTCCACCAGGAAATTACCCTTTGTCGACGCTGCCATACTTATCACATAATGATTACACACTGACTTCATGGAAAAGTGTGAGGTGTGTTTTTTCAACTTAATTATCAGAATAATAATTTCTACTAAGTAGGGAAAAATACATTGTATGTTTTAATCTCTAACGCAATTGATATACGTTTTTCGCAACATTAATCGGGACACATTTGTGAAAAGGATAACACATGTGGGGGGAGGTAAGGGCTAGTCCATCAAATCGAAGTGAAATTAGATTTCCCTCAAACTAAAATATCTTTGGCAAATGGTGGGTGACCGAACAATATTTTTTTCCGTATTCGAAAGCTGAAACGCAGTCAATGTTACATTTTAAATTCAGCATAGATAATCGGGCCTATTTCAAATGAAGGTTCCTCCTAAGGTTCTCTTAAAATTTTTGACATTCTCTACATCACAGACGTAACAATACCGCTTATTATTTTCCCCGTGTGCATGAGTACCGACCGCTCCGTGTGCCAAAGGGAAATCTCGTCTGCAGAACAATTCGTAGCAAATAAATAATGCACTTTTCCACTATTAAACGTGGAACGGTGCATTTCCTACGAATTGATCATGTTCGCCTTCCACAAAATCACGCCTGATTCGACACATTCAATTCGCCTACAGACGCAGTAGTTTATTTAGACCTCCATTTCATAGGCCCGCGCCAAATAAGATTGAAGGTGTTCGTTCCGAGGTTACCGCGGCGTACATTCGATGAGCTCCGAATTTCCCTTCGGTTTTCACCGCTTTCCCTGGCTTGGAATGACAACAAACGCGATGAAACTGAGTCTGCAATTATTTTGGCACAAATTACCAATTAACAGAATCAGCCTAATCCACTGCAGTCTCCAACGAAAGGGGGTGTTTATCCGATTATCGTTTAGATCTGATGCTTTCAACATTTCCAAGCGCCTCTAATACCTCATCACCCCACCATAGCTGCTCACATTCTTTTCGGGGGCGGGTCTCAGTTCCAAATGGATGGCAACTTTTTTCTTGGACTCTTATTTTTTTAATTTTCCAGACGAAGAGGTCGTTTTTTCCCCATTTTTCCGGCTTTCCCTCCTTCCGTGTTTTCCATTGATAAGCTAAACTAATTAATTATCTATGTTAATTATTTAACCCTCGCGCCATTGGTGGAACCAAAATATATTACGCTTAATGCTTTGATTTTTACCGCGCGCGATTACCTACGTAATTACACGAACTAGTCTCACGACGAAAACAAACATCGTCTCCATAGTGAGTTCAGAATTTACAATATCATATGCCCAATTATTAAAAAACAATTGTTCGTTTCCGTAATGTTTGAAGAAGCTGAGTAAACGGAATATTTTTCCCACTAGACGTCCGCTGCCTGGATCGACGAACATTTCCCATCCATGCGACGCCACATTCGCCGGCGCGGAAAAATGGTACCATGACAGGGCTGCCACCTACTGCAGAGTGAATTTTCTAACTTTTTGAGCTTTTCCAGTAAAAATTAATGCATTTTTCATGTTTTTCCTTTAGAGTTTTCTTGAAACCTCCTTGAACACACTGTCGTAAGTATTATCGCTTTAAGAAATCTACATGCATAATGTACTTATCCAGAATACTGCATATAAATAAATATACTTCATATAAATAATTAACTTTCTTCCGTGAAAAACAACTGACTCGGACGCCCCAAATAAAAAATTGGCCTTATTTTCATCCCTAGTCTGTGTGAGGATGAGAGCGACGAAGAACCTAGAAGAATGTTTTCCAGTGATGTCCTTATGTATACACTTCCCCGGTATTCCACGCCCAAATATAAATTCCCCGACTTTTCCAGATAGTATTGCTGGATAGCCAGTTAGGTGGTAGCCCTTCACGAACTCGCAATTCGTGGAGAAATTTCGCCCAAAGGGGAAAGAGAGAGAGAGAGTGTTGAGAGGGAGGAGAGAAACAAGGGCCGGTCATCAGGGAGCAGTTGCGGAGGCACCCTCTCCAAGGAGGGCGTAATCGAGGAGGATAAGGGGTGAGGAGGCTGCTCTCTCCGCCTTGCAGGGGTCCGGGCGGGAAGGGATGTGGGGGCACATAAATAAAAGAGATAAGGGGCGAGGAAGGCATGGGTGCAGATGGGGGCGGTGGGCTGAGAGGCGGAGGGGGTGAGAAATAAAGCCTTAAGTCTGAGGGACGCAGTCCGCGATAAAGCGTGAGGATGGAAGGGCGGGTGCCGTGACCTCCCCTCCTCTGACCGGTGATGGAAGCGGCTCTCATTCAAGAGAAATGAGTACCGCTCACGCCCGGGCCACTCGGGTTATTTCATCGGGACATTTGGGGGCTAGGGAAGCATAGAGACCGCTGGATAGTTCAGTAACCGCGCAGAAATGCACTTCAATAAAAAAAAGACAGCGATATCCCGACGAGGGAAGTGCTGCGGAAAAGGTCTTCCCTCGAATAATCGAATTTCCAATTCAATGAAACTGATACATGAAGTGCGCTACGGGTACCCATCATCCCCTACGCCGGGTGTTTACTCGCTTCCTAAAAACGGTGCTGGCAAAAGCAAAGACACTGCAGGCAGGCAATGCAGACGGAGTTTAGCAGTTGAGCGGAGTCGGTTGAAGTCTCATGTCATGTGACGAAGGAATAATAGGTAGGGTGAGTGAGGAAAGGGAATTTTGGAAGAGACTGAAGGAATATATGGCTTAAAATGGGCTGATATGCAAAAACGTTAGCCTCCGACGCACCAGTTGCTAAGTGTTGGTAATACATATTAATACAATGATAACGCGGAAATGTAATTAGGCTACACACATTTATAAATTTAAATAATGCCCTTTTCGCGATTTGTACTTAAATAATTCGTGATGTGTTACTTTTACCATGTGGGATGCAGTAATGAAGAAAATATTACACAAAAAATAAAATTGAAATAATTATATACTAAGGGTCAAAATCTTCCCATACGTTTTCATTTCAATTTTATGTCTCTAACTCTTCAGGCTTTGCAGAGCTATTTATTCATGTCTCTTACAACGTAATTCAGGATTTACATAATTTACTGGGGTGCAGTAAATCTTAATTAGAAGCGGCTCATTTAAAGGAATGAGCGATGATCACTCCCAGCAGCAAGCCCCGTCGAGCCAGAAAGACGTGAACACTGGCGCATGAAGCCACAACAAGGGAGCGTGACACTGCCGTCAATCATTTGACTATGGGATTGGTATTCTACCGGTTAAGGTCGGGTTTTAATGGACACAGCCTACACAACGGTACAACGATTCATTTACTTTCCACTCCGAACAAAAGCACAAGCTGACATCCCGCATTAAAACAAACCCCTCTTCATTTCTGTATACATCCTTCCTCCCTTCATTCTGTTCCACATCCCTATCGTTCCCTTCCCTTTCCTCGCTTGCCTAACATTCTCCCCTCTATCATAGTCTCCAACATCCAATTCCCAATCAAAACATCATTCAAAGCATCCATCTTCCATGCCTCTTTTGGATTTCTCCCAACAATCCTCTCTCCTCCCCCAAAATACCTAGCACTTCTTCATTTGTTTTCCTTTCTACCCATTTCACCTGCTCCATCCTTCTCCACTCCCAAGTTTCAAAAGCCTTAAATATACGTCTATAATCTTGCTTCAGTGACCACGTTTCCGTGCCGTACCAAACCACGCTCCATATCAAAGCTTTGACGAGTCTTTTCTTAACATCCTTAATCAATGTCCCTGTCAGTAATTCTTTCCTTCCAGTGAAAGCTTCTTTGCCTAACCAAAATTCTTCTCCTTTTTTCCTTACTACTTGAACCATTCTGATCCAAAACACTTTCGAGAAAGGTCAAATGGTCCACCTCCTCTCATAGACGTATGAGTCTCGTATATAGCCATGCAAAATCCATTTAAACTTACACTCATGCAACTGCATGTCCTAAATCTGGATGATCGGAGCAGCAAATAAGAAAGATTGGGCGCTTTGGAAAAGTAATACTACAGAATAATGGGGAAAATAAAGTGGATAGACATAGTGACAAATGAAATACTTTTAAAAGAGGGTGTAGTGAGACGCCTTTGGGGGATGCGTGCTAGAAGAAGGGGGGGAAATTGATTGGACATATCCAGAAGCACATTAGTTTACTGAAGTACATAATAGAAGAAGGGAAGACTTAAGAGAGGAAGGCCTAGGATGAACTAAGAGATGCAAATATTGAAAAATGTCGGTGAAAGGGGCCGGGAGGGAATGATAAACTGTTCCAACAGCTCTAGTTTATGAACAACTCGTATTTTAATATTTTACTTAGCTTTTCTCATTCTGGAAAACCGTATAACTTCCTTTTGCTTTACATTCATTCTAATTCCATAACTATCGCACTCACTTAATTATGCTAACATAAATATTCCCCACTCGTGGTTTCTCGATTGTAATGGTCCTAAATATATCTGAAATGGCGTGACCCCACTCACTTGTCAATCTTCACAATCTAACTTCTGACGCCCCACCTCGTATTCAACGCACGCTCGTGCGGAATCCGAGTATTGGTGAACATGCTTTGACAACCGAACCGGAGCCGAGAGGTGAAAAGGCACGAGACCCCTGATTGAAAGGGATTGATTATTTAACGGTAGTCTGCTGTCCGAAGATAGGTTTTGATACGCCCAGGGTCTCAGCACCGCAACACCTCTAAGCACTGCGCTATGATACGCTGCGTTACAATGAACTACTATAGTGTTTAACTCCAAATATTACCTACCTCCCTTCATACAATCATGCCTACCTCCTTCTCTCCCCCTACTCGGCTTACCTATCATTCTCCCCTCTATTTATCAGTCTCCGACATTCCATGTCTTATCGATGTGCCACCCACCCACCTTTAATACCTTCTTCCGATTTCTCTCAACAACCTTCTCCTCTCTCCCCCCCAACATGTTCCTTTGTTTACTTTATTTACATTCACTTTTTCCATTCTTAAAGGGAACACGTAGAGACAAACAGTTTGTAGAAAAAGAAATATCCGAGGCCAAATGGTATCCAATATTCCTTCCACAGTTTGTAAGGAGAACGGGATGAAGTCGGGTGGGTGTGTAGCGCGAGGTGTGGTGGTGCCCTTCCCAATGCGCGGGCGCCTGTCTGAATCGATGGCGGAGGAAAACGCACTCGACGGCACCACAAGGTAGCGGCACCCACAAAACAGTCATCCGGACATCGGGGTTGAGAGTGTCGCGAGCGCGTGTTGGAGGGGGAGCAGGACCAGTTCGCTCCTCTAACACTCACGGGGGAGGACTCCATTCCGTATTTCGCCTCTCATTACACGTCCAGCTTCACCCACGCCGCGCGAATTTCCATATCTCCCTGGGAAACCGCAAGCGGCACACACGGAATAAGGAGCAGCCCTTTATTAATGCCCTGTTGCTCTGCAAACCTACCCACACGAAGCTTAGTAAGAGGTGAGCCCGACTCTCACCTTTCAAACAAACCTCAGAGCTAACGAATGCGGTGCCTCGAAGATTAGTAGGAGTACGGCCAGCGGTAAGAATCTCATTCGAAATACAGAATAAGATATGCCGCACACCGACTTTGCAAATAGATTTTATATCATACTCGGATTTAAAATGAGTAGAATCAACTTGATATTCTGTTTAAATTTGAGGCGTGTTTGTGGCTGTGATGGTCAAAGGAGGACTGGTGGATGTAGTTATTAATGTGCGTTGGTTTGCGGTAAATATTAAATGAAAGCTGATTATTTCTTCTAGTGACAAGAAGGTCCAAAAAGGGGAGTGACTTGTGCTTCTCAACTTCGCATGTGAATTCAATCGATGGGTATTGGTTGTTAAGGTCCTTGAGGTAGTTGTCAACGGAGTAGGTGTCTGTGTCAAAAACTGCGAACATGTCGTCGACATACCTGTACCAGTTGTTGGGGAAATATTTAAATTTGCTTCGGCACTGTTGCTCGAAGCAAGACATAAATAAATTAGCTAGGAAGGGGGAGAGAGGATTGCCCAGGGTAGTGCCAAAGTTTTGTTTGCAGCAGTAGTTGTTGAAAGTGAAGAAATTTTTGTTGATGATTAAGGTCTCGGCATTTTTGTTTACATTGATATTCTGTGACGGATAATTTCAAACTGATTATTATTTCGAGCCTCGGTTATTCGATCTCGGCCAAAACGATAGGAAATGTAGGAGTGTCAGTCACAACATCACATCGGGTGTGTAGAACATGTTGTGGGAAGAAATAAACGTTGTGAAACGTTTCTGGAAGGTTTCAAAGAGATTCGTCAGAATTTTTAGTGGCACTGTCCTATCCCATTAATTGATACAATTTCAGGTTTCATTGATAGTTTCCGGCGTAACTTTATGAAATCGATTCATATTGGAAATGAAAAAATAGTAATTTTGTGATTCCACAGAAAATTTATTTTTTACGATACGATCCGGGTTACGATGTTCTACGTCATCTTCAGGTAAACCTCCGTTCAACGTCACCTAAAGATGGGTCGTATCGTAATAAATACATTTTCTGGGGGATCACAACGTTAATATTTTTCATTTCCAATTTCAGATACTTTGAAGAATGTCACCAAGTGCGTTCCCATGATAAACACTTTTCACGCGGATGAGAGGCGGGGAGAGCGAGCATTCAGGGCGGATTCCTCTGCCGAGGCGACGCGAACGGAGCGCATTGGCATGCGGACGCCGCGAATGCGCGAGTGCGGGCAGGGACGGCGCCTCGCGAGCCACAGCCCTTTCCCTTTAAGTCGCGAGGGGAGGCGCTTGAGGGGCGGGAGAGGGGTAACAAGAGAACAGTCCCTCGCAGCGAAGACCGAAACGTGCGGGCCCCCACCATGTTGGCGATCAATGACGTCAGGGCCCACCGTCATTGGGATAAGAGGACAGGACGAGAGGCGAGAAGAGGGAGAGAGGGAGGAAAAGAGAGAGAGAGAGAGAGAGAGCTGAGGGACAAGTGGAAGGCGAGGATGAGAGCAGAGGAGGGAAAAAGAGCGTGGGTACACAAGGGGGTGAAGGGGTAGAAAAAATCAATCCATCGCTCACCCGCTCGCTCCTTCCAACATCCCCACTCCGTCGTCCATCCACTAAAATGGGCGCGAAAAAAATACTCCAGAGCGACACAAAAAAAAACGAGAAAGCCTGACTTGAAAACATGAAAAAATGTAAACGTGAGAAATGAGGCTGGGTGGTGGAAAATGATGCGGAGTCGGTTTAAATGAGGAGGCGGGGGTGGGAGGGGGAACCAGGGGGTGGGGTGGGGGGCGTCGCCGTGGAGATGCGGACGCGGGCGACACACGCATGGTGTCTCATCGAGCGAGGCGGCGGGTGCACGACCCGCAGGGACGGTGAACGTGCCCGCGGCACGGATAGAAAATCCGCTCCGATTCGCGAAAAATTGTCACGAACGAACGAAAAGCGTCACGCTATTATCGGATAGTATGGAATGGGAGTTACTGGGATCACGATTACTTCACATGCGACACTTAAACCTCTAGATAATGATATTAAAGAGGATTTCAACGGTGGCACATAGGGAATAATTCAAGGCGCGCAGGTAGGATGGAGTGGGGGGGGGGGCTAAACAATAAGTTAACGAGGGAAACTGACTCCGGAGCAGCCCGGGATATTGTATCCTTTTGTCTGTCGCAGGACACCTCGCGAGCACACCAGTGAGAACACTCGCCAAAGATTTGTTTGACCGGTGAAGGGAAATTTATGAGATGGAGTCTTGCAACCTGCGTTACAGTTCTGCATTTGAGGCTTCAGGGATTACGGGTTTTGCCGCCACAGTATTAAATTATGTGAAAATTATTCTACAAACACAATGATTCCCCTTCAAAATCAAATATGTAGTACTTTAACATGCAGTTAAACCATACAAACGAAAATTGAAAAGCAAACCACATTTGAGTAGTAATGTCTGCAGTATTTACCTAGGGAACTTTTTTTAAAGATACGAGTTCGTATTTTTAAAAGATGGTATGAGCTCGTATCTTTACTGGCTCGTATCAGACAGTAAAACCGTCAACTATTTTGAGCCTTCTAATTATTATATACTTTGTTAAAATACATATAGCGTCCATTCTTCACTCCAACTTAAGATGTTTTATATTACACTAATTGCTGCTTTTCGAGAACTCGAGAAATCCTCACAACTCCCAATCAGTGTGGATATCAAAGCCATCCACTTCCACCTTGAAATATAAAATATTAAAACAAAACAATTTGCTTAAAAATAAAAAATATTCGTTTCAAATTTTGAAATGAGCAATACAAAGGACTGAATTAACTTTCACTGATGTGCGAAATTTCCACAGTGGTTTTCTTTCTTCCAATACTGATATTAACAAAGCCCACCCCTTTAATTACTTGATTACTTAATAGACGAAGCTTCACCTTGGATGTCAAAACCACAACATCCATGAAGGGCCGACAAATCATTCGGAATAAGAAATGACCATGTTTCCACGCCGTACAAAACAAAACCAGAAATTTTACAAAAATATATTGTAACTAAATATTAGGAGAGACTTTATTTTTGACATCGCGTGTTTAATGTGCAATCACCTTGCCACACACCCTAATGGTGGTGGGCATTTACCATGTTGATAGATAGAAACTGAGGGTGGCCAGCGGCGTCACCCGGAACCGAACCCAGGACCGCCAGTCAGTAGCTTAGTGGCCTATCCGCGGGACCCGGTATTGAGAAATTATATCGAAAGAAATTATTCCGCACGAGTCATCAAATCACTGAAAAGTTCATTAAGTCATTCTCTTTTGATGAAATGGATTCGTAGCATTAACCACCACTTCGGGAACCCACGTCAAGTTGACGCACGGCTCTGAGCGAAGACTACCCCGGGGGCGCGAGAGGCATCGAGGCGCACTCGCGTTCGTGTGCCCGGTCGGAACCGTCAAGATGTCAATGAGGTTCACGTGGATAGGGTCACGAGCGCCCCCACTACCAGGGATGGACCTCTCGTAGCCCCAAAATGATCAACCCAAGGGATAGAGACAAGAAACCTTAAGAGGGCGTGGTTAGTCAGCTTCGGACGATTTACAAACAATTTACATCTAGTGTACCCTATACAGGTATACCCTGTACGCCACGAGAGCGTGTGGTAGGGAGTGCTTGGTGATCAGCCATCAGTAATGAGGGTATTAGGTGATGACTGAAACTCCAATCGTTTTGTGTTCCCGTAGGTTCCATTTATAGCGCGCTGTCTTCTAATGTGAGTGATGAAGGATGCTGAGAAGGAAAAAGGAACCCTCACCCATATCGATCGGTTGTGCATTTCCCAACTCTACGTTGTACTCTAGACTCTACCCCTGTGTGTAATGGGGGGATAAAAGTATTCCCTCCTGTGCAAGCATTAAACTCTAACGATTTGGATATCGATCAAATAGTGCAAGTCGTAATGTGAAAATATTAGCTCTTCCATTGGCTAGAGAGTAATCCAGGCAATACAACGATGACAGGTTTACGGCCTGGGATGCTGCTCATGCTGACTTGATCCTTGATCCCTGCCCGAGAGAGAATGACCCTCAAGCGCGACCGCGAAATGAGAGAGTGATTAGCGCATGCCATCCGAGTCTCGTGACGCAAGGACTGAGCGATGGGGGAGCGAGGGGCGGTACCGTGCGGCGCAAAATCAAACGACTTAACTGCCCTCGCATCAGACCGCGTGCACTCGCCGCCACTTGCACTCTCTACTGCCGCGGCATTTTCATCGCGATGTTATTTATAAGGATTCTAATTCGAGCAACGCACTCACGAAGCCACGTACCTTCTGAACTGAGGAGAGAGTTCCCCCGCCGGGGTGGGGCGGGGGACAAAGGGCGGCGCTCCGGCTTCGTATTCCAATTCACGGCGGCGGCGGAGTCACAATAGTCCTAACGAGCCCCCGCACAGGTTGGGATTGGGCCTCGCCCCCTTTCCCAAACACCACTTCCCCCAGAGCGGCCCACAATAGAGCTTTATCTTTCTCTCTCCCTCGAAGAATGAGGACCTGCTTAAATATTGGTGTTGAGTGCACGACGGCATCAATGGCCCTCGGGTCGGGCGAAACGATGCGTGCGTGTGGGACGAGCGGGCGGGTTCATTTAAGGTAGGGGGGGAATCTCCCCTTCAACAAACGGGAACCAATTTCGTCTCACTGCGAGACAAGACGCCCTTTGCTGAAACTGGATAGGCCAAACATTTAACTTTCGCAGAAGTAGGCCGGAGACATTCATCCTCGTCTGTGTATTACATGGCATTCGAGTTCAGCACCGACAAAACGGGAATATGTACCTACACCTTACCCAACACAAGGCAGCGACGCAGGGGGTGTTGCGTGACCAACCAACACGGTCTTTGTTGATTAGTAATCCATGGCGTTCATCTACCACAACGAGCCCAATGGACGGTTTGCAGGGCAAGACGTAGATGCGGATACACCTGCGATTGGATAGTGCCTTAGAGTCAATTATACCACTCATTAATTTTTCATTCGAACATTTCCTCACCAATCGCGCTGCTCCGAAGGCGTTCCCAGCGTGTTTTACTCGGGTTTGGTCCAATGTGTGATTAATTGTCATTCCGTGAAATTTTTATTGACCCGCAATTCTAATGACTCTACGAGTAATGTTTGTGTAAGGGTATAAGGATTTCTTTCACCTACAAACGTTTTCGGATTGACCTGAAAACTCCGGTACTGACATCTAGACTGTAGAGACAGCATCTGTAGAGACTCATCTAGACTGTAGAGACATCTAGACGGTAGACATACTGACTGGGTTTGTCACATAAAAAATGGTAGGTGAGAGAGCACAGTGAGCAGTTTAAAATGACTGCGCAGCGGGTAAGAGATCATTGGTCGCCATACGACATAGGTAAGAAACATAACGAACGACAAATTGAACTTCCCGTATGCCACTAATAACAAGCAAACAATTGCTGTAATGCCTGGGAGACTTAACACAACACACCACACGTCCGTGGGGACGAGAGGAATCACTCTTGAAGATGGGACGCTTAAGCAAAAGATTTGGCAACAACTCGTACAACGCAAAACAGTTTTCGATTCTCTTGTTTCACTGGTAAAGATCTTCGAAGACAAATATATTGCGCAGTTTCCAAAAAATCAAAGCCAACACAGAATCGAGTCTACCAATACCGTCTACCGTTTTTAGTCAATTCCTTACCGCGACAGAACTGCCTGCACTAAATTATAAGCTAATTTTTCTCTACCATGCTCTTCTTCTACTCGTTACTCGGAAGTTCTTTTATACAGTCGTTTTATTCATTAAGACATGCTTATGTTGGCCATCTGAGAAGGTGCCTTGGGATTTCAGTTACTTTCTAATAAAATTCATGACATAGTGCGCTAGGCTGCTACATGTTGACGAAGGGTGCGGTATTTACAGCCGATTAAGAAAAGCTACCGTGTCTATTTGAAAGTGTATTTAAATAGTTTTAAAATTTATAACATAACAATGTGATCTTTGTTCATGCCTACAAGTGCTATTTTCATTCATTACACTTCACTAGTGCATAATTCCTATACAGAAAATTTGCACAATAATGCGAGTCATCATTTTCCAAATAAGGCACCATTATTATCATAACGTCAAAAATAATATGGAAAGAATATTATCAAAATAATTATGAGCAATCCAACCTTCCATAGAAATAATTTCCATTGCAAACAACTAATTTCAAATCTCTCTCACATATTTAGTAACCAAAATTAACTATTAGAATAATTCTCTGATGGACCGAACGGAAGGTTCATGCGTAACTTTTGTCATTTGTCTTTAATATTACACTATTAACCGAAACGTACCCATGACTTCAGAGCAACTCACTCAACTAAAGACATCATGAAGAGTAGCATGCATTCGACGCAAAATACTCCACCGTCATCCGTT
The DNA here is from genome assembly GCA_037158775.1 of Hetaerina titia. Classification (NCBI taxonomy): domain Eukaryota; kingdom Metazoa; phylum Arthropoda; class Insecta; order Odonata; family Calopterygidae; genus Hetaerina; species Hetaerina titia. The sequence goes on along the minus strand of CM073770.1, from coordinate 24,711,732 downwards.
GGCTTCCGGTAATCCTTCCAAAACCATTTCCCACTCTAGGTGCAACAGGAAATGCAGTATTATGGCAAATGGTAGTGAAATTCTGGGAAAACGAAAGCAGACACACAATTCGAAAGGTCGAATCAAAAATAGTGGCTAACAGGACACAAAGTAGAAGCCAACTACTATCACGCCACCCTATGTATTTTCTCACGCAATCCTCGAGTATCCATCCTCTTAACGTAACCGAACCTGGAGACCTCCAGTTAAGTATAAGGAACATACCCTTTCCCAACTGAAGCGGTACCACTTAAACCAAAACTTCGAAATTTCAAGGCTGGCAAGTTATATCTAATGTCACCAATGGATAATTAAAATTGAATTCTTACAATCAACCCCCGCCATACACCCTCACGTAGTACTGGGTACACACGGCTGTATAATTAGCCAAACTACCCCCCACCAGACTGAACCGTTAGCCCGCAGGCACGCCACCGCCGACGAAACGAAAGACAGGAAAGTGATTTATTTCTTGAAATCCGAACGCCTTCCCGCCGCGTCTCGAAGGAGGAGACCAACTGAAGCGTCGCAGATGGAGTTTCAGCAGGTCAAACCTCACGCGCTACGCTCATTGCTACGCGTGTACGCCTCGAAGGGAGAGCAGGCGAACGAGATTAATCACACAGACGGTTTAATTACCATTACGCATGAAAGAACACTTGAAGAACCCGGTTGAACGATTTAAGTGGACAGCTATACGTACTTGAAGAAGAGAATCCAGTTCGATGTACGATACATGAAATTGGGCGAAGATTCAACCACTTCACGTACATACACAATACGCTACAAGTCACCACTATGATACATGGCAGGGCATGGTCCACAGTAGCACGGCACTATCAGTTTTTCACAGGACTAAATGGGAGCGCAGACTGGTTTTATATTCAAATTGGTTTTAGGCTGCATAGGGATTCATTGCCTTGGGTGATAACATTCTTCATTACGAATATATGACTACAGGTCTTCGTGATTTGTGCATGCCTGGTGCGAATGCCCCCTGCCACACACCTTGCCTGTGGCTTGCATAGTATCATTCAGACGTAGGGCAGCTGAGATGAGCAACCAAACAGTATTGATGGACCGCGAATTCTACGGGCCCTGGGTCTCAGCCTACGCTCATTTCCTTACTCTACGCTTAGAATACATTTACACCTTACCACGGCTAGCCGCGAAGAGGGGGGGGGGGTATTCATCGTTCTGCATCATTAATACATTGGTCTGCCCGACGAGTGTGCACCGGAGATGGCTCCAGACGGCGGGGGGAGGAGGGGCGGGAGGCCTCCGGGGGCCTTGTCCCGGAGGGCGTGGTCTCCACGGGGCCCAGACGGAGGTCGTGGGAATGGATGGCGCAGCGTGGGGGGTCCTAGAGCGTGAGAGTAGCCCCTGGAGAACCCTCCCTCCCGCGAGGGTCCGCGGGCGGGGCGGTTAAAGGTTCACAAGGCGAAGGCCGGGAGGCGCAGATGCAAGGGCGCTGTTCAGCGCGTGGTCGCAGGCATAGTAAACCTGACTCCAGTGTCTACCCAATCTGCGTTAACATAATTGCATCTCGATTCGGCATTACTCCATTAATCAATTCGATAAGACGCTTTTTTCAGTCCGTTTTTTTACCTCCACAAAACAGCCATTAAATCCTTCTTATTTAATAAATAAATAAATAAATGTTTTCCAATTTTGAAGCGATTTTCGGGAAATATGTTCAGTTTCCCACGTCTTCCCACATCCGCAAACAAGTTTATGCATGGGCATATGGTATTAACGTGGTCATGATTATTGACTGAGCTGTCAGAAATAACAAGAAACGGTAGGTATTATCGATGTGAAATCTAGCAATATCCCATTGTACGCCGCAAAAAACACGTAAATACGTGAAGAATGTCGAGTGAGTACACCATCACGATCGGAAATTATATTGGAACACGATTTATGTATTGGAAACCAAAAACAGCAACGAGGTCTTCGCATTGGGTTTAATTAAGAAAATCAACCAACAAGACTCATTGAAAGTGTAATAAGATCAACAAAAAATAACAGGAATGGCTGAGGAAAGGGAACGAAGTGGACAGACTAGTCGATATGGGTGGCGCATTGAAAGGGAAGAAGACATCAGGGAAGGACAAGTAAGGGAATTGTAAAGGGAAAGGATTCTTCGAGTTAGGGATCGTTGGGACACCAAAGGATGAACTGGGAGTACGCAGGAGAATTGTATTACGAAAATTATGGGTTGGGATTCGGGAGGGAAAAAGTAACGCAGGGCGTCAGAACGTCTAAAAGGGCCGTTCATGAGAATGCGCAGGATTCTCATGTCAGATTTGCGGGGGCTGAGATGAGACAGGCCAAGGGATAACAAAACGTGTACAGGTGAGCAGAATCTGAGCGAGAGAACACGACGACGGACATCGGCTGAGACGAAAGAAATTGACCGGGCGATGGAGTACCTTGAGGGTGGTGGGGGAGGGAGTTGACCGAATTGTGTTAAGTATTTCAGGATGCCCAATACACATCCTAGGAAAACTGCTTTCAAGATTAGGTGATTCCTATTTTCGTTAAAAAGATGTAGTATACCTGCAATGGGAGAAATGTTTAATCAGAGAAGCTTTTAACATGCTCCCGGAAAATTAATTTGCTGTTAAATGTTACCCCTAAATCAATATGAGAAGTAACGGTAGGGATGACCGGTATGGTAATGTGTGAAGGAAAGGGCAACATGTTATGAGTAAGAGGACAGTGCAGCTGAATTACCTAGATTCACATCCAGTTATCTTTTTAAGCACAGGCTGTCAAAAGATTTTGGTGAACATAATAACACCAGAGACTCAGCCGCGTTAATAAATCCTTTGGTTATTTTACAGTCATCAGCGTGAAGAAGACTAGTGGTGCCTAAGGAAAATTCAACTTCAAAAATGCCTTCAACATAGACGGCAAAGAGATGAGGGCCAAGGACGTTACAATGTGAGACACCGGAGGAAACAGACAACGAAACCGACGTTATATCGATTAAAACCCGCGGATTACGACCACGTAGGCAATCACAAATCAAGGATGTGAGGATACCGTGGATTTAACGTCAACACATAGCCTCGCAAGCCGTCGCAAGGGAGACAAGCGGGGTTTTTGAACACCAGCCATGCGTACAGATATTTTTTTATTATTATAGGTAATCTACCGATTAAGGTAGATTTTGGAAGGACACAAACTGCTACACAATTCTTTTGTCTCTCCTAAAAAAAACAACCCAACATCCTACCCTTAAACAAGTCCCTATTCATCTCCGTATCCTTCCTTCCTCCCTTCATTCCTATGCTATTCCTCCCCCTTCCTTGTTTGCCTAACATTCTCCACTCTACCAAAGTCTTCAACATCCCATTTCTATGCAATACTGATATATTAGTTCGTAAATATATTTGAATATATGTAAGCTAATACACAAAAACACTCACTTATTTACATCACGGAATAATTGGTGTGTTTGAAGAATTACAATTCTATTATTCCGGTTTATTCCATTTTTATGGGCCCTTGAGTAGGCCTTTACGTACATGAATAGTGTGAGGGAAGAATGAGTGCTTTCATTAGCCTGTGACCGCGCCTACCTCTCTTATTTTATCCTGGTCATCGAATCTGCCATTATCATTTGCCGCCATAATATTCCACCCGTGTTGTACGAAAAACTAAGTGCTCCCTGAATCTTCCTAAACTTCTAAGCCCTGCCTGTTCTCTTCTAGAACCAAGAAGCTATCAACTTCAGCATACCCGTGACGCTTATTCTCCTTTCGTAGCAGTTTTAACAAATGATCTTTGAATGAAATGATTAGATTGATAACAACGGATTTTCTTCGAGCCTTATCGAATACATAAATTAACACTAACCTAATCTAACAATATTCCCATGGATCCGAATCACGCATGCTCCAAAGGTTAAGCAGCCGCTTTAAGCAGCGATTCCATCGGTCCGAAGCGTATAAAATGGTCGCGGTGGGGAGGAGGTGGGAAGAGAGGGTTGGCCGCGTATTTTCGCGGATCGGGCGCGGTTGGCTGGCTTAGTGCGTGAGTTCAGGCAGGCAGGTGGGAGGGTGTCTCTGCCTCCGTCTGCTCCGAGCCAGACGACGTCATGGCTGATGTCGGGACTCCGCGAGAGTGCAGCGAAATGCATTCTGGGGTTGGGGAGGGCGGAGGGGGGGTGAGGAAGGGGGTCACATGCTCGGGGGAACGAGAGAGGGGAGCGGGCGAGATATGCTGGCAGACACACACGGTGCAGATGGAATTTAGGAAGCTAACGGCGATAGATAATAGGTTTCTCGATAATCTCAAAACCTTCGTCCAATTGGTAGGTTATCGACGACGACGCCCGTGTTTCAAGAGGGTGGGGACTCGAGCACTGCCTCTTCTTGCACGTTTACGCTCAATGGCAGACGAAGCATCACACTGACATGAATGAACACTCAAAATTATAATTACTAATTAACCGTAGTCTATCGGTCAAGGCATGTTTTGAACGGATCCAGGCACAGAGTACAACTACACTCATAAGCCCCGCCTAATATTAAACGCCCGTAAAACTTTACACTAAATAAACCCTTTTTCAGTTCTGGACACTTTCCACCTCCTTTTATTCCGTCCAACGTGCCTTTTCTTTCCCCTGTCTTGACTTGTTTGCCTCAAAGTCTTGTACAAACGACCGCAAATCAAGACGACTTGCATTCGCTTCTCATGGGCCACTTGGATTTCCCCCAACAAGCTTTTCCCCTACTCTTGTGTTTGTTTTTCTTTCCGTCCACTGTACATTTTCCATTCTTCTCTACATCCACGTGTCAAAGCCTTCAATCTACACTTATCCTCCTATCCTGGACGTATAACTTTTTAGGCCGTAAAAAAGCTATAGTTCACATAAAAGAAATAATAACATGGATAAAGGAGGACACAGTCTTGGAGAAAGGAGGATATTTTCCCTTTATTTTGGTGTCATCGAACAAAGGGTTAATTTTCAGGCATTTAATATGTTAATGTCTTAATAAATAACACAGCTCCTGGGGTAGCACGGTGGAAATCCTTCATGATGAAAGAAGATACGGCTTTTCGACAAAGTTTTCATTGCGACCTAGGTTTCCTTACGGCCTTATCTTCAGATAAAAAACTATCGAACTGGCAATTATATGTTCCATGATGTTGCATAAAATGGATGTGAGAGAAATAGTCTTTAATTGCTCGGTTCCTCCTTGTATCCGTTTTTAAATTTTTGTGTAACATTAGCCATTTCCCAATCATTGAGAACCTTGTGATCTACTAGCAATCTCTTAAATATGATTTATAGATACGACACAATTTCCGACGCTAGTTCCTTAAATATGCGAGCTGGTATATAGTATGATCAAGCCCGGAGGATTTGCTGGGGCTAATATTTTTCATCTATCTTTCTATTCCATTATATGGCATTTCAATTTTGGGCATCGGTTGGCGGGTACGATTTGGGGAGCTATTGAAGACATTTTGTGAGACATTGGTGAAGACGCTTCGAAAGAAGGATTTTAATATGTTGGCCTTTTCCAAACTACTGGTCACTCTTCCACCTTCATCATTTTTGAGTGAATTAACTGAAATACAACCAAAATGCTTTTGGATTCTCTTTTAAATTTTCAGATAAATTTTCCTTTTGCTTTCCGTAACGCTTTCCAAAATTCTTCCTTGGCATTCGTCCCAAATATCTTATAATCATAAGACATCGCATTCCTTTTGTCACTCGCTCCATATATTTTCCATCTTAGCGAGGCATAGCCTTTGGCGTCTTTATGGTTTTCTAACATCCGCTTGGTATCACCTAGGTTCGGTGTTATTTATTATAAATTTAATTGGAATGAGCCTGTTGACTGCTGAACTCGTGATGTCAAGGAAGTGATTCCACGTATCTATAGCATTTCGGTGACTACAATCTTTCTAAAAATTTGTTTACTGATTTTGTAGGACGCATTTAAAACTATTATAGTCCCCCTTTTTGAAAATATAATTTTTTCTTCTGAGTTTCTCATTTCTGACACCATATAGGGAAAACATCATTTTTTGCGTTGTGGTCACTAATTTATTTAATATCTTCTTTATTTAATATTGTTCCGTGTATTTTCGCTGCATAACGCAATCTTAAGACGCATCCATATCTATGCTTCATAAATAGTGATGGCGAGGTATCATAAAACGTAAGTTAGTATTTAATATAGCCGTCTAAGCTGCATGAAATTTGGAATATGTAATACACTCGTCATTAAACACCACTCACGAAGTGTCTCCAACGTGGTTTCTTCTACGCCTATGCTATTCTCCTCTTTCCTTCGTCTTCATAATGTATGGAATTTAACCGTTAAGTATAAGAAATCCATTCGAAAATATTCTTGTTCGATTAAATAAAAGAGAAAAATGTCGGAAATGTCTGCCCTCAAGTCTAGGTGCACTAGTTATCCCCACGGCTAATGTTCCTGATATTCGGCATCGGAGTTACTGGCAATTGCATTCTGTCCTCGCTCAAACGCCATTTTCTTCCTACTGCCAGTACCTTTTTTTTGGAAACACGCGGTAATTTTCGCGGCAGTTTTCTTAGGCTGCAAATAGTGCGATGCTTCTCGAATCCAAGAGCGAAGGACGTTAAAACAACAGTTCAATAAGATGAAACGGAGCAAGTAATGTGCAGGAAAAGCTTCAATAAAGTAAGTGCGAAGTCATCGAGCGTCTGACGCAGGGACTGATGAACTGAGAACAACTCGCGGGAAGACCTATGACTTGCAGCGGGAGACGCGGAAAGACAATGAATGGAGGACATTCATTAAGTGGACAATGAGAGATGAAAAGAGGCCAGTATTAAGGAATTAAAATTCCGAAATTAAGATGGGAACGCGCCAGCCAGAGATGCCAGCACGCAGTCACGCCAGGTGAGTTTAGCATTAAAGCGCCGTCGAATGGAGAGTATCACACTAGCGACTCGGCGACGGACGGAGATTGGCGTTCGAAGGACTTCGAGGAAGATTAGTGAACGAACACTTCCACGCGGAGGACGTCGGGTGCGGATAAAAAAAAACCCGTCGCGTGAAGCCGTGATCGCATCACCGTGAATCGACGAAGATGGACGACGGGAGGCCGCCCGCGCCCCTCTCGCCGCTTCGACGAGAATCCCATTAGCCATCCCAGGCAGTCGTAGTCGCCGCCGAGATCACCGCGAGGACGGGCGCTCTGGTACGCACACTCTCGAGAGCCGGAAACCGCAAAACACTCCCACATTTTTATTTATTCATTAAAGGTAGTCAACCGGATAAGGTGCGCTTGGAATGTACACACAAACTAGCCACCGCTGAACATGTATACCTCGGCAAACACGACACAAAGTACACGTTAATCCCAACACTTCAATAAACCCACCTTCATTTCCACGCACTTTCTACTTCCTTTCATTCCGTCCAACACGCCTACTCTTTCATCCTCCCCACCGTCTTGTCTTCCCAAACACTCTCCCGTCTCCTTATCGCAGTTCATTCCACCTCCCATCGCCAATCATGACGCCACGCATCTTCTTCTCCTGCCTCCTTTGAAATCTCCCACCTCCTCTGCCATACGCATTTGTACCTCGTACTTCGTTTGCTTGTTGTTGTGTGTTTTTTTTGCTTAGTTTGTTGCCCAGACTACATTGGACACAAAATACTTTTCCCCATTAGCGCGGTTGGACGATATTCTGATCCTTTATGGGGAAAAATGATACGCAAAATCTGCTCTAATTAATCTTTCTAATTTTATTTACGTGGTCTCTCTTATCTTAGTAATACCACAAACCACACTTAGTAATAATACCACATTTTCGACATAATTTCTAAAGAAAAATCCTTCCGATTTATGCAAGAGTCTATGATTTAACTAGTCTATAGTTGAATCTATAATTTAACCTTCGTTCCGGGAGTGATTCCCAAACTAGCTCCTACAGTAATTTTGATTCGCTATCCAGCTCATCAAAACACCGTTTTTCACACCTAATTTGAAACTGAGGGCCACGAAAACCTTACACAATCCAATTGGAAGGTATATTTTATTATCTCGGGCAGCTTTAAATTTTGAATCGGAGTAATACGGCATGGAATTGAGATACACCATTCGTTATTCATGATATGCTTAAAGAGGTTAACTTCACACGATCTTTTCCAATTGTGTAACGGTGAATACAAAAAATAATTAATGGTCATTTTAAATACCGGCGCTATGGTAGGGAAGCTATATATGCATTTACAGAAAGAGGACAATCATAGACTATAGGTTATGGATTATGTATATAGGTATGTATATAGGTATATAGATTATGGGGGGGGGGGAGTGAGCTCGAGAGCATTGGTTAGCACCAAATGGGAAGGCTACTATACGAGCAGCCGAATAAATTTTAAATTATCTATTTTATCAAAATAATGCCACGCTATGAACAATTATCGTACGAATTTATCAAAAAAGAAACAAAAAATTCATCCAAGGACGATTAATTTTCGTCTTTCATCCGAATTTTTCAAAAGCATTAAATGTACATTAAATTCTACTTTTGTCCTCCGGAAAAATTTGAAAAGTTTTCAAGAAAAGATTTCATAGCCCACACAGACATTTTTCTTTCCCTTGAAAAGATAATTTCGAATTCAGATCCCTAGTCACCGACTGAATAAAGTGAAACACGAGTAGAATTAATATCGTATTATCGGCCAACGTGCTCCCATGCTAGCCTACGGAGCTTAAGTAGAAAAATGTCGATCGGGCCGTTTCCTTGGATTGAGAGGGGAGGTGAGGGAAAAGAGGAAAACCGCGATAATGTACACACACATACGATAGCGGGTGTGATTGGGTTTATCGACCGATTAAAAAAAAAGGAGAGTCGGAGTTGTCTGAATAACGAGCAGAAAACTAACAGTAGACGTACTTCCTTCCCTCTCTTATGACCTAGGATCAAATAGGTAGATTGATGATCGCCTTCACTCAAACGGTATGGAAAACCGAATATATATTCGTCCGACACTTAATCAGAAATAATTGCCATTTAAATGGAAGGGAAGTAGTGAGGAGAAATTTGTGAAACAAATCATCTACTGGTAAGATATATCTTCATTCTCTCTTCACGTGACTCGTGCACTTCAGCGTGGACTCATGCATTCACTAGCCAAACGCCGAAAAGAATACAGCTCTTCAATATTTGGTCACCAGTAAACAGCGAGCATATTTTCCTTCGTTTTATGAGATTGTTGGTGGTGCGGGAACCTATCCTGGTGCCCAGAGCATTTTAATTACATGAATATTGATTAAGCGGCATTTACTGTAGCATTTAGGCAAGTAATAAGTGAGTGTACATGACAGAACTGAAGTGCCAAGAGGTAATTCGTGAAAAGCATCGAGGGAGAGTCACCGACGGGGTGACAGCCTCGGCGGGCATGATGACCAATAATTTATCGCCATTTTCGAAATGGAAAAATAGGAAAAAAACCAAGGTAATCACCCCCGAGGCTGGATAGATAAGTGTGTTTTCCTAGCACCACAACAACGCGGCGGTTGGGGATCCGAGTAGTGGGGACCAGGAACTGAGAGAACAAAAAAAGGTTTTCGAGTGGAACTCGTAAGCTTCTCGATTCCATGCCAACGGGAAAGACAGTAGATAATCACATAATCATTATTTGGAAAATACATTAGGGTAGTGATAATTAAGGAAATGTAAATATCCGACGTTTCTACTCAAAAGCATGTGATTACTCACGCGACACACGGGCGAGATATATTAGGAATGCATGCGAGAGGAGGGGTTTTTCAATCGCATCAACCCGCATTAGGATTACTCCGCCGGGCACGGGGTCTTAATGGGTCGTATTGCGAGGAACGATATTTAAAAACGGAGGATAAGGATAAACCACGAGTTCACAACCGTCTCAAACGCTGTAGTAAAATCGATAACACGATTGAAAGACCGTGTCAAACAGTGTCCGTATGCTTAAAGAGTTTATCACAAAAAAAGTTGTCTGATGATTGAATAAACTTTAAGTGACGACGCCAGTCAATATCATATCGTTACTCACACCTTCGGTAAAACCAGCGACAGTCCACATCAAGAACCAAGGTCCAAGGTTGACACCACTTACCTGGAAAGAGAAAAATATTTGAGGATTCAAAACCAGAGAGGGTAACAACATTTTCCGTTAGACAATAATCGACTTTTTGTCATTTCGATAGATCGTCCAACGGGTAACCAAATGTCGATAATTGGTGCCTAGCGTCCCCAGCCATAGACTTATTAAAGACAATCACAGGAAGGAATCAGCGGAGGGGGGCTAGATTTGTCAAACATTGTTATGAGCAACTCAGAAGCGTATCCACTTTGCTAGACAATTTAGGATGGGATTCTCTTACACAGCGACGTTTACAATATAGATTAAACTTATTAAAAAACATTTAAAGATTGGCCCTTTTCCGATGACATCAAGGATATAATACCAACCCCAACGTATTACGGTCGAAGGGATCACGAATATAAGATTAGAGAGATAGACTGCAAGACTGACAGGTTTAAAATGTCATTTTTTCCCGGAACGATAAGGGACCAGAATGTTTGTAGTCGAAATTCCCCAGGAGTTAGTTCATTACAATAAGTATTAACGTACAGGTTAGGGACGGCGCGAGGATATGTATGTATATATACAGGGTTCGTCCGGAAAATAAGTGTACTGAGCTCAGGAAAAAAAGTATTACACTTCTACATATCTTAAGCTAATATTCCTCAAAATAGAACCCTTGTGAGTCGATACACTTGTTCCAGCGGCGCTCCCATTCCTGGAACGCTCCCGCGAAGGCATCATCGGGAACCTCTCGAAGACACGTCGTCACGGCCTCTTTGACGACGTCCAAAGTCCCGTATCGCGTTCCTTTCAAACTCCTCTTTATCTTCGGGAACAGAAAGAAGTCCGGTGGTGCCAAGTCCGGGCTGTAGGGCGGGTGCGGCAGCGTTGCCACGCCGTGCTTGGCCAAGAAGTCCGACACGACAAGCGCGGTGTGAGACGGCGCATTGTCGCTCAGGTTGTCAGTCATACGGCTGATCGCTGGCCGGACGCGGGCGACTCGTTTTCGAAGCCTGTCGAGCACTTGGACGTAAAATGCAGCATTTACAGTTTGTCGTTCAGGTACAAATTCGTAGTGGACGACTCCCCTTTTGTCAAAAAAGACAATGAGCATCATAAACTTATTTTCCGGACGAACTCTGTACGCTGCTGGTTCCAGTCCCTCTTCCTCCTTGGAGGCCCTTTTCAAAGCCAAATCCTGCATTTGTTTCTCAGTTCAGGCGGTACTTATCGGGATCAATTATCTGGAGTAACCATTATTCCGCAGGGCAGTAATCAGATATCTCTCTTTTTCGGGAGAAGTGATTCACCACATGAAATGGAGGGTGCCCAGTACACCAGTATGTTGATCAGTGATACCTTCTGTATCAGGTGGTGGTGGGAAGAGGCGTTAAGGTATCGGTCGGAGTGAGTCTTCTTTCGGTATACAATACAGCATAAACCAGCTTCCCGTCTACTTTCATGCTCACCAATATGTCCAGGAAGAGCAGTCGGCCATTCTCTTCTATTTCCACGGTTAACTTGATGGATTGGTGCCGACAGTTCGGAGGAAGGGAAAATTTTTCAAGTTCTTTGATCCCATTGAGTACTTCCGTTTCAATGTTTCGCTCGCTTTGTCCAACATTCCAATCCACGCTAAGTCATAAACGCGGCTTGGCTTATTAACGGTACGCTGCCACGCCGAATAGCCAAACAAAGAGGGGCATTTTAAGCGCACGAGGAAACGGGAAAGCGACACTTCGCAAACGCCTCAAGAACAGCGTGACGTGGAAACCAACCGACCAAGAAGGTAAGGGATGGGAGAAATCACGATTTTAATCCCGTTTATGGCTTCCAACAAATCGGAGGAGGGACGATTCATTAATTTGAGCCCAGAGCGCAATGCCCTTATCCAGGGAGTCTGATTCTTTCGTAGCCCTCTTCGTAATCGTGAAACGGGAACAAAATTAAAAGTTTTTCGCGAAATGGGTCCATAAATAAACACTTATACCATGAAATTAGATCAAAGGAGAGTTAAAAAATTTAAACCCAAGAAATAATTATCAGAAAAGTCTAATGATAAAGGCTGTGATCTATGCACTGGGAAATCCCTCGGTCTGGCGGAGTAGCTTGGACGAACCGGCGATAAGGGATACCGGGATAAATCCTAGAACTGGTGTAGTAACAATTTTGCCAACGATTCCAGCAAAAATGATGAATTCAGAGAAGGAAGGGGCACGTAAATAGGGAATTTATGCGGGAGAGAATCTTAGATGGAAGAAAAAGATGTAAATCAAAAGTTTCAAAAAGAACCCTAACATTACGAGCCGGCGATAGCCGTATGTATCAATGTATGTTGGCTAATAATTCAATCACCAATCTACTTGGATGCAGCCGATGTCGGGCGTAATGTCACGGAACTGCTCCACATCGAAGGAAGTAAACAAACTTTGTGCCTACCATGAAATGGGGCACCTTCTGTGGACTGCGGTACGGGGTACGGTTTCCGGTCCTGCCTCGGATTTCCTCCGCCTCCACTGCAAAGTCCTCGCAAGAAGTGTCCCACTGGAAGGGGGGGGGGTGAGAGGGTCCCGAAAAGAGAGAGCGCAGAGAGGATACGTGGGAGAGAAGGGGGTAGGGGTGCAAAGGAGGGGAGGGCGGGCCAGAATGCAGTGGAGGACCTGTTGAGTGGGCAGACGCCTTCCCGTGCTGGGTGGGGCACCGGAAACTTGGTGGTAGCAGTGCTATTTGATTTGGTTGCGAACTCCGACGAAATATTGGTTACGTTTTACCAATCACAGGTCTACATCGACATATTACCCCGCAAGCCACCGAAAAGGCGTGCGGCGGGGGGTGTTAGGTCACCACCCGTAAAAAGGAACTAAACTGCATGCAAAACCAACCAATGCATGCAAAACTATATCCACAGTGGCGTATACATTCATGCAAAAACCCTTTCATTCAACACGCATGCAAATACATACACTATCATCCATCAAACAACTGCACCTCGGTATGCAGCAAGAAATTTATCCAGTGACGTGTAAGCTAGAATTTGAAAAGTAAGAAGGCGAAATTCCACTACCACGTGGACATGCAACATACAACGGTCTCCTCCCCAAGGACACAGGCACAGAATGTGATCCAACGTCGCAAGTAGCAGGAGGATCCCCCCACGGAGAGAGACGAGGGATAGAAGAGGAAACTTAAAAACAGAAAATGCAGAACAAGCAATACTGTAAAGAGCACTACATTATTTAATGGCATTCTAACGAGGTCATGCGGAAAGAAAGGGTTTTGACAACAAAACACACGAGGACAGTGAAAGTACATGCCACTGAGTAGAACTAATTATTCTCTAGACGCTGAGGGTGGGAAGCAGAATTTTTGCTATCTATAACTCTACAGCTGCTATTCCTAATTGTCTGTGGGAAGAAGGATTCCTTGAGTCTGCTATTTCTGGCATCTATTTCCCGAATTTTATATACATGATCCAAGCGACCGATGTATGTTGGAGTGCGAACAATTTGCGAGACCTCGATGCTGAAACAAGCGGATCGGGGATCAGGATGGTGCGGTGGGTAACGTACGAGCTTCCCACGGAAAGGGCCCGGGTTCGAATCCCGGCGGCGACAGATATTTTTCAGTAATACCCCAATCCCTACTTGAGGTGATTTGAGGAGGGCACTTTGAGTGAGTACGCCGTCCGTAGGATGGGACGTTAAACTGCGAACCCCTTGGCGCCTTTCGTTAAGAACAGGCTAATGCCGACGCCGGGTTTCTCTCCACCATTCATCCTTTCCTATCATCCCTAATGGCGCAAATGACCTGAGCTGTCAGTCGCCTCCCTAACTAAACTAACATGCGGATCTAAATTTACTTAGTAGGTTCAACCGAGCATTGAATCGTTTTTCTTCTAATGATTCCCACCCCAACTCCAGAAGCATTTCTCTGACGCTTTTCGTTTTATCGAAACAGTTTTTAACGAAACGGGCTGACCGGCGTTGAACCTTCTCAATTTCCCGAATGAGGTATTTTTCACTCGGATTCCATACACTACATGCACATTCTAAATGAGGTCCATTACTTTATGAAAATTAAAATGTACGACGAAAACGACACAATTTGCTGTAACGTAAGTTGCAAAAAAGGAAAAGCTAAAAAAAAATGTAACTCAATTCCAAAGGAAAACTTTGGTCACTAAGTAAAATTTCATTGAAGAGCTCAATTTCATATAGTAATCTCAGGAATCACTCAAGCAAAAGAAGAATGATGATTCTCTCCGCGCTTAAGGGACAGAGCAGAGAGGGAAGCCCCCTCCCCCTACGTCTGCCGTCCCCACTCCGCGATATCACGGGGTGAGGACGCGGGTGCCTGGTCGGTAAGGGGCTCCGGGCGCGAGACTCTCCCCACGCGAAATGCTTTCAGTGCGATGCCGCCTTCTGACTTGCACCCACATATGTTTCCTGTATTCCAGTTTCATTTGTTCCCAATCCAGCCAGGCGAGGGAAGCGCACGCGTTTCGTTGAAGTGCTGCAGAAACTCAATCCCTCTCTCGTCGCGCGAGTGCACCTGGAGGACATTCGAAATGCGATCCCACGACAGCGGGACTATGGAAACCGGGGGAGGGGAAATTTCCTCCCCCACGGGCTCTCTATCCTATCCGGCTCGCAACTCGAGAGGCGTGAGGGGGGGGTGGGAGGAAAGGAGGAAGGGGTTGGAGGGGAAAGGTCAGCGAAAGCACTCGCAAAATTCCCCGACCTTTCCTGGTTGTCCCAAAACCTTTCCCCGACTTCGCCATCTTGAAGTGCAAAGAATGGAGCTTAAAATTCTTCATTGTTGAAATTATATTTTTTCTTTGTGGGATAAATTATTGGAAATGAATTCAAAAATTGTCTTTTATGTCCCTTGAAAAATTTCCTAACAACCAAAAAAACCTTGACAGTTTCCTGATGTTTCCCGGTCGTAGCCTATTTCCCGAATATCCCTGGGCTCTGTGCCCCCATCCCAGTCTGGCCACATCATAACGGAAACAATCACCACGACGGAGAAGACAACCCTCGCCCGCCGTGCGCTGAGGGCGACGGCGACTGGGGGAATGGGAGTGGATAGAATGGCGGTGGGAGAAGGGGATGAGAATTGGCCAGGGTGGAGAACGGGGACAGGCAAACTTACTAGGTACCTGCCATGCCCGACGCATGTCGCGCAAATGAATGCCCGGGTAAGCCCGTACAACATATAGTATTGATACAGAGAAGAGAACTGTAAAAACGTAATGACAGGATAAACTAAGACCAAAGTCACATACTGTGGAAAATAAGTCAAAGTCCGACGATGAAAAAACAGTTCTCGAAATAACGAAGTATGCACGCTAAATAATGCGGATTCAAACTCTGAATTAAAAACGAAAAACAAATCGCCAGATATCTAAAAAATATTAGTACAAAACGCTCGCTGGGATTCGGCATTCATTTTACGGTGCGGGGGTAGTCCTACCCCTCCTGAAAGAGAGATTGAAAATGATGGGCGGGGAAAGGGGAGGTGGGTGGCGGCGAACACGACCTCCCCCACGTTCGAGGGCACTTTTGAGGGCACAATACGGATCGAGTCCATCCGATTCCAAGACAAAACAAGCCAAGCACCAAATGATTGGCAAATCATTTTCCTCTTGGATATTACATTATTTTCTACACCGGATTTCAAAGTTTAAAATAGCGGTTCGGGAGGGGGTGACCAATCATTCAACTGCATTCCGGAACCGCTATTACGTCCGCGTCGCATTTTCCATAGTTAATAATATTCGGTGTGGTCTAACGCCAGAGGTAAACTTGCGCCCTCTTCACGGCGGCCCGAGGGGCGGATGAAGGGTCGCCACATCAAAGATTATCAATTGTCGCCTATGTGGAAGTTAGTTCAGAAGTAAGCAACTACCAGGAATACTAACAGGACTACGTCCGATGGTCGAATGGTGTCAGTAGTTTGCAGTCTATTGCGTTGAAAAGAAAAACATTACACCAAACAAGACAAGTCGTTAAAACCACTCCTCCATGGTTGTAAATAATACTATACTGTATAGCACCAAGGTGTTAAAATAGGTTATTAAAAGATCACTTCGCAGGAAAACAGAAATTCACCGACGGTTTCGCACGAGTTGAAAAGAGAAAACGAGTAGCATACATTTAAATAGAGACTGACCTAGTTAAATGGTCAAGAGAACAGCCAAAGTATTTCTACATTTCTCAACAGAAAATTGTTTCGAACATAGCACACGATAACGGACTGTCTGCCGCCGACGATAAAGGAGCGTTGTCCGAGCCGCGGGCGGCACACCGGGTAAATGCGATGTTATTCAGTCTTCTCATGCCACCGCATTCGATAAAAAACACCTTGCCCGTTCCATTAGGCTCGGGTGCATGATGCGATGCGAGAGAAGATAATAAAAAAATGAGAACGCGCATAAAATACCCCCCCCCACTCCCACAACAGTTTATATAAAGAAATGAAGGGAGGGAGAGGAGTAGAGGAATGGACGCGAAACAAGAATCTATCCCGTGGGCGCTCTCAGGAAGGGTCAACAAAAGAGGGCAAAAAAGCGAACATGTTGAGTATAAATGAGAGAGAGAGGGGGGGGGAGGGGACGGGGTGAAGGAACGGGAATAAAGTTTCCATCGATGGGGAGAGGAAAACAGAGAGTCGAATGCAGAAACGAATGTGAATGGAGGAGGAAATTTATATATATTTAATGTCTCTTTAATCGACATTTTTGACGAAAGTCTGCCATAGGGAGCTCCCGGTTCGGGTGATGATTAGGGGGGGGGGGGGTTGGGGGGAGCGCCCGCGAGAGGGAAGGGCTCAGATCGCACACACTGGGCACGCTCCAAACCCAAAAGAATCGATCGGGGTGGTCAGTGAAATACGATCACAAAATTCCCTAAATTATCTAGACTTGCACAATAGATTGCCCAAAGTCAATACTCACCACGAAACACGAGCAAATACGATTGCATGAACCAGGTTCACTTTACATTAAATATCTTGATATCGTGGGAACCGGTAGTCCAGATTTTCGGGTACCAGATCTTCCTGGGAAACCATAACCGGCACAGGGAAAGGAACTGACCCCCTACCCTCATGTGTGAATTTCACACGTCGTCGGGCTTAGTACTGGGCGAACTCCACCATCGCCTATCAAACCGACCTTCGGGTTGATAACTGCGCTCATTGTTTTTTTTACCTTGATATCAACCAAAAATGGGCTTCATTCTATAAATGACGGAATGAAAGGAAATAGACGGTCCTTTTGTACATTTGACAGGAACCGACAATCCTCAAGAGGTTATGCCCATTGGTTTTGGTCGAAAAAACAACCGAACCCGTCGCATGAGGAATTTCCAAAAATATTAAATCCTCTTCCAATGACAATATTCAATAACTGTTTAAAAAAGTATAGAAATAATACGAATTAACATAAAGGTTATACAAAGTATTTCTACTTTGATATAAGTTATCGTTATTTTCTAACGCAATGACTTTATGGTCGGTCTCTCCAAAAAATATCGCATCTTTTTTTTCAAGTCGTCGTTCAAGTACATAATGGAAAAATTATAAATGGCTGTTGGGAGACTTGTGCAACGTTGTTCTTGAGGCTCGGAATTTCTCGAGGGGTTTCGCCATCTAGGCTCTTCATTCTGAGGATGGCGTAAAGGTAATTGTCGAAATATCAGGCAAAATAATTTTTTCGCAAAGTATTTACCCAGAGATTGGATGGGGTAGTACTGTACTCCCTATTTATGCGTGTCACAAGCTAGGCTTTACAATGGTTCCTTTAAGAAATTTACAAAACTTCAAATCTGTCAAAGTTGCGTGAAAATACAACGTTCGCAATTGTGATTTGTACGCGCAAACCACAAGGTTGGGTTACGGGTTAAAACAACCCTGACACAATGTGTGTACAAAATAAGTGCGCGTATGTTAATATATCACGATTATGTGTATCACTAATTAATTGAAATTTTTTTTATTTTAAATATTTATTCAAATCGTTTTTCACCATTTTTCCCCTAAATTTTCAGATGAAATAGTATCGTTCGTTTTCATCGACGCTTACTACTGCGGAGATATCAGCAGTTCAAGAGACATCTACATAAAGATAGGAAAAAGGAAATTCTTGCAGAAACTCTTGCCTCCATAATGCCTGCCGGTAAATAAACACATCATAAGGAAAGTTGAACGTACGATACGGCATTACACGATTGTAGTACGATGTCTCATAATGGCAGATTTTTTAAATTAAAGGCTTTCTAACGCCATTAAGTTTCTCATTTACATTTTGAAATGTTATCTCGCGCTGCGACCGCCTCCTGCGCATTAAACTTCGGCCATGACGGGAAGGTGCCCATCAACTGTATGCGGGCAATCAAGGTGAGGCCTCGACCGACTACTCTTATCCCATGAATCGTTTCACTGAGACAATTGATGACACAGAAAATCAACACCAACCTCTAGTTCCTAAGGTGGAATTTACTTCGCAGGTGTTCTTCGAAACGCACCAGTATATGAAATGTCATTCGCGTAGACCTCAAAACCCTCGCGTAGTGAAGCAGCGCGTACAGGTCAATCGCAGGCAGCTAATCCCTTGACAACTTTGTCCTATTCCCATAGCTTGGGCCAAAACGCTCTTTGGAAAAGTTGCACGGGTGAATCTCAATGTTTTCAATAGGGTTTTCCCAAAATTCTTCTTCATTATAGGTTAAAAAAAACGAAACTTCATAGGTTAAAATCATCGCCATAGGTTTGTGCATTGTGAGGTTTTTAACTTTCCATCCCATTCTCCATAGTGTCTAGCATCCTTGTGAGGTCTTCTTTCTTCTCCTCAAGTACAGCTCTATCGTCCGAAAATCCCAGCATAGCCGCCCGTATTATTTTAATCCTTTCACCCTGAAACCGTACGCCACCTCTATATCATTTCCTTTATTTGATTAACTGCCATCTCAACGTGTAAGTTAATTATGTTAAATATAAGTGAAGATAATGAGCATCCCTGACGTCTTGGATGTCTCCTTTCTTATTTTATCTTCTTCCCTACCTTCGCCGTATTTAGTCAATGCTCCTCGCT
The DNA here is from genome assembly GCA_037158775.1 of Hetaerina titia. Taxonomy (NCBI): domain Eukaryota; kingdom Metazoa; phylum Arthropoda; class Insecta; order Odonata; family Calopterygidae; genus Hetaerina; species Hetaerina titia. The sequence continues at coordinate 24,692,502 of CM073770.1, read as the reverse complement.
CTCATAAAGAGCGCGTATCAATCTCTCGTCGTCGCAGTCCCTAATAATTGATAGGCGACACTTTGGTGAAATATCGGATGAAGAGAATCCGAAAACGAGCACCAAATCATCAGTCCTGTCGCCGTTAAACTGCAAGCTCGGTGATGTGTAGAGCTCACTAAAGTTGCAACCACGCGAACTAGAAAAAGGAAGGTAAAATATCAGAGGAAAAAACGTGAGGTGTCTTCTATAACCACAACTCAACCACACTTACAAATGCATAATGTGTCCACTATTCCGATCCTTTGAGAAACCTGAAAACGTTTGCCCTGCCCTTTATACAGAATATTAGCAATCGTGAGAAAATTATCATGAATTTTGGGAACTAAAATTGAATTTTGTATGGCATAATTTGTTTGAATTATCACTTTATGGATCTCAAGAAATAAAGGTCCATCATGATCATGTATTTGTCTTCATTTCTCAAATAAGTCTAAAATTCAACCTATTGTGGAGATCCCACCTGACCGCAATTTTGTTTAAATGCCCTCCCCCTACCTTACCATCCCTAAATTCTTCACTCGCATCACATTCATGAGCAATTCATCGCCTGTCGTGATCCCATATGCTGACATTTCTCCTACCTTTCCATATTAAATAAATATTTCATTTAACATGGACATCAAACAATTCCATGATGTGAAGCCTGAAAGTGTAAAGTATAATTTCTCTCAGCCCGCAGATTCTCTCTCTCCCCCCGCAGTATGGCTGACACTTCCTCGTTTGTTTCTATTTCCGTCCATTTTAATTTTTACACCTTTCTTCTCCACACCCACATAACGAAAGCCTCCGAAATGAGCTTATTCACAACGAGAAAAATCCCAAACCGTAGGAAACTACGCTCCATATAGAGGTTATCACTAATCTTTTTTTTTTTAATCCTTAAGGTTTCCTTCACCAACTCTCCCTCTCTGTAATGGCTTATTTGGCCAACAAATCTCTTCTTTTTGTACGGTGTGACGTAGTGCCGTGTTCGGTGACGATAACGAATTCAACGGTGGTTGATCCGTGTTATCTGTTAATCCAACACCACCTTCAACGGTTGACTACCTTTAATAATAGTCCCAACTACTTCCGACCATCTTCGTTTCAAACACTTCGTAGATACTACCAATTTAGGTGAATCGATTAATACCAACCATTCGATTCATTCAGGATCACTGCATCCATCCGGCGTCCGGGCCGGCGATAGGCCAAGAGGGGGTTGTTTAGTTGGCTTCCATCGCAGGGCGCCTCGCAGAGAGAGAGAGAGAGAATGAGGGCGGGAAGGGAAGGGAGGAATGTTAAGTATGGCGTCACGCACGGACCGCTTTGAGGCCGTGACGTAAATCCCTTCCTCTCCACGGAACGATGACGTCAAGTCGGAGAAGCCGCGGGCTGCGCATTGCCCTGGGAGGGTGGTCACATCAAACGGCAAAATGGCACGAGTGGGTGGCAGGCAGGGCTGCCGTGAGTGAGTGAGTGAATAATCACCAGGGTCACACGGATGAGGGCGGGCGTTCCTGGAGAGCGACAGTCACCATACGCAGAATTTGGTGCTCGGGAGAGAGGCAATTGATGCCCTCGAAGATTATCAAGGATAAACGCGAGCTTCGAGGCGCTTAACTCGCACAAAACAGACGCTAACACTGAAAACGGCAGAATTTGGTCTTCACAAGGTCCTTTTCATATTATGAATCTTAGTTGATTACTCTATTTGGCCTTATCATGCTGAATATCATGTATACTATTTGCCATTTGCCATGTGTCATTGCATATGTGAACTAGGAGATGGTGAGAATGCAGCAGCCACTACTATTTAAACATAAATAAAAATATATAAGAGAAAATTGTAATATTGAAGTATAAGTCTAAAAAATGGATTGCACAACACTACCTACACTACCCTGGAGGACTAATAGTAACAATAATTGAAATGCCTCATCCATGATGACCTATTATTGGTGACACGATAATGAACGAAAGCGTGTCCTTTCACCTCAAATACCATCGCTATAATGCCGGTGATCACTGCTGAAAAATAAACTAATAGAGTCTTGGCATCTAACGTGGGTAATATTAATTAATTTATGATCACAATAACCTGGCAGAAGTTTTTATAAAAATATACGAGGTCATTGTTAATGCCATTAAATTAATGCGATTAGAGGAGAAATTCTACCACTGTCACACTCATAAATCCATGCTTAACTCCGGACAACCCAACAATATTTTTTCAACGTTCGCGGGTGGGAGAAGCACTGCAAGAAATGTATGCTGGTACCAGGTAACCAGGTAATCGGATATGACGGAGATACACTCAACGATAGTCTTACGTGAAGACCTCGACAAAGGCAGTATATTCCGTGAATATGACAAGCAATCGTGAATACAAGTCCAGGGAGGGGGAGAGATGGGGCGGTTTTTTCACACAACTCCTTCCGCAAGCGACGAGGGACCGCGGGGGCGATCGCGAATCTTAAGGCGGCTCCGCGCGCTGTTCCCATCGCAGCCTTTTACAACTGGCTTTTCACGCAGAGCGCACTTCACGCGAACGCGGACATTGCGACCCAGCTCCTCTTTTCCGTGGCAGCGGCAGGAGTCATGTTGCATTTAATCTCGTATCATGAAAATGAAGAACAGAGTTAGAATATCCGTTACCTATCACGTGCATAGCGATAGCATGACGTACGTTAGGAAGGCTCGTTCATTGACAGCTATTCAGTTTGGGGCCAGTAGGAGAGCACGAAATCTTCGCACACCTCATTATTTCAGTCGAAGACAGCCATATTTCAACCACACATTTTGTTTTTCCGCCCAATGTTAGTCCTAGTTTCGGCAAATAAAGTCGTAAAGTAATCTTCACCTTATGAACTGCACCCGGAAGTGACGCCCAAAACGAAATATTTTCGATCGGATGCAAATGCTCAACGTTTCAATCGTTCAAGTGCTAATAACTGTTCTGGCAGCATTTTCTTCCGATAGCTAAGTCAGGATAAACAGTAAAACTCTATATGGTACCTTCGCGGAAGTTAAAAAAAATATTACATTGAGAGATATATTTTAATTAAATATGCATTTAACTGACTTGTCACTGCCTCGTCACGCCTAGGAAGTAAAGTTTGCACAAAGAAAACGTGGAATTGACAGTACTTGCACACAAACAACGGTGAGCAGGACATATGATGCGACGACGTTAGGAACATTCCACTTCACTGGGAATCAATCCCCAACCCTTTCGCGCACAACTGCGGACTGGCAACGTTCGTGGTTGGCGCAGCAACGGCAACGAGCTCTCACATGAGATAGATGCTCCCGCATTAAGTCAATTACGTTGTGGGCCTCACAGGTGGAGATTTCCGGCGGCAGGTGGCCGCCTCAGAAGCAGCCACCCAAGCTCCTTAACTTCCTCCCGCGCGTGTGGGGATCTCGTTCGGGGGACGAGGTATGCGAACGGGAGGAGGGAAATGAAATTCCCCGAGATTGAACCTCTTTGAGGGAGATTTGCCTCCCTCCGGCCGATGATTGACTTACGAGGGCCTCAAAGGGATCTTCGGGAGGGGGAGAAAGGAGGGGGGGAGGCGAACAGGAAGATACATTAACGGCCGAAGGAAATTAGGTTGTCGAAGACGCTCCGGGGAAGGGATATTATATCACGGACGCCGTCACCTGAAGTTGTGGGTCGGATTCAGGCACACACAAAGCGGCATCCACTTACACCTCCCGCCAGGACTTTACCTCCTGAAAGCGAAGCCCGACGGAACAGAGGGACCTTGGCGAAAGAGGCGCAATGGCCGATTGAGATAATTGCCCGAGACCGTAATATTTGAGGAAGGCCTCCTCCAAAGATTACTGCCAATCATCCCAATTACTGATTTCACGATTGCACAACGTAGTATATTTCCTACGAACGACATCAGATAGCTCCAGACGTGGAAGACACCTTCGATGGTAGTCAATCGAAGTTCCGCCGGAGAGACGCAGCTCAAGGGAACGACGTCCAAACACCACCCCCGGATGATTCCTGATCAGGCGAGGGGGCGGGATGGCGTCGGGCAGCACAGGTACGGAGGGACACACGGAGGAGGACACTTAAACGGCCGAATGCGTAGTGCGGAATTCGCAACGATTTTTTATGAACTAAGTATTATATCAAAATTATTAGAGGAATTTTGAATAGATTGGGAATCACTCACGGAGCGATTGTTAAATTACAGATTGATTCCCTTGCATAAATTGGAAGGAAGTCACTTTAGCGATGAATTGAAAATATATTATTACCTCCATCGTACTACGGTAGGAGAAATCATGTAAATAAAACTAGAGAGATTAAAATAAGTAAAAGAACAGATTTAAGATGCCATTTGTCCCATGAACGATAAGATTAACGTTGTCCGACCGCGCTAGGAGGGGAAAGGATGTTGTGTTCAAGTAGCCTGGTGTGAAAACCACCCCCTGCCACACACTAGCGGAGATTTGCGGGGTGCTATTTAATAATAATAATTCTCTATCTACCACGCCGTTCCGCCACCCTTCTATCCATCAATCCCTCAGCCAAAGATCCCGAACATTGACTGGCGAGACTCCCGAATCATTTCCAAATGGACTTCAATTTCTTTTATTGCACGACTGTGGGGACGAATATTTTAACATGATAACAGAAATAAATTGACTAAATTGCTTTCAGCTCAGTTTGCTTCCGCGGTGATTTCCGGACTGGTAGTATGGCATACCTAACATTATGGAATTCAAAAACATAGCGGAATCTTGTCTAAACATTTGCTTGAAGCGTCATCGTGCGCCCCATTTGCCTTGGCCTGCACTCATATTGTGTCCCTAACAAAACCTCTTCGATGATGAGTATCAACAAATAAAACACAAATTATCACTTTGAATTCCACTTTGCTCATAAACACGCTGCATAGTTCTCTCTCGGCCGTCTCCCTCCAAAGTAACTCCCCTGTTCGGCCCGAGGGAGAGAACTACCCTATCTCAACGGAGACCAACACGGTGTAGTCTACGCGACAAACCTGCAAGCTAATAGTTTGGCGTGCGCCAGGCTACTTTTAAGACATATTTTGGTTGGCCATAGACTATTGCTACATTTCTAAGACACGCCTAACAAGAATATATAATCAAACATTTAGCGCTACAATAAACCCTTCATCAATTACGCATAATTTTTACCTCCCTTCATTCCGTTCAACATGCATATTCTTTTCCTCCCACTGCCTAATGCACGCCTAGTGACCTCTACCGACACCAGCCAAACCGACCTTCGAGTGGATTACTGTGTTTATGGTTTTTTTTTATAGTGCAAAACACTTCCAGGGTATTTAAAATCCTTCATCTTCTTTAAGTTTATTCCCTCCAATTTTAAAGTTTAACTTAGCCTTCCTCTCTCTCGCAAATCTAATAACTTAATGTTTCCCTTAAATTGATTACTTCCTATCTCATTTTCGCTAATGCCATCCATGATAATGAATGCAATCCATTGGCTGATTGGCTATCTACAGCAAAATCATTTTACAATTTAACTGACTTCATGTGTAGAGATTCCTCTCTGGTCTTCCACCGGGTGAGTGTCCATTCTCGCTGACGTTTCGATGTTCGACTCTTGTATCATCTTCACTCTCCCCCGAACACGATGCCCGAATCGAGCATCAAACGTCGGCCAGAATGGTGACTCTCACCCAGTGGAAGACCCATGAGGAATTTCTACACGCAATACGCCGGAAAAGCACAAGATCATACTGACTTTAAGAATTCCCCACTGACTTTCACTCATATCACCAACTCTTCCAACGGAACTTTTACCACTGGCCCCGCGCACACGTAGACAGTTAGTTACCACTATCAACTTACATTTTACTACCAATATATATGCAAAATCAATCAAATAATGGCTACAATTCTCAACACAACATACATGCACTACGTCATAAAATAGAAAATATTATGCTTGTTCAATAAAGACGAATCATACGTATCATATTTGCAAAAATGAGTGTAAATGTTTCATTTTATTTTGTTAACTTAGTCGGCAGTGCACATATACCTGTTATGAGTTTCATTGATATATACGTTGCTATTTGACATACATGCAGTTCGCCTTCGGTAGCGACAGAGGTAACTACCACGCGAAATGATCCTTCAGCCTGAAGAAACTGTCAGTCGAGGCCTATGTAATGCTACAGAAAGCTTATTTAGAGAGTCTGTTTTCCTCTGCGGTGCGGTGGCTAATGTACTGGCTTCCCACCCAGAGGGCTCGGGTTTGAATCTTGGCATACCCATTTCAGCACCTCTAATAATCTAGAATCTTTAATATGTTTATGATTACATAACAGCGTTACAGCTCGGAGGAACGGGCTTCACACTGACGCGGCGTGAGGGGCTACGAATGGAGGGGGGGAGAAACGCAAGGGCGGAGTGGGGGGAGGGGCGTCCCGTGAGAGAGACGACCGCACCCTATCGATGCAGCCTGTGGGAGCACCGCCAGCGGAGATGAGCGCACGAGAGATGGTGCCAGATTTCATTCACCAGCAGACATCAAAATAGAAGAACTTCCTTTCGATGACTACGTGAGAATATTAATTGGGGGTTTTCCATGCATAATTCATTCTCTCGGCCATGTTGCACTGCCTTACGCATTTATGTGAGTAGATGGTTACATTCTTGGAAGTAGTCAGGAGCTTAAGAGCTCCCCGATTAAGTGGCATTACCAACCAATCCCGATAATGACTAATAAGACAAACGATCGCAGAGGCGTTCATTTCCTTTATTATAGAGTCGGCGTCGTTCATTTTCATCAATAATATTAATAATTTGTCAGGACTTGAAAAAGGGTTTATAGCAGTGTAGGAAGCTTTGCCGGGTAACTTGAGATTTCGTGAGTAGTCGCAGTTCAATTGTGTCTACCATTAAACGTACCTCAACCGGTAGACAACGATTAACAAAAATAATTATTAATTTAGAAGAATACTACACTTAAATTAAACCGAAATCATAATAATATTTTTAATATGTACTCATTAAAACAATTATTAATTACAAGAATATCACCACAAAGAAAGGAAATTAAAACTAACCGTCATTGCAAGCATGATGAGAAAATATTGAGAATATCGCAAATTCTTTCATTACAGGCCTATTTACTTTCACATATTCGCCCCAAACATTTAAAAATCAACCACGGTGAGCGAAGACTACACAAAGCGTGAGAATTACTTGCATATCTGTGTATTTTGGACGTCCAACACAACGCTAATACACGGAAACCATACGGCGAGGCAAGAAATAGCTGGTGTCGCGGCGACCGATATTCCCTCGGGATGGCGTGAAGTAGGGGTGGCCGGCGCCCTTGTGCGATGGAAGGTGGGGATTGTCTTGGGGAGCAGGCCCCTGGAATCGCCGAGGGGTGCGGCCTCGCGCCGCACCCCTCGGCATCACTTCGGCACCTTCCCCGCCCGCCCCGCACCACCGCATCTCCACGGAACTCGACGTTATTCTCTCGACGATACACACAAGAGATTCATATCTGGCGTCAATTGTCGAGGGAGGGCGCTTCCTTTCGAGATCATGGATGTGTGCGTGTATGCGGAAGAAGAGGAGAGGGAGGAGAGAGGCGAAGGATGAGGTATGCGAATCAGGACGGACACGCAGGAAAGGGAAACCGCTTGAGCCCAAGCACCCTCTGGGTACGCATTACGGATCAGAAAACAGAGAAAATCCGCCAGCTGGGTGAAATCGCCTAATGAACAATCAACGCCACATTGTGACCTATTAGTGGGGCAACGGAAGCATGAGGATTGCGCGTGAGACTTAAGTAAAATACACACAAAATTCGAGTTTAACGAGAGCACAAAGGGAATAATCCATATATATTTATAATTTTGGCGAAGGCGAGATTAAAACGATATATTACAGGAAATTTACTGCCGGACAAAAGAAAATCCACTTTCCATTGCACCATTCATATCACAAAACAGCAGAAAACATATGGAGTGACAATTATAACTATATGATAGTAAAATAATACGGAATTGTAACGAACACTAGTACTGGAGACAGTAATGAAGAGGAAAGACGACATAGGAAATGGAACGTAAAGGCATTTACCGGAACAACACGGGAAACGTAGCCGCAGGCTATAGAGAAAATCATGAGTAGTGAGGACTGGGAGATGTACAGGGTTCGTCCGGAAAATAAGTGTACTGAGCTCAGGAAAAAAAATTATTACACTTTTACATATCTTAAGCAAATATTCCTCAAAATAGGACCCTTGTGAGTCGATACACTTGTTCCAGCGGCGTTCCCATTCCTGGAACGCTCCCGCGAAGGCATAATCGGGAACCTCTCGAAGACACGTCGTCACGGCCTCTTTGACGGCGTCCAAAGTCCCGTATCGCGTTCTTTTCAAACTCCTCTTTATCTTCGGGAACAGAAACGTTCTCTGAAAAATGTGGATCATTTTTGCAGTGATTCGCAAGTTGTGCCGCGATTTCCAAACGATTGAGTCTTTGATCATCACTGAGCACTTTCGGCACCAACTTTGCACAAATTTTTCGCATCTGAAATTGGTCCCTAATAATCTCGTACACTATTGTTTTTGGCACATTACACTGCTCTGCTATCATCCGAACACTAAGACGACGATCAGAGTTCAGTACATCGCGAACTTTTCGCACATTTTCGTCGGTGAGTGTCGTTGATGGGCGTCCAGGCGGTGGTTCGTCGTCGACCTCTTCTCTGCCCTCCACGAACATCTTGTGCCACCGAAAGATCATGTTTCTGGACATGGCTGACCCCCCGTAAGCCTGGTTAATCATACCGACAGTTTCGGTAGACGATTTCCCAAGCTTTACCGCAAATTTGATGGAATAACGCTGCTCCAAAAACTTCGGCATCGCGTTCCGTGACGTGGGTCGAGCGTGGAGGTTCGCGTTAACAGAGCTCCTCATTACACCACAGCTCAGAGCCGACTGCCTTTTTCAGCGTCGCTTGCCAACATACCCCCCTCCAATTGCAGCCCGTCAGAGCGGTGCTGGGCGCGCCTGGAGCGGCGGGAAAAAATCAGTACACTTATTTTCCGGACGAACCCTGTATAATATCCAGGAAACGTGGGATCAAAAAAGAGATATCGAAAACCGAATAAGAATCTACAGGATGAACAGTAAATGGCAAAAGAACAAGAAAACCTTTGATTACCTAAGGGATGATTACAAAAATGGACGAGTGATACCTTCATATAACAGCATTGCATCAATAAGGGGGGCGTCACTTTCTCAACCGCCTTTGGTTTACCCCGGAGAGTTATTATTACTAATTGGAGATCCTCCCACTGGATTATCATCACGCCTCGACTACAATTTAGCTTTGCTGCTGAGCTTGATAATGGTAGTTTCGCTTTTCGGCCTTGATTGACTGGCATACGCCAAGAACATCCAAGAGGCTCTCTAAAAAAAAGGTATTTAAATCTGTTCGTGGCGACTCTAATGCACTTTTATTTTTTTCCTGAATTGACCCGCCCGTTTGCTGCGGTGCCCTATTCATCCCCTCGCGGATACCACAAGGAACTTCAGCCCTCCGCCCTGCGCCGCCCACAAGGAGCCCTCGTCTGGCTTCTTCTGTTTCAACTTAAGGCCTCCCAATCAATAGCGTCAAATTTTCTACTAACAGTTTTCGAGAAATGCAGTGGATCTCCTACGATTTCCTAAATCCTCGCGTTCGCAAGTGGGCGATATATGGACTTAAAAGGACACTATCGTTACATCCCCTAAGGAGCCTTGCCCAACGCATAGAACAGGAACAAATTCCACACAACGGTCTAGAAGGCGTTTGGTGTTCAATTCAAAGTCCTTAATCCAAATAAATGTATTTTCGCGCGATTCATAGGCCACTTAAGTATTTGGTAACTTTTCCAAACATATATTTTTCACCTAGGAGAGATCGTGAGTGAGGGTAACGCCGAGCATTTAATCGAGTCTACACTCTCTATTTCGGTATTCCAGATGCAATAGGCGGTCAGTTAGGAACTATGTACTCCTCTCCCAATTATTCATTAATAAACACTTTTTCAAGTTTAATATTTATTGCCAAGTGTCGCACCAACGTTTTATTGCATTTAGGTTACCTGTTAATGCTACAATACCCAATAGGACGATGGCTATCCCGGTAAGCCACTGCGTCGTCGGCCAATAAACTCTTGGAGAATATTGGAAGTGACTTCTACTTCATTGGAGCGGACACCATCTATGACTACTCTTTGTACCCGACCATTCAAAAAGTCTTTAATCCAGCCCAGGATAGTCATATTGCCTACGCCATACTCCACTAGCTAGCGTGATTAGGATGCTCTGAGACACTTTGAAGAAAGTTTTTTTCAAATCTAAGAAAAAAGCGTCCACTGAAACATTGCTATGTCCCGAACCAAAGATATCGTGAAGAAAAAGTACAATTTGTGTCCCGCAGGATGTACCTTTTCAGAATACCGAGCTGGTTTCTTATCAATAAATCCTGGCTACCGGGATATCTCATTATTGAACACACAATTATTTGGTCCAGGACCTGCATGACACGGATATGAAGGAAATAGACCTGTAATGACTCGATTACTCCCATTTCAATTCCAAGTATCGTTTGGCGGAAATGATTTGATACGCTATCGGAAATATTCGGTTGAGGATTTCGTGGAAACGCTTTGAAATCGTGAAACCCATGGTTCACTTCGTGCAACTCGTCCATTATGATATAAATGTCCGACTATTACTTGTAGTTTACAAAGTAGAGCTTGTATTTTTTACTCGCATCACATTCAGCATAGCAGTGACAGTATCACGCTTCCAAGCACAATCAGTGGGAAGCCATATTTTGTCATCCAAAGGTCGACTTTCGTCCGGTGCCCCTTAAATGACGTCAGTTCCTCATACACTAATAAGCATTCTGTTTGCTTTGCAACTTCCTCATTTCCGCGACGACGAAGCCACGTCACGGCCAAGAGTTTAAGAGCGGGGCGTGCACCTCCGCCTCTTCGCATGCATCCCAATGTGACGCTGCACCTTCGTAGACCCACTTCCCCCCGTCCAAGGCAGAATGGCGCGAAGCGAGGCTGTGTCGCCTCTCCCTGTCCCGCGCCCCGTCGCCTAAGGCACCGCCCCACGGTCTGCATAATACTGAATACTCTAAGCACCTGAATTTTTAGGGATATAATGGGCAAAGTTATGTTGGTAAAGGTTCCCAAAAGCTCTCCATCGTTCAGAAATTTGAAAATACTGATGCGAAAAAAACATTACTTTCCCCTAAAACCTATAAAAATAAATGCCAGATGGAGAAGAGAAAATAATGAGGTGATACGAAGCAAGAAGCTGGAATAATCACTGGGAAACATTACTGCGGATTTTCTGCACATTCGAGCGTGAATGGTGAACGTCACTTACTAAAAAGTATTGTAGTGCTTTAAATCGGCTTCGGATTCATTCGTTCTTCTTACACGCGGACGGATATCCATTGAGACTTATATCTGGATTTCCTTTCTGTACCTCACGAGTAAAAGAAGAAAATTATCCTGAGGATTTTTTCCCATTTTGAAATATGCACGACCATTTCTTTCGAACAGAAACTCGGACCGTGTCAAATCCTCTTCGGTACGACCCCGTACTCACTATGATAACAATCCCCATTCCATTTCCACGACTTCAAGGTTTGGCAGACGGCCTCACCCAAGTTACTACTAAGTACTACGACCCTGCACGGTCACGGAGCACCCCCCTGCCCTTCAGGAAAGACGGGCCGAGGCTTTGCTACGTACGTACCTCCCCTCACCGACTCAACCCTTGTCAAGAATGCACGCAGAAGCCGCCTACGAATTTATTCGGGGGCGGATAAGGGCGGGGGTGAAACAGAATCCATCCCTCAACCCCTTCCCCCACCCTCCCCAAGGCAGCGGAGGAATAAATAAGGGGGAAGGGGTAATGCCTTATGCTTTCCCTCCATCTCTCGCCGTCAGGGGCTGAGCCCCCCCCACCTCACCGGTCGACGTCGCTTTTCTCATTTATTCATTGCGCCCCCACCCCTAAGCAGTTCAAACCCAATTTTGACGGAGAAAAAAGGAAAGATGGAGGAGATAAAACAAAATCAACCATCCGTCGGAATCCCCAAGAATTTAACACATCCTCACTCCCCATTCCTACGCCGAAGCACGCTCCGAAAACGAAAGCAAAAACTTGGAGACGGGTATGGCGACGCACGTAAATGAATTATCTGTTCGAGACACGTCCCTGAGAGGTTCTGAAGGAGTGTGGCATTTTCTCAGGAGAATTCCACTGACTGCAAAAATATAAGCCTCTTAAGAGTTGCAAATACGGTATGGAGATATACTTATGACGGTTTAAGAAAGCTATTACTCGTAACGGAGTGAAGTTCCAAATAACTTCCGCACGGCGTAAGTACATTTAATCCTGTATGCTATAAATACTTTTTCCACTCCTCACAGCCTCTGTACCTCTCCTCATGCCCTCCAAGGTTTTTCCTCAGCACGCGACCCGCATTCGTCCCCATATCGATCCCTTCACATCCCGCTCAGGAATCCCTCAACAGCTTCCCAATCACTTTGCCTGCCTTAATGAAATGCAAATTCCCCCAACGACGTCTCCTCTCCTATTTAGCGCACTTCCCTTAGCCTTTCTATATATATATCTCTCTCTTTTTCTTATTCTACCCTTCTGCATACCCTCGCCCCAAGGTCCTCCAATCCATGCTCGTATTCTTCCCTCTAAGACAACGTTTCAGAACCACAGAAGACTACTCCCCATATCTAAGATTCCCCTCATATTTTCCTTAATTCATATTTTGGTGTTCCTGCTATCACAGTCACCGTCGGAACTAACTGCAAGGAGGTGCATCGAGGATAGTATCAACTATAAAAAGTTGCTTCCCGGTTCATAACTGCTTGCTAACGTCGACCTTACTATTTACTGAATTCTACTATACATTCATTAGCATCTTAAATAGGTTTAATTTTATCATTTTCACGTCCGTCCCTTTCACACTTATTTGCAAGAGTCAACGAGATTAAAGCCAAAGTTGAAACGCAAAATTTTTGAGCAGTTCTCCCACAGTTCTTTGAATTTGTCAACTACTGAGTCGGGAATTGACGAAGAATACTTACTTGCAAAACTCTTTCACACTGAAATACTCACATAAACTCATAAACACCAGAATCTTTAAATGCACAGCGTAACACCTCAAAACGGAAGAGTCGGGGATGACTTACCTGAAAAGTAGGGGAATATAATTAGCAAAAAATCGACAAATATTGATCAGCAAATAAAGACACATGCATAGAACATAAGCAAGCAGATATACAAAAAGTCCCGAAATATTATTGAAGACAACATACAATTATGAAAACCTGTGTGGTTGCGAGAAAATATTTCATAGTTCAGAGTATAGATTTCCTTTTAATAATATAAAAGACATAGCGCGGACAGTATAAATTGCTATAATAAACAGAATATACAAATTGAGTAGCTTCAGGCGTGATATGGTGGAAGTCGAGCATAATGAATAACTGATCGTAGCACTTTTCCACTTGATAGAATTTATTTTACGACCAGGTTTCCATGTATTGCATCATCATCAGGTAACAAAATGAAGTTGTATGCCTTCTTATACCTGAATACATTTAACACTCCTCGTTTCCTACCACATCCACTCTCCTCCTTCCGGAACGTTAAATGTACATAGGACGGCGCTCAACTTCATTTTGTTACCTGATTATGATGCAATACATCGAAACCCGGTCGTAAAAAAAATTTTATCAAGTGGAAAAGTGTTACGATCAGTTATTCACTTAACAACACATAAGTTAATCCAAATACAAATCACAGTCTGGAACGTGATTAAAGACCAATACAGTAAAGGATAACATTGCAGTGATATTGCAATTATCTCTCATAAACTGCTATATCGACACATTACCGAGACAAGTCCCCGAAGAATATGTACTCAAAGGGGCTTAAAATGCGTTATCTAATGTAAAATATGCACTGAAGGCCAGCTGGACCTCATAAATTTGACAATCTCTTTTTAATAAACAAACGGAAAAACAATTACAAGATTTAACCCTGATAAAAATATGTGCCAACGAATTTGCCTGAATTTCTGGCGGTGTTGTGAGACGACAAGAAAGGAGTCCTATCACGGAACAACTAGTCCTGACACGAGAACACTATTTTATTTGCGTGTAAATATTTCGCCGACCAGGCGAGACATTGGGTGCGCGGATACACTTCGGGGAAACAACTTCCTAATATGCAGGAGCGAGATCCGAGGAATAGATTCACTAGAAATCTCGGGAAAGTGATGCCTAAATCAACCGACTGTGCTTCCCAAAAGCACTGTGACTGGCGGCGTACCCCGCCAACAGATACCCCGTCAGCAATTCAGAGGGGACAACACTGAGTGGCGACACGGGGCGAAGGAAAGAGACGAGGGGGAATGTGGAGGTATAACTGATTGATAGAGAAGTAAATCGGTACCCAATCTAGAACTATGCGGACATAGCTCGTACACACGTTCCTTACATACATGTACATGCACATTTAAGTGACGGTTGTCTTCCAATTCTATCGCTATTTTAACTTCTCGCAACTAGCCGACTTTCACAACTCTGCTAACGACTCATCACTTAAGCCGCCTTTCAAAACCGAAATAAAATTTACAAAGATAGTAGTAGCTAAATAATTTCTCCACTCATTCAGACACACAATCATTTAGGTACCAATCTATCATATTCGCCTTCCACGGCAGCACGCCTGAATCGACGCAAAATCTCATATACTCATATTCCCCGAAATCGTATCACAACTTTGAGATACTTTTTCGATAACACATCCAGGAATGTAGAACTTCCCTCTCATTCAATTAGAGACATTAAATCGAATGAAAGCATTAAGAACAGCTCATGAACTCCTTCTCAATGGACATTTATTGATACCAAAGAGCAAAATTACAATTTGCCGTATCACATTATCTCTTTTATGTAACAATTCATCCCAGAGTGGCAATGTTGAACTGCGTATTATTGTTTATTTTTTATTCTCACTTTGGACACCAAATACGAATAAG
Source organism: Hetaerina titia (assembly GCA_037158775.1). NCBI lineage: Eukaryota > Metazoa > Arthropoda > Insecta > Odonata > Calopterygidae > Hetaerina > Hetaerina titia. Next base: position 24,677,358 of record CM073770.1, on the reverse strand, counting down.
CCGAGGTTTTTCTCAAATTTATTTATTTACTACTTGAAAATATTTTTTTTATTTGATACATGTAATAAATGTTAACGTAATATAAAAAAGTCAAATCATGTTTATTTTTATATTTTCCTTGGTATATTTTCCTTAATGTTGTATGAATGAGACTTACGTCTTAGAGGCAACCATCAACAACCAATCCGGATCTATCAACGACAGTAAAATTGGGGTCCAATGCCAATGCGATGTTAGTATTTCGTTAGAGCTCCCTCGGAATCAGGTTCCATTGGAGCCATTAGAAGTGTTTAAGAGATTGGTTTGGTGGTCTTGGTTTTGTAGTAACTTTTTTAATATGGAGTGTTTTTTTTATTTTTTTGTATTTTTTTCTTTTTATATTATTATTATATTTTATCGTAAATAGTTTTCATTTTTTTTAATCTTTAAATGTATTTTTGTGTGTTTTATTTTATCTATTTATTTCTATAATTTTTATTTTCATTTTTTTATTAATTGTTAAGGGCCTCAAGGCGAATTCGAATCTCACCGGGGAGGGAGGGCTATGACGGCCGGGTGGCGCTCACCTCGTCTCGCGTGAATTTTAATAGCGAAAATCGAACCAGATGCCGCGATTAAAACTCGCCCGAGGTACAAACGGAGGGGTATTGATTGGTTTGTGAGCCCGCCTCGGTGCGATGACATGCACCCGGTGAGGGACGCATTTCATCTCAAAGGGAGGGTCAACCTTAAGTAAAAAAAAACACGAGCGTCTATGAACAGGCATGAGGCATAACAAAAGGTTAATACTCGCCGTTAAGCGGAATAAAAAAGAGAAATGACCAAGTCTATGCTCCCTAATGATGTTCTTTATCACCTAGTTGATGTGGTTCGAAGCTTATCTTAAACCTATTTGTTTTTCACTGCCTGATGTTTAAAGCATGGTCTATCATAATAAAAATGAATTTTATCGAAATGTGGTGATCGTCTTCAGAAAAATGCGCAGCGGGATGGAAGGGAGAGGGAAAAGAGACGGGAGGAGGCACTTATGACGGAAGCCCTGCTCTTTATCGCCGATGGGAGCTTGCACATATTCCGAGGGACTCGTCCCCGCGTCTTTATCCAGAATAACGGCAGGGGTGTCGACGATATTTAGGGTACGAAAAAAATAAAGCAACATCTTGAAATTGGAATCTATTTTACGAAATTTGAAGTGACGCCTTTAAGAAAAGGTAAAGCTCACTTTAGAAATCTTATTGCATGAAACATATGGAAATAACAAGAGTAGACACAATTAAATAGAAGTATTTACGTGCTACACTTGCTCACTATCTCTTTCGGAGGGAGCATACGATATAAGGACAGTATGGGGACAAGTGAGCAAAAAATTGATTTATCTGATTGGTCTTATGAGTTTTTTTAAAGCTTTCAGGAAATATGGCGACAGGAAAAAGCACGATGCTATCTTTTAGCTGGTTACGCCTCATTTAGAACATGCTACTTGCATATGGGATGATCACGATGTTAGTTTTATTGCCGAATTAGATCGTGTGCATGGAAGAGGATATAGATTAGTAAAACGTCGCCGTATGCAGCAGATATGGTTTACAAATCCAGCTAATTTTCGCTGGATCCAATGCAGCAATCTCTTGCATAAATTGGAA
>CM073770.1:24470749-24675615 GCA_037158775.1 Hetaerina titia | reverse complement strand
AGGACGTCTTCATTTCCCATCGGCCCCCACGTCGCGGCAGGCTGAGATCCTCCGTGAGATCCCTTCCATGCTTCAAGTGCATGGCTGAGGGGCCGGCCATACACGGCCATTAAATTAGTTGTGAGAGCTCCATGCACTTCAGATTGGCAGGTAGAGAGTCCTGGGCAGAACCGATATACAAACAAGTAACAAATACTCGAGAATTTTCAGTAATTTTGCTTATGATTTCCATTGTTGACAATCTCTCGAGTAATTAGCAATTGAAAATGGAACCTGGAAACTTTGTGCTGTTTACGCGAAGTGTGGTGGTTCGAAGATTTTTCATTTATTTTAAACATGAAAGAGTACATCCGGGCTTTAACTTGACATCCTGTGTAAATAAATTGCACTGTGTCTAAAAATTAGGAAGGATATAGCTTGGTTTTGCCAACATTACGTCATGCTTTTCATTTCATCAACACCTGCCTTGAAAGTGGTACTTTGTTGTTTAATCTCCCGCTTAGCGCAAAAACACGATCCGATTCACAATCGTGCACGAAACATGCGAAAAAAAACAGACCTGTCTACAGATAGCGGCGGTGTTTCAAAGGTTCTGGAGTATGAAACGGGTCGCACCTTAAGAATTTGGATAATCTCGCTTGAAACCAATAAAACAAATGATTACAAAAAAAAACATAATGCTATCATTGCAAATCGAAAGATTTTACAAAACAACCTCATAAATACACTGTAAAACAACATCATAATAGAAACAATTGCTACTTCACTAAAGACGGAAATAAGCGAGCGAAACAACTACATGCCAAATAATGTTCCTGTCCCCAAAACACGAGTACAGATGGAGTACATGGGAAAATCAGTTAACAAGATCAAGGAAGGTTACAAATCGGGAATACGAGGAACATCAATGTTTTAGAAAAAATAAATATTTTGTCCGAAAAATTAAAATTTTTGTTATTTTTTTAAAACACCTCGTATAGTTTCTAAAATGTTCGGCTGGTGATATGTTTTCCCTCCATTCGGCCGAACTACTTTTGGTTGGCCTTTTCATTCGTTATGGATTTTTTTACTTTTAGTACGGTTCAATCCATTACTAGGGTGTGTGGCAGGGGGTGAATATACGTACACACCAGACAAATTGTGACCCGAATATGACCCTACGACGGTCGGACAATGTTATTATATTCATTTTTTGATCGTGGACAAAATGACATCAGAAATATATCTGTTCTACACTCAATACCTCTAATTTTACTGGCATGATCCTACCGTAGAACGACGGGGGTAACAATACATTTTCAACATCAATGCTAAAGAGACCTTTCAAATTACGCAAGAGCTTCAATCTGTGATTTACCTTCCCTCCGTTAGTGATTCCCAGCCTAGTTCTCTAATATTTTGGTTACGCTACTAAGTTTATTATAACAGCGTTTTACTAATCCAGCTCCTCCACGCTGCACGCGATCCAACTCGGTAAGCAATCAAACTTCCTGAGGATCCCATATGCTTGCACCATATTCTAAATGAGGTCTAGCCAGCGACAGATAACATTTCTCTTTGACCTTTTCATCACAGTTAATTATATACTCTTCTAATAAATCCTCATTTTTTGTTTGCTTGTCCACATATTCCCCGTATGTGTTTCACCCTGGAGATATCGTGTCTTCTGACTGATATTGTATCTCAACCCTGGAAAATCATGAAGTTTAAACAGACTACCATTCTGCATCGTTTAATTGTCCTCCGTATGGCAACGTAAACATTGAAGGCAATATGCTAGTTTTTGAGCGCATTGTACGAATATGGTTTAATCTCAAGTTAACCTCGTCAAATAAATATCGACTGGAGAGAAGAAATTTCACGAAACAAGTAAAACTGAAGAACATTTTATCTGATCTTAATCAATATTTTCAAGACATCGGCGGTGACGGGCCAATATTTCCTCAACTCCATCGACGGATGAGCTAGATGTCGACACCAGACAATCGAGGCTCCATCCCGGAAACCGAAGACGAGACCCGAAGGGGAAGGGAGGGATGAAAAGAACGGGAAGGGGGGAGGGTGGGCGGGGGTTAGACAAATGTCAGACGCCAGGATAGGATGATGTTTCGCGTGGTGAGGGAAATAAATATGAGGAGAGGGATGGAGGGAAAGGTGGTCCATCACGAGACGATGGGGTGGGAGGGGACGAGTTGGGCGAAACACAAAACGGGGAAAGGGAACGAACACCTCAAGGGGCAGAGGTTCTCACCCTCGTACTTCGCGGGTGGGGGCGGATATCCTGCGCCACCCTCAGATGCCCTGAAAAGCCGTCACTAATGCATTCCCACCCCCACACAACAACTTCCCTTCCATCCCCACTCCTGCAAACAGCGGTTTCTCGCAAATGATTGACTGTCGCATGCGCGAAGACTGATGGGTGAGCCTCATCGAATATTTGGCAGCCAAAATCTAGAACGCTTTTTAAATGGACGCACCGACCACGACTTGAAAAGAAAAGCTAGTCGCTGCTTTCACCGCGAAAATTCCATTAAAAATGGAAATTCTCCAGGCGTATTACACCGAATATACTGGTTACGCAAGGCGAGAAGACGGGTAGTTAGTCCCCACCCTCTCTCCCTCCTGGCACTTGCATGAAACAGATGTACGAAAACCAGCAATTTCCCGTTAGATATTTATCTCGTCCACCAAGATTTACGTCCGTCGAACCTATATTTCTTCATCAAAAGCAGATGCCTGATGAATGATGAGAGCATTAATGTTCTATGTTCTAATCCGCGGAATACTAGGACCATGCAAAAAGGTGTTCAACCGCTTTTACCGCCCGCCCTTTGATGAAATTTAATAACTAGTGACGGGAGCACACTGAGCTTCAATTCCCTTTCGCCCTGGCCTCCGGGGCATTCAATGTGAAGCGCACAAGTGCTTCTGATGGACTGATTCGAAAGGAAACGGACCCGACGCCAACATATCCTCAGCATTCCTCTCGAAACACATCAAATACACCTGAGAATGCTTCACCTCTCCTTTTCTTATTAAATGTAGCTTCCAGATTCATGAATTTCTATCACGTTTCCCTCTGCATCAAGCCATAACTTCCAACTTATATCCTGGTGGGAATCAGTCAGCCACGACGACTGATGCTTGAGGCTTAAAATTGGCACGACCTGAGGACGAGGAGAGTATTGGTGAGATAAAAGTCCCAACTACACAGTGGAGATAACAACTAGGATAGGTTAAACACGCGCAATCACATGGCTCCGTTTTTTAAATCAACAGTTTACCACAAGAATTTTCAGGGAGGAGGGGAATATTTGCAGAATTAAAAAAAATCAACGGATCCATGAGGGCTTCAGAACATTTCCCCGATCGTCGCCGGATTTCCAGGTCTTTGTGAGGACTCTCAAAGTAGTAGGGCTCTCTCTCACTTCGTCCCTCCCCTCTCGGCCCAGCCATCCAGCAAACAACGCTAGATCACAAATACACGCGCGCGCCACTTGAGCCTCCTCGTGGAAGGGGGGGGGCCCGGGGGTCATTCATACCGTCTTCCCTACCCATGATCCATCCCCCCTTCCCCGCCCCCACCATTGTCTTCAAAATGGACGCGACGTCAAACATTAGAGAGAGAATGGGAGGTCCGATGTCTCCTCCTCTCCCCCTTCGGCAGCAGACCCACACCCTCTGCCACCGACTGCTACCGCCGAAGCGGCGACTATGGAAGGCTCAACCAGAATCTTCTCATTCCTTCGGACCAGACGACAAAATCACTAGGCAAGAAAATAAATGTAAGAACTTCACAAGGTTAAAATAATCCGCCTAGACAGGGATTTGAACACGAGTCCCGTGATATTCAGCCGAGCGCTAGGGAACGGGGAACACTGGGCATACATGTACGCATGAGCGGCAATGGCCTGTCGAAGACAAATGGAGGGGATAATATCGAGTAAGCAAGCTGGAGGGAAAAATAAATAAGAGGCACGCTAAAGAATTGGAGATATTGGAATGATTTGTTATAATTCGGAATGCTTTGGAATTTTGTGCCGTTTTACGCGTGGCTTAGAAGTTTACCACAGGCTAGTCTCTGTATCCATTAAAAACTACCTTCACCGATAAGTTATCGCTATTACATATACGTAGTATTTATTTAACTTTTTTTATTTAAAATAATGGGCAGATTCATATTAACATTGTTCCTTCTTACATAATTCACGCTCGGTAACAAACCAAGGCTGGGTATCCCAAAAACTATTATGGTAGAACCGTATCGTTACCTGCATTTCACTTAATAATTTAACAGATTAGCCAATGGTAACAACATAGGCGTTTCTTAAAACGCGCACTCCACGATAGCAGGATGTGACACAAATGTGGGCGACTTTAAGTAACTACACGGTATCCAAACTGCCAAAATAAAACCAAATAAACAATACAAACTTGCCAAAACTATTTAAATATTTACACAGTGGGCCATTCTGTCAATGTAGTCCGATTTATATTCACACTGTGTTGAGCAGGTTTCCATTCAAAGCCGAAACAAGTCATATTTTCGGAAAAAATTAAGAACAAAAAATGTTTTCCTGGTGATTTTAAAAAAAAAGGAAATGTAATCGCAAGGTTCCACACATACTTTTATTTTCCTCGATCAGTTTCAATACAAGTTATCATCATCAGGCAACACGTTTTTTCTTTGCTTTCTGAAAGTAATCATAGTTTGGTTAGCCACGTTATTGTTTGATAACACAAAAAGTCTTAACTCATTAACTTAAGTATTAACGCTAAAATGTTCGGTGGGGACGGAAAAAGCTGAGATAAAAAAAACTTGATTTCAAATTACAAATCTCGATAGTGGGCTCTTATATTCCCCGTCACGTGATGCCGATATCGTCTGGGCATTCCAGGTGACTCCGCAAACGGAACGAGCTTCGTATGCATTAATCCCTGCACCATCGTCAATGATCTCCCTCTGGGCTCTCTCGCACATCAAATGGTGCGAGGCAAGCCGAACACCGCGTGGCCACGTATCACGGTGAGGGAAGTGATGACCGAAAAAGGGTTTGCCAAAGGACGAGGCGGGGGGGAGGGGGGGGAGGTCGTCGCTCCGTCCTTGAAATTAATCGGCAGAGTTGTTTGCAAAGTTCCGAGCGGCGAATGTTTACCCACGTGTTTTCCTCGTCATGATCAACCAATGGCGTGGACGTCCGCTCGCCTTCCTTCCCCTACCCGCGGCCAAAACGACCATCGGACACCCTTCGGAGAAATACGTCCCGACCCGTGGGGGCGCCCTCTTCCGATGGAGTTTGAGGCCGCGAGCGCCAACAGATAATAATCCCATACAATTCCCAGATAGATTATTTTAACCTAGTGCATCGGCTACTTATCCTTGCTATTGCTGAGATTGGCATTTTAGCGAAAAGGGTTATTAGCAGAAGTTTACCCGTTTAGGGTAAGTTTCTGTTGGGCAGTATCTCTACACACAGATGTACTCGTGAGCTCTACGTAACACGACAAAAAACCCAACTCCATGCTACATATTACTCGTTCAATAATTCACGATTTCGCTTGTCACACTTTCCACCTTCTCCCTTAATTCCGCCCACATGCCTATTCGTTTCCTTTCTTAGCTTTACTTTCCTAGAACTCTCCCCTCTACTGCCAATTAGAGAGCGTATTTAACTTTGGCGGACCTGGAGTCTTATTTCTCATTTTCAATCAGAGTCCGGAAGTAAAGAGGTCATATAGGGAGGTTCCCAAAAAAGATTTTATATTTTGCTATCTTATTACACAGGAGAGAACAAAAAAAATCAAAATCATCCAGAACAATAACGAAAAATCTTCGTCCCTGTTGGCGGCGGGGTACCGTCCTCGCCTGCCAACCCAGAGGTCGCGGGTTCGATTCCCACCTGAGTGGGTCTCTCCACCTGGGGCTTGGGTGTATATAATTGCCAAATTGTTATCTCTATGTCCCAAGTCCGATGTTCAGGTCGAAGTGCTGTATACGGATTAATGCAAAATAAATAAGCAATCAGAGGAATCATTATAAATAAGTAAATAGAAGACGAATCAAACTCTATTTACAAAAGAGCAACAACGAAACGAAGATGAGTTATGTTTTATTTCGTTTACATGCAACTCTAAAGCTTTTTCTTCGTCCTTTGAAAAAAGTTATGGATACACCAGAATAACAAAAGGTAGATCAGCCATTTAATTAAAAAAAGATAATTCTCACAAGAAATGAATGCGTTGGGTGATTTGGGCGATGCCGTTTGTCAGCGATACGTGGTGTGACTTCGAGTACCCCTCTCTTGACATCACGAGTAAACACGAGCGAGTTTCAGTAAATGAGGCATTCCACGCGACGGCAGAAGCGGCGGTCGGCATAAGCGGCAGTCGGCAGAGCGTTGCCCGGCGGGGGCGGGAGGGGGGGGGAAAGGGCGAGGTTGGGTGGGGAGAAAGGCGGAACACGCGACGCAGATACGACGCCCCCGTTATCGTCTCGGGAGAGTGACGACAGGCAATTCCTGAATAACATTCGAGCCACATTTCTTCGGTGAGAAATGGTGTCAAGCACACAAAATCAAGAGTAAAAACAGCAGTTTCTTATCAACTCGAGGCGTTAAACGCACGCTGTCCGACCTAATCTTACATTGGTACGATAGAAAAGGATTTTCGAACTCGCCGCCGGAGGGCGGGACCGCAGCAAACGTGGTATATCTCATCCGAGGCGAAATTAACTGGCTCTTCGCCTCGCGCCCTTCATCTACGCGGCGCCCTGCAAAGCACCTCTAGGGTGTGTGGCAGGTGGAATAAGCGTTGCGGGGGTCCTATCACACTTCCTTGTGGCACGCCGACATTTACTACCCACATATTCAGTTCATGCCATTCATTACCGCTTTATGTTTACGCACCCGTGCCTCGAGGGCACCGCTACGAAGGATAGGGATGAGACGGCGTCACGAGGTGGAAGGATCGATCCAAGGCAGGCACGCCTTTTTGTAAAGATGAAAAATGTTAAGTATCCTACAAGAGGTTAACATTTTGCTTCTCATTGTGGTTACTATCCACCCATGATACACCGGATTTTGAACATTCTCCGCATCGACACTTGACCCCATGAAAAATATCCAGCACGATACCAGTATATCGTCTCATGTCAACCAGACCCAGCTCACACGGAGACCGCAGGGAAGGGTATGTCCGCTACCTCCCTACACCCCCCTCCATCGCTCCCGTGGAGAAAGAGTGAACGGACAAATACTTCTCCAACCATAGGGTAGGACGACCGGGAGGGTGGTTAACTTCGGCACTCCTCCCTTTTCTCCCCAACCCTTCGTTGTGGGGAGGAAAGATAAGAGGTTGGAGCCACTTCGTAGGTCTCCATTATGGCATGTAGGAAAAATGACCCTAAACCCATCGATTTAAAAGTTTTATCTCTCGCATCATTCATGTGCATATAAACCACGTTTCCAGTGTCTCTAGATCCAGGACATCTAATAGCTATTGTTTTACGTTTCGTTTGCCAAATAACGATTCTTCACAAGACGGACTGCTTTTCTCTGCATTCGTATCAATTCCAAAATGTATTCCCTTAAGGGTATGATCTCAAGCATCCGACAAGAGCATCAATCACACGAAGGCGTCTAACCAACGCGAAATCAATCCTAGACAACTTTCCATTCGATACAATACTTCCCCAATTCTCATTCAAACTCACGTTTCTTACATGCAGTCCCGCTTACGTGATCTACTCACTCAAAGAGCCGCCATGGTGGATGCCGCGATTTTTACTTTAAACGAGTCATCCGCTGACGCACATCGAAATTCAGGAATTTCATAGATTGTAAAAAATCATCATTCGCCTTGACCGGGATTTCTCCACGCCCGGTCCGATTACAGTGTGCCTCGCAGTGTGCATTTCACTTGGCTCGTTCCATTTCTCTCTCTCTCTCCCTTAGGAGGCACGACCGAGAGAGGGAGGGGAGGCAGAATGTCCTCGGGGGAGAGGAGTCGGGAGTCACGCGCCAGCGTCACAAATGTCGTCGTCGGGCTCGAAACAAAAGGAGAGAGAAAGAGAGAATGCGTATAAAAAAACGAAAGAGAGGAGGGTGGGATATACAGGCACGCCGGAAATGGAAGGGTGAACAACGTTAGCATTGAAGACGGCAGAGGGGGGACAAGCGGCGTCATTTGTCGGGGGATGGAAACTGACGGGCTGAACGGGGGTGGGGGGGGAGGAGAGAGGGTTGAAATGAATCAAAAACAACATAAAAATACGGAGAGGCATATAGATGAAATTATAAATCTATTTCCTCGATGCGAAAGAACGGAGTGCCAGTAGCACATGGACAGAGAACAGGCACTAAATAATTCTAGTCTTAACGACACTCAATCATGAATTCTTCAGCAAAAAGAAATTAAAACACAACATTTGCATACAAAATTAAATGGAATGGAATACCTGGAGGTAGGCCAGGTAGTCTTGAATCGCTCACACTTCTACATATTTTGTGGACAATCGTGCGAGACGAATATTTGGAAACGACTTTAGGACAACCTAGGACTACATCCTTATCATCCACATGTTTGCGCGGCGGAAGTCAATTAATTTCTTCTTCAAATACTGCGATCCAAAAAAATAACCCAACCTAAGGCGATTCCTATCGGGAATCATTGGCCAGCGAAAGTCGAAGAGGACCACGAACGCAACTATTGTGCACCGTGGAGGGAAATATCGTTCCGGAGACTGCGAAAGGGGATCCATGAAATCGCCTTTGGATCCAAGACTCCTACGTGTAATTAGGCGCGAAAGCTACAAATATTAATGTTCGGCGACCATAATGCCGTCCATTTTCACCACATTCAATGTTACGGTACGCATCACGATCATCATCATTATCACGAGTCACTGGGAATCAGGTGACAAGATATAAGATCTTCCACTACAAAAGAATATCGAGTTAGGGGCAGTGCGATAACAATGACGCGCAAAAGCGATCTATGGACTATCTTTAATAGAAAGGAAGATATGATTGGAGAGGGAGGCGAGAGGCGAAGTGTTTCTGTCACAGTATCCACTAAGCCACTATTTAAACGACACATTCCCAAAATGCGAGGCGTTAAGGTTCCATCAGAAAAAATGTTATCACGAAATTGGACGTATCCGTTCGAGTCTGAGAGAGCCATTACCAGAAGTACGTAAGGAAATCCAAAGGAGAATTGAAGAGGCCCGCCCCTGCACGTGACATCCGGACATTAAGCCGGAATGGGCGAGTTTTAGAATGGCACGGGAGACTCAAGTTGAAATGACACAGGAGCGCAGCGATCAGGAAAGTGGAGATCGCAGTGGTGCGGTGGCTGACTTCCTACTCCCGGGTTCGAATCCTGGAGGTGGTAGATGTTTTCAGTGGTATCCCCGTATCAGTGGCATTACTGTTTCAGTGCTTTGTGGAGAGTACTTGAAGTGAGCACGCAGTCCATCGAATGGGACGTTAAGCTGCAGGCCCCTTCGTTAAGAGGAAGTTAATGCCGGTTTAACTCCTCCCTACCTCCTTTCCCATCAATCCCTAATGGTGCAAATGACCTTAGCTGTCGGTTACCTCCCCTAAATCTACTACTACTCCATAAGAGAAGTGGTCACCGTCGGATAACATTCAGCACTCGATCTTCCATCGCGATCACTACGCGATCATGACGACATACTCGTAAAAGACGACCACCGCGGAGACCACTTCGCCACCCAACTGCCATTCCTCCGCGGAGCACTTTGTAATTTCCTCGTAGTATACACTTAAAGACTGGCTTGAAAAAAAATCCCCTGCTAATGACTCTCGATACAGCTCAGGGAAAAAACAATAGGTGTCTCCACATAATAATCTGTGCACCATCGCCAGAGCGTGTGGCAGGGGATGAAGGGATACCAGATATGCACGACCTACGGTAGCTTCCTTAAAAAAACTAAGGAATACCAAACGGAGTGCGTGGGAAAATAAACAAAATACATAGAGAAGGGCAGAGGCGCTGGCCAGACCACCTTCAGCCCGCGTCGAGTGATCGGGACCCTGCGCAGAAAAATCACTTAGAACAAATAGAGGGCCTCACAATTATTATGGGATAGCCAAAGTTGGGACACACCCGAAGCACAAAGACTGCATCAACGACGTCACCTGCCATAAAAAATATCATCTACACAGAAAACGTCACGCATGAAATAATAATGGCTCCAAGTGACTTTGTAGGAGAGTCTACTTTGAGAAGTGATAAGAAAAATTGACTGTCGAACAATCTGGGTATAACAAATCCTTCCCCCCCCCCCCGAACGCAATTCGCGACCATAACAGTCGGGAGCGTCACGTACACCAATTCTGACTTCCGGAAAATCCAATAATACGCGATGCCAATGATTATCGATTGCATTGGTGGCCGGTGGTTTAAAACCCTCTACTTAAGTGCCCCATGACGTCTTGCTGCGTAAGATGTAGATCAACTGGCTTCTGAAGGCCGTGGTCGATCGATAAAAATAACTGGTCGATATGAATCAGTAGTAAGTAGTTTTGTGCCTGACGGTGCAATACGAAGGAGCGAAATACCGAATACTTCATTTTCGAAGCACAAAAAAGCAGCCGTCCTTGCGGAGAAGTGGACATGATAGCTATTAAAAATACGTAAACCGATGAAGAGGACTACGTGGGTTGCTCGTATCCTGTCGTTCTATCCTAACTTCGCATTTCATTCTACCTCACTTTTCCACTTGATAGGAGGAACAGTGAAGTATCCTCTTCCTAATCTGACTGCAAATCGAATATCATTCAATTACTCAACCGCGCCATTCTGGGCGTCTTCTTTAGCGGAGGCCCCCAAATACGCGCCAGTACTCCCAGCTCATGCCACGCGGGGACATCCTGCCGAAGGAGAGGGGAGAGGCGGATGGTCCGTGAAAATCAAAAGGAGGGCATCGATGCTTCCTCCTCGAGGCGCCATCTCCACCGAGCCAAGAATGAGACACCCCAAAACGTAAACAGAAGCACCGCTTAACATTTCTCGACAACGACCCCCGACGGATCGACGTAAAAGGGCAAACAAGTTGATCGACTTCACAGAAAACCCGCTCCATCACTCAAATCTCGAGGCGATAGGAAAGTGGGAACTCCCGAGTGGGGAACCGGAAGTTTATTCATGCCGAGGAAAGATTTTTCTACGAGAAGGGGAGAGAATTCGCGGAGTCCGTGACGGAAAAGAGAATCATTGAAATGCGTAGTGGCACCATCGCCCCCCACACGAAGCGATGAATGGCGACCGACTGGACCACCAGAAAGATAACTTGAAGGTCGAAGGGAACCGACCCGTTCAAAAAAAAGTAAAAAAATAGGCGAAAACTTCACATCGTATGCTGAATAAATACATTTGTGCTTTCGCTTAGAGTGCGTAAAGTTTAAGAACTACCATTTCTGTTATTTCCAGGGGGACTCACAAGTAAGAATCCATTCTCTCTCCTGCACATAATTATTTATTTGCCAACCCTGGTATACGCATACAGAGAATCACATTGTGCATCAAGCCATAACGGTGGACTCACGAGTGCAGAGGAAGGTGGGGACAGATCCCATTGGAGAGGGACAAATGCCCCTCGGCGTACGCGGCAGGGCTTCGAGGGTCAATCCGTTTGTGGGGCGGGTGAGGAACGAGGACGTCGGAGGGGGAGGACGACCTTGACTCCTGGAGCACGACACCGGGCGACTGTCGCATCGAATCACAACCATCTGCGATCAAACAAGACGACCCGAATAGACAGAGGTGGGTGGTAATGGGGAGCAGGGGGGGACGATCCTCCTTTCCCAGGAGAGGGGCGAGGGTGGAAAAGGAGTTCGGGAGAGAGACTTTTCCTCGTCAAATAAGGGCATGATTGAGGGCCGCCCCCGTCTCGGCGGGCTCTCACGAGGCGGAGGGAGAAAAGGGGGAGGAACGGAATGTGGGGGCGTGGGAGCGCGCTCCTATCCGTGTGGCGAAACGTAGAGATGGGGGCCCCGAGAGGGTGGTGGTGCTCGGGTGAGGGCGGCGGTGGGGTGCGTGCGTGGCGCCGGGCGATGCGACGGGCGATGCCCCGGCGTCGTCGACTGACGGGAGGGAGCATTCGCCTCCGCCTCGTCGACCGACATTGCACGCTCGCGCCTCGAGAACGACTCCCTCCGCCCTCCCGCTTCCGCCCTGCCCTCTCTCGTTCCCGTGGGAAGACTGGAGAGGGGGCTCGAATGGTCTCGGGGGGGGGGGGCGAAGGAGGGCGCCTGTGGTGGCGCCGATGCTTTCACTTCTCCCGGGAACGGGGGCAGGGGTAGGGGCAGGAGGGGGCGGCAGAGCCGCCCTCGGAGTCGACTTACCTCCCAGATCCCATCGGTTTCATAACAACAACGCGAAGACGTCACGGAGACCTAAGGATGTGCGACTTAATGCCCACACGAGGGTGGGTAAGTGAGAGCCCATCTGAATTGCAGTTGTCCCCAGGAGGGAGAGCGTTAAGAGTTTAAGGAGTTCGCGTTCATAGGACGGTTCTCGCACTGAAATTACTGCTTGACCTAAGTTCAAATCCTCGCAGCGATCATATTTCCATCCTTTGTCAGAAGGAACGATACTTTTAATGCTTAAAGCTTTGCTTTGAACCTAACGAAGAGATATATGAAAGTCACGAAGATCGAAATGGATTTGAATATTTTATTGAATGTTTCTGACGACTGCTGCTGTGTCTCGTAATCGGTTTACAGTGTTTCCAAGGGATCTCACGCAACTGAAGAATTTAAAAACACGTTCTCGCCCGAGATTGGGCAACTTGACAACATCATGGGCCACGAGACGGCCAGAGATGGCCCAACGGGATGGGCCATCTCTGGCGTTACTAAAAGTTCTGCCCTAAAGTAAGACCAAAATTCTTTTACTTCTTACGGGAGGGGATAAAAAGGGATACGCCCAACAACGAATTCTTTAACGGCAGAAAATGGCGAAATTGTTACAGAGTAAAAATGGTAATATCCTAACTTTATTTCAGAGCGTCTACACCATATATATTAGTGAAAAAAATGAGTACCCCACACATCTGAAGAGCTCATGAACTTATGTTTTTGTCAAAGAAAAAAAATAAAAAAACAAATCCGAAGTACGTATAAAAACAAACAAAACCTCGTGTCCGGAAGAAATCCCCACTTAGATTCTTGAGAAACTTTATCGCAGTATATTTAAAAACAGTTTTTCTCAAGTCGACAGAAGATGTTTCACTGGCATACGACTGGAACTGGCTCACATAACCTCCATCGTCTAAGGCAGCAATAGGGAGGACCCCATCACAAACCTGGTTCTTTAACATAATTGCCCTGAAAAAACTTAGAACAGATCAATGTTAGCAATGTAATGACCCTTCCGCCAATAGAATCATGCTCTGACAGCACGAGTTTTAGGAAAAGCTCATCATGCCAAACACAACGGAGTCTTTTTATTCATCATATCGTGACATCGAGGGAAAGGCATAAATAAATGGGTGCTGTATTTTTCAATTTCAAGAACCTGACAAGGCCCCGCGAGAAACTGATACACTGAAGATGCTATATTAATAACAAGAAAGTGACTACCTGGATGCCTGGATTCGAATTTAACCATAAACAAAATGTAGTCTTCGATTGGTTTTAGTTTGAGAGAAGGTAGATGCAACTTCAAAATTCAAAAGGGAACTTCAACAGGGAAGTCCTTCAGGATCCCTACTATTATTGGCATACGAGTATGTGTATTAATACATATGTATTACATATATATATATATATATATACACACACACATATATATTCACTTTCCCGGAAAAGCCACGAACGTGCACAATGAAACTCACTAAATAGTCACAGCAAACACAGAAACCAAAACACACAAAAGAGGGACTCACTAGTTCTCGAATTTTCGGTGGTGCAACCACCTTTCTCAAGAGGAATTAGTTCCTAATTCGTCTTTCTCAAGAGTAATTGTTCCTAATTCCTCTTGAGAAAGGTGGTTGCACCACCGAAAATTCGAGAACTAGTGAGTCCCTCTTTTATGTGTTTTGGTTTCTGTGTTTGCTGTGACTATTTATATATACACATATATACACGTTTTTATGTATTACATATGCATTATGTTAGGAGTCACAAAATAAAAATTTATTGGCTGTGCCCATCCAAAACCTACCTTAATCGGTAGATTACTTAATAATAATATGTATTAACGACCCTAACCTCTCTCACGTTAGCAGCAACCTTCGATTATTCTCAGACGCCACATTTATGTACAGAGAATAAGGCAGATTGGGGGCTACTCTCTAACGATTTAAAGCAGATATCCATAGTCTACAAGCAATGGGTTCGAAAAATCAACATCATAAAATGTACTCCACTGAAGTTTTGGAATAAAAAAGGAAAAAACAAAATGCAACTCGAAAAAAATGTCAACCAGTTACGGAATTCAGAAAATCAAAGCAATCGAGTAGGAAATAATTATAAGAAGCAGTATATATATTTTTCCGATATCCTACATCTTATTTTTTCATTAAATAACACCAACTTTTTATCAGTTCGATTTGAATATACGTAACCTGCCAGCGAATATTATTGCATGTAAGTACCTTCTTTCGTGTGATTGCTTGACCGTACTTGTCCAAAAGACTTTCTTCACAGGCGAACCGCGCTACCTGCTTAAAGTGAACCTGCTAAAGATCATACACGCATCATCCTGTTCTGTTTCGCCTGGCCTTAACAATGCTCGATAAAATAAATACCATCAATCCTTTATTACGATCAACCATCTTCAACCCCGAATGCACCTTGCGCGCCTCCGCAGCTTCTTGTCAAAACATTGGCAGCCACACGTGATCACGCCCCCTTCGCTCCCTCCCCTCCGCGAGCGTTCCACGCATTTTCATCCCCGCCAAGTTTTCGCAAGAGCGACATCGGCGAAAGCGACACACCCATTCGACACGCCCCCAAGGACTGACTCTCCGAGAAGAAGCGCTTTTCCTTCGCCGCTCTCTCCTCCGCTATCTCCCGTCCGAGTCCGAGCGCCGTCTGGGGAGGGAAACACGACGGTCTCTCTTTTCAAAATGTGTGTCACGCAAGGTCAATTGGAGAAACAAGGATGGAATCTCTCCAAGTAAAAAGAGAGCACGCAAACCTCTGGAATTCCAACAGGGCGGTAACATAAATGTAACATAAATCTAAGGACGAATTTCACAGGTCATTTCCAGACCAAAATGTTCCTTTTTTTCCAAATTTTTTTCCGCAATACATTATGAAGATTAGTTCATGAATCCATCATTATAATGTTACCAAAAATAAAATATAAGGTACCAATGAGAAAAATAATAAATAGATTTCGCATGACTATTTCATCAAAATAGTAGACATCTTCAGGACCTAAGTCGACATCCTCATCTTTCAGAACGAAGAGTTTTGTACAAGGGAGGGAGGAGCAGTGTTGTGGAGAGAGAATGGCCTGCCTTGTTATGGTGGAGACCTATCACATGAATGGTTGTGCTTCTTTCTTATTTCCTCTTTTCGTATAACAAATAACTAATTAAGTAGGTGAATTGACTCATGTTTTGAATTGAGTCTTCCTCCAGCATGTAGAGAACTTCGGTATTTCATAGATTTTTACTTAATATTTTTTCCTTTCCCCTTCCCCTCTTATCACTTACACTTCCCACCTGGTGCTTCCAGCCCCTGCCACACACCTTTTTGGTGGGTTGCGGGGTATTTATGTCTATGTCCAGGGTGGTGGGAGCGAGGAATGGGGTAAGGCACGGAGCGAAAGAGGGGAAGAGGCAGGGGAAAGGATTTGCGGGGAGGAAAAAGGCTATCAGGGGGCAGGGCGGTGGGCCGGGTCGGGGAGGCTTGATGGCAGGCACGGTTGGTCGAAGCTGTCTCCGAGGGGGTATATATCGTGAGGGGTTCAAAGATCGCCTCTTGCGGGAGGAGGGTGAAAGTGGAGGAGGTTAAGGAGTGCATCACTCTAAGGAGTGGGTAATGCATATCATTCAATAAATGCCCATTAAAAGAGTTGTTGCTCATTTCCAACTGCTCGGCAGATGTCGAGTCTCAAGTCCTAGGCTTTCTTGAGGATGATCTCTGGGGGTGACGTCGGTGGTTCGGTCCTAAGTCCTCCTCTCCCCGTAAGTGTTTCATAGTGTCACGAGACGGTTTTAGCAGTCATATAGAAATTTGTGTGTTCCTCCTGTACACTCTTGCAAGAGAAGAAAATCACACATCTAGGATTTAGGGTACCTATGGGACCATCCTCGTATGTTTCAAGTTTGAAGACGCCACGTTGTTTATTTTTAGAATGTGTAGACCGTTTTATCTGCAGGCATGGTCATGGCGTCGGTTTTTTTTTAGGGATGCGCGTGGGATAATTTTCATTGGCTATCTTGAAAATGAAAAAAAAACTATCCACGGCAAGTATTATGCGAACTTATTGCAACGTTTGAGCGAAGAAATTAAGCAAAAGTGGCCGCATTTGCTCAGGAAGAAAGTGTTTTTTCATCAAGTCAATGCACCAGCTCACAAATCCGTTATTGCAATGACCAAAATTTATGAATTAAAGTTTGAATTGCTACCTAATGCACCCTATTCGCCAGATTTAGCCCCCCTCGGATTATTTTCTGTTCGCAAACTTGAAAAAATGGCTCGGTGGTGAAAGATTTTCCAACAGTGAAGAAGTGATGTCGGCAGTTAATGGCTATTTTGAGGAGCAAGACAGTTCTTATAATAAAAAGGGTATCAAACTTATTGAACATTGCTGGGGAGAGTGTATAGAGCCAAAAGGAGATTACGTTGAAAAATAAATACTTTTTACCATAATATTTGTGTTTCCATTGTTGCGTCGGGTACTCCTGGGATAACCCTTGTACCTATTGTTTTTTATTTATTCAGCTTATTCGTTGACTATACCATTTAAAATAGCTATTATTTAGTTTTCGTAAAGAGTTAGTCCCACACATAAACATTTTTATAATAAAGAAAACAGTTACGGAAAGTAATCATGAAAGTTTATTTTACACAGAAAATGTTTCTGCTCAATTTACTTTGAGAAACTTAAAGAAGAAACAAACCATGTAATAAAATATGTAATCGTTCTACTATGTCCAAAATTGGTGACGTACTTCTCACTAGCTGATTCCCCACTTTTTAGAGCAGGCAACATGGATTAATGATGGAAAAGCCAGAGGAAGTGTGAAATTGTAATAATTGGTTGCGTTGCTAGGTACGGTGGAAACGAGGCATAATACACTAACACGCGGAACCCACCCCAGCAACCCTCCTCACGTTCGCAAGATTAAAACCACGAAACACCCCCGTAGTGTTCTGTGCCCCACATGTCTCCACCCTCTCACCCTTTGACGGCATTGGGTGGGAATGGGGATGAAGGCAGAGGGAGGACGGGTACGACGGAATCCACGACCCCTTTCTTCTATCCCCCCCCAGTCGCTGGGTCAGCCGAATGAAGCGCCGCAGCCAGCCGCGTGAGGCAAGCCATACAAGAGGACGAAGAGGGGAGGGCTGACCCCCCATCGCACACCCTGCGGAGAGAGGGCGTGACGTCCACCCCAAACAAACTCCAACCCAACAGCACTCGAGTCGACGCGAGGCATTCCATTTTCAGATGAAAGAAAAAAACACAGTAATAAGCCCAGAGGTTGGCTTGATAGGTGAGAGTAGAGCTCGCATCCTACTAAGCCCTATTCGGCGAGTGATATCAATACATTATTATGAATTATGAGAATGATACTCTAACGTTCGATGCACGCCTTGGATGGGCAGCGAAACTAATGGTTGCACACGCTTCTCCAGCTTCACCTATCTCAACACAATGCGACATCTCACACTACAACAAGCCCGACTGCAATTCCGCCCTTCTGCCTCCCTTCATTTCATCCTCGGAGTGCTTGAGTACGTATCATCAGGTGACCTGATGATGACGTTCAACGTCGAAACCTGGGTCGTGTTTTTAAATAAAGTGTGCGTGGAATTACAAAGTTAATAATTTCATTTCAATCTATTATATTCTGCAGCTCACCATTGCTACTTAATAATATTATCTCCTTCGTACACTTTGCCTACCTTTGAATTTCCACCAATGCCATCATCGCTTCCCCTACCATTCCTTCCATATCCGTTTTCCTATATGCCCATCACAGTCTTCTCCACGCCCACTTCTCCTAAGCCTCTTCACTGCGCTTTTTCTTAGCGTCAACAACCAATTTTTCATTACTTATCTACATATCAATATTCACATAAATCTTTTATAATTCCTTCACGTCTTCACAAAAACAAAAAGATAACAGAATGTTACGATTTAATCAACGGGGTTGGAAAACACGATTATGAGAAGCGACGTTAGTTTCTATTAGAGGTCACTCTTCCGTGGTTATTCTTCATTCCATTGAACGCTGGGCCACTACTTGAATTGCCCAGGTTTGATTCCGGGAGAAGCCTCAGGGCACCAAAGCTTCATCTATTTTGTGGCACTTTTCAAGAACCAACCTTCGTAGAAAATGGCGTCACGGGGAATTAAGAACGAGTTCCCCTGAGTAATAATCAAAATGCGATTTCCACACTATGTCTAGGGTTTAATACGCGGTGAGTTTCACCATCACCAGTCGAACCACATTCGGGTTGATGACTATGATTCGTCTAATTAACTTAAAACATCATGCCAGTCTACGAGATTCTGGCCATTTAGTTTTTATTTCAGAATTAAAATGGGTGACATAAAGAGAAGCCATTCTTTACGAAGACTTTTTTGACCAGCATAGGGGTGAAACTAGGTTGTTGGAAGAAATACATTTGAGAAACACTCATTTGCAGACCAAAGGCTGACAGAGGGATGCTAGCAATCGTAAATATGAAAAACACTGAAAAGGCATATCGAAGTATTTGTATCCAATATTTTCACATGCTAGAAAGAGCACGAAAAAGGCGGCCACGAAAGATCCTAACGCCGTTGAGAAGAGCCAAAAATAAGTCGGAGAAGAAGATTAGGGAGCATAAGATACGGCTCTTGCTATCCGAACGCATCTGGTGGCCTGTATATTCCTCGGATCTTAAAGGGTCACTCCTGATATATTCGATGTTTTCAGGCTTAACTTTGTGGAAATTCATTAACACTGAAGTAAAAATACCAATGTTACGCCTGTGTGTGTAACTTCCAACCTTAGGATGACGCCGATGCGTTGAAACTATTTTCACCGAATAAAAAATTTAGTGGAGCGCTATATTAGTTTTTTTCACTTCAATGATACTGGATTTCTACAGAGTTAAGCCTGAATATATAAATAACAGTTTCCCCTAATTACAATAAATATGTAAAACAATTCAAACGATGTAGAAAATGATAGCTACAGGTACACACACTACGGTATGAGCGCGTGATAAAATTCTCGGCGCATGCGAAACGAATTGCTAGTTAGGAGGAGGGCGATAAACTCGTATTAATGCTGGATGAAATACTGAAATTATGAAATTTCGGACATCTGTTGACAGAATTGTTTTAGTATACCATGGGAGCAGTTCGGTGATAATTTGGTGAGAACACGTAGAACGAAAGAATTTAATAATATCGCCTTTTCTGAAATGCCCGTCACTCTTTCACATACTACTCTGTCCAACAAATACGCGAAAAATGAGGACATGAGAACTTTATTTTGCAAAATTTAGTCTACATCGATTTTGTCCCCTGCAAAGTACTCTCCAATCATTTCTATTCACTTATTCCCTCTTCTTTTCCACTGTTTAAAGCACTCTTGGAAGTCCTCGGCAACTAGGCTTTTTAGTTTTCTCGTCCTTTCTTGCTTTATTGTGTTCACATCTTTCCTCATGAAAGATTTCTTTCCTCATCACATTTTTGGATTTTGGTAATAGGAAATAGTCGCAGGGGGTGAGATCTGGCGAATAAGGAGGGTATTCAAGGATGATGATTGAATTTTTTATCAAAAACTGGCGAACAATCAATGCTGAATGTCCAGGTGCATTGTCATGGTGAAGGTTCCATACATCGTCTTCAGTCAAATTTGGTTAAAATAGTGTGCACCGTTGATTTTCCTAAATTCAGTTCATCAGCTATCATTCGGGCAGTTTTTCGACGATCGGTAAGGAAAAGGGACCGCACACGATCAATGTTGTCGTCAACACAGGTGGTCGAAGGTCGTTTCGGCCTTACATCGTCCGTGGGGTCTTATCGGCCATATTTAAAACGCTTAATCCACTTGAAAACGGATGTTTTCTTCAGAGTAATATCACCGTAAACAGCTGTCAACATTTCTGTAATTTCTTAATAACTTTTACCGCACTTCACCAAAAACTTGATTCGTTGCCCCGTGAATTGGTCTATTTCCATTTTCGACAAACAGTAGAAACAAGAACAACAGAAACTCACATAACTGGCACCATACGCAGAGCTCGACGATCCGCCAAGCAAAGACGGTTCATTGGGTCTCAGGCAACTAGCGCCACTAGTGAGCGGGGCTATAGTACGCGTCATGACCACCAGATTGCACCAGTTCGCGTATTAATTTCACAGTACACGTACATCGTTTTTTTAGTGAACTGTTGACTGATTTCACTGAACCCGACAGAGGACCAAAATCCCTTTGGATTCTCCTTCCAATTTTCTTCTAATTTGTTCCTTCTGAATTTACTAATCGCTTTTCAAAATACTTTTTATGCACTCACCCTGGGTGCATTCCAATCGTTAATAAACTCATTCCGTTCGTTGCTAGAGTGTATTCATTCAGTATATTTTTCTTCTTGGTCTGAAATAGTCGACATCTTAACGATTCCGCAACTGTTTCGTTGGGCCATCTAGGTTCCAGATGCTACTTATTTGCTTGCAATGGACCTATCGGCTGTTGAACTCGTGATGCCGAGTAAGTGATTACACGTCACGTGATGACCATCATTTAGACGTTAGTTACCTTAATATTATCCAAAGAATTCTGTAACACACATTTCAAATCATATAGTCTCAGTTTTTAAACCGGCAAATTTATCTTTTTAGCTTCGTATGTTTGATTCGACATTGGGAATCTTTTGCGTTCACTACTCTGTGGTGGCTAAATATGTTCTGAAAAGTGCCTCTCCAATAAATACCTTTTTGGGTACGTTCGTTGCTAAAAAAAATAAAGATTATTACTCGTATTTACCGTAGTTGGTGAAATGATAAGTTGAATTTTGGAATACCGTTTCCAAAGGACATATGCAATTCATAGATGGGACATTGACATCTTCACCGAGTATTGCCTCGTTCGCTCTTCTTGGATGAGAAGCTTTTGATTAGCTTCTTAAGCTAATATGACGAATTGACGCCAGCGTCCGGTGGTCCGTAAACTGGAAGTCATTCTTTTGGATAGAGACCTTTAAATTAACACCGAACACTTTATGAGCTGTTACTTGGCATTTTCTCAGCTCACCTGGAGCACTAGTTTTTAAATGCACAAAACACACCGCCCCCAAATTTATTCTGTCCACTATTCCTGCAAACCGAAAAGGTTTTAGGAAAATGTTCATGGTGAGCTATTTTATGGATATGATAACATAATTATGTCGGCGTTTGTGCTTAATGTGATTATACTCATTGAGCTACTTTAGGTTTTAAACTTCGGAAAGTAATTCCTAATACAGAGCATTTCCTTGCGCTTAGAATCGCTTGAATGTTTAACGGGAAATTTTTCTTCTTATTATCGAATCTCTCAAAATCCTCACGCTAATCTATCCTAATGTACACATAACCAGAACTGACACTCAATTTTAAGCAAATTTGGCAGTGACGACCCATTAGTTCACCTACACGCTGGCCTACACTAATATAAAAATCTGATTTCTTGAATATTCTGCTCACTATACACTCATCAGATATTGCAATGTTATGTAATCTGGCGATCTTAAGACATGTAATGAACACCAGAGCGGTTAACAGATTCACGGTTACCGGCAAAATTACAAACCGGAGTATCGTCCGGGAAATAATTTGATGTTGAAAGTATAGAAATGCTACCAAATACAGGGTGCGGCAACACAACTTCCTTTTTTCAAAGGCAAAACGCTATTAAAAAAGGAAGTTATGTTGCCGCACCCTTTACAACGGAATAATGCACGGAATGTTTAGTCAGGAACAAATGAACAACATTGGCGAAGAGACGGGCAGCAGTAAACCTCAACCACATCCTTCCCCCTCCCCCCAGCCGACACCAACACATCAAGCACCCTGGTGGCAGCGTGTGGAATCAGAGGTGGAGTTGAGGGAGGAGGGGTTGGAGACGATGGGGGGAGCGGCGGGGGGCGGCAATGACCGGCCTTGCATTCTACCTCCCCTACCGCGGTGGGGGAGGGGAGGGAGAGGCGGGGGTGGGAAGATGGGGGTGTAGCCACCCACCATCCGCCCTCGCCCGCCGCTCAAGACACTGAAGCCAAGATGACCGTCATCATCTTTGGTAATCCACCCATTAAAGGTCGGTTTTGGGCACGGCCCCTAGCAACGTTTCGCAGGTACTCCGCCTTGTTTCCCCACAGCATTTCCTTCTTCATTTCTTCTTTCGTGCTGTCCAAAAAGCTTGTTGTCGTATATCATCCAAACCGTCTGTCTAAAATTCTTCTTTCTGCCCTTCAAAAAAAAATATATATACATGTACGTACATCACTAACTCTCCAAAACTAATCTTAAATTTCTTTCTTTTCCTTCTTTTTATTATTATTATTATTCTTATTAAATCTTTGTCGTCAACGCCAACAGTATTTAAAAGTGAGTGCGAGCGAGGTCGAAATGGGTGTCCGTCACATAAACATGGCGACGACCCCTTTCGAGATGGTGTCCACGGGCCGTGGCGTCGCCGCCAGCGGCCATGGAAACGGAACGAGAGCGACGTCCTGATGAGAGAGAGAGGCGTAAAAAAATGAAACAGATTTCCATGGCGGAAAAGAGTTCGCAGGGGACGGAGGATCGGGCGCGTGCGCTCTCTTCTCACGACCGCGCTCCCACACGAACACAGAACGCAGGCTTAAGGCCTCCAGATGCTCCTCACCGACAGTGGAGAGGAAAAAACTCTTTTGAGCACGACGGAGGAAATGGGAAACACTAAATGCAGCAAGAAACACTGCCGTATTCTGTCAAGCAGGGCCAATGGAGAAAATGAAACGCCGAGAAGAGGAACTTTAATCGCCAACAAACACATTTCAAAAAGAGAACTCGCCGAGTTACGAAAGGTTAAAGGTACGTGTAACATACGCAACATCTTGATGGTTTTTCTGGCGTATGAGAAATGAATCCAGCGAGCATTCCAGAGACGACTCCTCACGGCCGAGAAGAGTAGAGGGAGAGGGGGCGACGGGATGAGCGGTTGAATGGGTTGGGGGAGTAGGGGGCAGAAGAAAAGTCGTGCCGCAAGAAGGGATGATCCCCGTGTACGGGGAAGGAACAGGGAAATCTTATCCCTGGAATTGCCTTAGGACTTACATCGCTTAACGAACACTTCACTCGACGAGACAAATTGTCTGTGATATACATGGTTTGTGGGAAAAGTTTCGGAAAAATAGATTTCAGATATTGCAACAATGCCTAAAAATTCTTCCAAGTACATCCCATGAACAGCAACACACTTTTGAAAGTGACTTTTCCACGACTAGAAGGCTTCCAGGTAGGTGGATTCCCGAAGGCCCCTAATGCAAGCTTCTTAGGGTCACATGGTGGTGTCCTTTGCGGGAGGATTTCACTTTTGGGAATAGGAAATACTCTGCTATTGCCAAGTCTGGACTATCCAAAAAGTCGGATTCTTTTTCAACGCGTTGCAGATGGCCTTCGCAAGCAGATACCAGACTCAGCTTTTGGTCTTACGTCAAGATCTTCGGGACGAGTCTCGCGCAGATGTTCTGCAACGCCAAATTTTCAGCGATAATGGTGTGCAATCAATACCAATACGGTCTGCGACCATGCGCACCCTTAAACGACGGTGTGAATTCAGCACTTCACGCAAACGTCAGGAAAAAATTGTTACTGATACTTCTTATTAAAAATTTGTAGACCACGATGAGTGCGCTCTGATAACCATTTATTATGAAAACTTTCAGGGTTAGGGGTAAGAAAATGAGATCCCCCGCCATAAGTGTCTCTTAATCCCTCCCCTTAAATCGCTTTGGCAAATCATTCCGAAAATCATATTGTAAGGGTAAAATAAAACGTGGACAACCTGAATTCAAGTCAATTATTCTCCCGATCTCCGATCATTGCGTAACTTAGGGTTTCGCCTCATACTTCGAAGGAGGGGGCCTAGATAATGTGCAGTCGAAATAATAAAATGTCGGAATCTATAAAACCAACCAGGAATATGGGACATTCAAGTAACGACAAGCGTCAGATAAACGTAGGCAGGATGTAAAATAAAGAGAAAATAGCACACGATAGACTTAACAAGTAAACACAAAACCATTACGCGGTGACATCAACAGCAGTAGTAGTTGGAAGTTTATGGGAGGCGACCGACAGCTCAGGTCATTTGCGCCATTAGGGATGGATGGGAAAGGAAGGGTGGAGGGAGAACCCGGCGTCGGCATTAGCCTGCTCTTGTCGAAAGACGCCAAGGGGTCCGCAGTTTAACGTCCCATCCGGCGGACGTCGTACTCACTCAAAATGCTCTCCACAAAGCACCTCAAGTAGGGATCGGGATACCACTGAAAAATATTTGTTGCCTCAAGCATTTGAACCCGGGCCCTCAGCGGGAAGCCTGTACGTTAGCCACCGCATCATCCCGATCCCCTTCAACAACATTTCGGAGAATACCGGAAAAATATAACCACCTCTTTTCACATTCAAAGCACATAAAAACAAATAATTCACCTCGTTATATTGTTACAGGATGTTTCAATGAATGTATGCACTACTGCGGATTTGGGTTTGCCTGTATGTGTTAGTTTTTAATGCGGTTTTTCTTTTTTCCTTTTTTTTGGGTGGTGACCTAACACCCCCCGCCACACGCCCTTGCGGCGGCTTGCGGGGTATTATGTAGATGTTATATTATGAAGGAATCCAAACTACGACAACGAATATATTCAGTAAAAACATCCGTCAATAACATCTAACTAAAAAACTACTACCCCGTACGTACTACGTCGCTAACGGAAGGTGAATGGGTCAAGTGCCAAAGAATGCTCATAGACGATGTACTCGCTGTAATCTCACGGACCGCCATCATTTGCTACACTTGATTTATCGTCGCCAGAGAAGCAGAGAGCCTAGTGTTCCTTAGTTGTGGCGTGGCATTAAAATGTTCGTAATAAATCCTCCGTGACTGCGTTATAAAAAGAATGAGATGTTTCAGAAAAACAAAAGACGCATGCACTAAGCTTGAGTCTAACATCCGAAGAGAGGGCGAAGGGTTTTATAGCTGCCATCCAACGCCACTTCAAATACGAAGACGAGATAATCTCCGGAATTCCCCGTTTGTGGCAATGACGACAAAAAAAATAATTTTCATGGCAAAAACAAAAATTAGACAATGTTTACAGCGGATGACGAGGGGTAATTATGATTAAACATGAAGATCATCCTGGGTAGCATCATCCAAAAATGTATACAGGCTCAGGTTATATCATAGCAATCGGACATACGGCCGTAATAACTAAAGAACTAGGAAGACGAGGACATCACGATTTACCTTTCGGTTTCATATCCATAACTAAGCACGAAGAATTTCTATTTCAGATAAACAGTCTTCGGAATGCTCTTACTTTAAACTCACCCCAAGGTCACCTAGAAATTATCTGTTTGATTGAACGAAAGATATAAAAAACGGTGGAAGTGTGAGGAACACCTGGGCGGAATATCGCGACCACTACGATGCTTGTGGAAGAGTATAGATGGAAGCCAATTTCCCACACTTTGCGCGCTATGTGGGAAATTAGCTTCCTCCAACGACAATGACGAAGAAAACATTTCGACAACAGCTCTAATTACAGAGCAATCATTCCTAAATCACTCTCTAGATTACAGAATGCACTCACGAGCCGAAGGAATAGACCCCAAATCATCGTGAAAACACGTTCTCAAGAGTTCGTGTCAGGTGCGTTTAATATTTTTTCTGGGGAGAACGAGGTCTCCATTATTCACAAAGACATGCATGAAGAACTTTATAGAGGACATTACAGTCGACATTAAAAGTACTTCGTTATTGACGGGAAATATTCAAAATTAGTCACAAATATAACGAAAATATTCAACTTCATACGGAACCGAAATGATAGCAACATATTCTAAATGAGCCCTAACTAGCGGAAGATAACATTTCCTTTAACCTCGTCACATCTCCCCAATACTATTCTAATAATTCCTCTAACTTTTCTACATATTCCCGGCATAAGTTCCACCCAGGAGTAGCCGTTAATAAGAGTAACGTCTAAGTATTAAATCGAGTCAACACTTTTATTCCTCTTATTTCTAATGCAATAGTCGCTCGGGAGGCAACTACTCCTGTACAAAAATCCATCACCGCACACTTCTTAAAAATTAATTCACATTATCAAGTGTCACACCTACGTTGTATTGCAATGATGTCATCTGGTAAAGCTACTTTGTCATCAGAAATACTCCTTTGGGGAAAACAAGTGACCTCCACTGCATTAGAGCGGTGAATGGCACCATCTATAACTAAAGAACATGTACGCGACCATTTCAAAAGTCATCAATCTGGCGTCTTTATTTTTCGGACGTTAGTTCCTCAGATATACGAGTTGGTATTTGATCGGGCCTGGAGGATTTGTCAGGGTTGAGATTTTTAAGAAAATGTCCCATTCCATCAATTGGAACTTCAATTTTGCGCATTGGTTGGCTGAAATGTTATGGTAAGACACGGCGGACATTCGTTGAGAACGCGTAGAACGAAGGAATTTACTATTATGTCCTTTTCTGAAATGCTGATCACTCTTTCACCCCTGTTGCTTTTCATTGAATTGCTGAATGTTGACTGATTTCCCTGAACCCGACTGAGGACCAAAATCCCTTTGGATTCCCCTTTAAATTTTCCGCTAATTTGTTTCTTCCGAATTTGCTTAATACTTTTCTAAATACTTTGTATGCACTCACCCTAGATAGATTCCAATTGTGAATAATCTCATTCCTAAAAAGTGAATAATATCATTCCTTGAGCTCTTATCACCTTAGTGTGAAATAGGCTCTGACGCCTTAACAATTTTCTAACGTCTACGTTGAGCCATCTATGTCCCGAGTTATTTTTTATGAATTCACTTGCTGACTGCTGAGGGAGAGACGAAATCCGCTCTTCCCAACATGTCACCATTGCAAATGGGTATTCGGCATCAAGGCCTAACATCTCACGTGAACGGGCTAATGTGACACCAACCTCAGCACGACCTTCCGTCCAATAGGGAGACTCCATCTACGAGCCGCCCCTTAAGCCCCACATTCACCTAAAGTCACCTAATGACCTGTGGGGACAGCCATTTGGATACCGAGGCAGCTGCAAGAAATCCCATACAAGGATTGAAATGAAAAATTTATTCATGCACGTCCTCTGGTGAGTAAGGGAGAGAACTCATCGAATAAATTAAGTTTTCAGCCAATGTAAATTGTGCGATTCCAAACAGAAGGACTAAATTCTCTGTAAAACATCCGACCCCTTCTCCTTATTGGTTGTGGAATGAAAGAATAATAAGGAATGTTTTACAAGGTTTTGGACTGTATACACCTCGTCAAATACTAGGTATTATCGAGCGGAACACTTAACGAAACGTGTCTGAAGAAACTATCTGAAGACCACAACTCGCAGCTTATTTAAAAATCGTTTTTCTCAAGTCAACAAAAGATGTTTCACTACCTAACTATTGGAAGTGGCTCACACGCCGTCAAAGGCGGCGATAGATGATCACATTTCAGGTTCTTTAATATTATTATCCTTTAAAATCTTAAAACATATCATTTTTAGCAATTTAATGCCCTTTTTAGAGAGTAGGAACATACACTGCTAGTACGGGTTTTAGGAAAACCTCAACATGCCAAACAAAACTGAGTCTTTTTATTCATCATACTGATATCGGTGGAAAGGAATGCATCCATGGATACTGTCTTTTTTTATTTCAAGAATTTGACAAAGACCCCGGAAGAAAGTGATGCACAAACTAAGACACTATGGTATTAACGAGAAAGTGACGACCTGGATGCTTGGCTTCGAATCGAACCATAAAAAAAGTAGTCGTCGATTGGTTTGAGTTTGAGAGAAGATAGGTGCAAATTAAAAATTCCGAACGAAGTGCTTTACGGCCCATACTATTATTCTTGATAAACCATACTCTCTCCAACGTCAGCAGCAACCTTTTATTAGATTAGATTATTTGCAGACGACACAGTGATGCACAGAGAATAATGCAGATTGTGAGCTACTCTCTAACGATTTATACCAGATATCGGTCATGTGCAAGGAATGGTTTTTGAATGTAATATCATAAAACGTACCGCACTGAAGTTTTGGCATAAAATATGAAAAATAAGTTGCAACTCTAAAAAAAATGGAATCCAGTTATGTAATTCAGAACAGTCGAATAGTTGGTTGTTTTATGGACTTTAAAGCTTTCGTCGGATTCACTCAAGAGAAGAGTATACAAGTAAGCCTTACAAGGAGATAGGTTTCATTAAACGATAAGATTATAAGATTAGGTAATGTTCAATTTTCTAGTGAAAGAACTGTGCAATCTCATTTCTTCACTAGTGTCGAAACCGTGAGTGGAAAACTGAACTGTACTTCGATCGCTTGGAATCAAGATATCATCCCTTCTTCGCGGAGTCTCGAACAGAAGCGTAGGCTAAAGCGAGTCGGCTTTAGCCTACTCTTAACGTAAGGTGCCAAGGGGTCCGCAGCTTAACGTCCCATCCGACAGACGGCGTACTCAGCCAAAGTTCCCACCACAAAGCACCTCAAGTAGGGATCGGGACACTACTGAAAAATATTTTCCGCCGCCGGGATTCGAACCCGCACCCTCAGGGTGAGAAGCCTGTATTGTACAATGGGGGTAATAATATATTTTCAACATCACTGCTAAAGAAACATCCTTCCAATGAATGCAAGAGATTTAATCTGTAATTAAACCTCAGTAAAATCTTAAATTCGCCCAGTGAGTGACTCCCAGCCTAGCTGCGCTACAGTGGGCTTCCATCAAACCAGGAAAATCTGCAATTCTGTACACCCCGACACTACGTCACCCAATTCAACCGCTCGATCCCACTCTTAACACCTTAAATATCTATAAAAGAACGCTCGCTTCACTCTGTTATATCGAATGGAAATCAGCACGTAAGCAGACGGCTAATTGTACAAGTTAACGCAAGGATATCTCTACACGACTGGCGTTGAAGTCCTCCTGACGGAGTGATATTATTCAAAGAGGAAGATGTTTTTAAATTTGGATATTAAATTTTTAAAATGAATTCAATGCGAATTCAATGGCGCTATAGGAAAAAATAATGGATGGTTTGCAAATGTTAGGTGGATGGAAGACGTAACATTTAAGGCAGATTATATGAAAAATATTTCAGTTGGCCACGCTTTCCTCCCCGATCTTCTTCCTCACACGTAAGAATGAATGACCCGATGAGGGGCGAGCACCCTTCGTCTTACTTTAAATCCCCCACAATCGGAGACAGCCGAAGAGCCATCCGCTACTTCTCTCGAAACAGTTTTGTCCGCAAACAAAAAAAAATCTGATAAGAATCTGGTCTTAATATAGACGTGATGAGGACACCTGAGCATCTCAAGGTCGCGCGGCGTCCCGCCTCGCCGCTCCACCCCCCTTTCTCCCTCCAGAGGGCGCAGCGGCAGCAAACTTCGCAGTCACGCGGCGACCTTCACCAGCCCCTCCCCTCCACGCACCACCTCCGTGCGCCGCAGCGGGCAACAACACAAAAAACCGCCGTACGAGAGCAGGGCACTTCCTCGGTAAACACCGCACACATTACATACGCATCGATTATCTGACCCCTCAGGTAAGGTTCCGCTGAATTTCCGAAGGGAATCAAACCGCCTCACTCCGAAGAGGACACTGGAGGAGGAAGGGGTCATGACGAGGAAGAGGACAACATTCGGCGGGCACAAGGCGCGAGAGACAAGGACTGCAGGGGTCATCGTGACCAGGGCGTCAATTAGAGTAGCGGTAAATAGACTGCCGATCGCGGCGAAAGACAAAATCATAGTCACACTTCTAAAAATTACCAGCAGCAGTCTACAGGGTTAGGGTAGGATTTTGACGTACCATGAGGCCACACACTACTGCACTCGTACGCCCTAATTAACATTACACAAAAATTCTTAAATCCCATATTACAATAGCTCATTCTTCAGCTCTGCATAGTTCCTACTTTCCTTTGATATCGCACATTCTCCTCCCCCGTTTAATTCGCATTTCTAGCATTCTCCTCTCTATTTCGGTCTTCAGCAACCCATTGCGTACCAGTGTTCCCTGGTAGCACGACTTCCCTTCTTCGAATATCTCTGTACAGCCTTCTCTCTTTCCCCTCCATGGCTAGAACGACAGCGTTCGCTCTTTGGCTGTTTTCAGTTCCTTTTGTTTTTCCATTCTTCTCCTACCTACTTCTCATAAGTTTCCCCAATCATCGACTATCCTCCTGCATCGACTAACCATACAAGAGAGCAAAAATTAGGATTAATTATAAAAACACATTCAATTTTTGAAAAAAGAGCAATTCCTTCCCGAACGCCTACTGCATTGGGAACACCGTAATGGAATGAGGAGACTTCATTAATACTTACGGCGTTACCTTCATTCACGACCCCTCCTGGTTGAAACACATACGGGAAATACGGAGACAAGCTAACAAAAATTTGGGACTTATTAAAAGAGTACTGGGTAAATAAAATGTCACAGAGAAATGTTATCTTTCGCTGGTGACGCCACATTTATAATATGCTGCTAGTGTATGGGATCCCTACGAAGTTAAATTAATTGCGGAATTGGATCGCGTGCAACGTAGAGGAGCTAGATTTGTAAAACGTTGTTATGATAAACTTAGCGGCGTATGCAAAATATTACACCAGCTAGCCTGGGTATTTCTCACGGAGCGAAGGTTTTTTTTTACAGATTAAAGCTCTTGCATAAATTGGAAGGTCTCTTTAGCAGTGATGTTGAAGATGTATCATTACCCCCATCGTAATATGGT
This sequence comes from Hetaerina titia, assembly GCA_037158775.1. NCBI lineage: Eukaryota > Metazoa > Arthropoda > Insecta > Odonata > Calopterygidae > Hetaerina > Hetaerina titia. The sequence goes on along the minus strand of CM073770.1, from coordinate 24,644,397 downwards.
AGGTGAGATCATGACAAGAAAGAAATCATGAAATATTTTATTTTTTCACGATCGATAAATGATTAGAATTACTTTGTCCGACCGTGGTAGGGTCATATTCGGGTCCATATCAGTCTGGAGTGTATTTAGTACCCTGCCATACACCCTAGCGGTGGCTTGCAGGGTACTAAAATATCTAAAATCACTGGGTAAATGTGAGGTAGTTCAAAGAGCCATGCTATACGCAAATGTAGCTCTTGATGCTTCATTTAGAATATGCTGATAGTATAAGTTATCCTTAAGAAGTTAGATTTATTACCGAATTAGAGCGCGTGCTGTGTGGAAGAGCTGCAATTGTAAAATTCTGTTATGATAAACATAGTAGCGCATATAGATTATTACTAAATTGATAATTACTCACGAAGCGAAGATTAAATTACAGATATCTGGCATAAATTGGCAGCAGTTTTCCTTGGCAATGATATTAAAAATGTCTTATTAACCAGCTCCATCCAAATTGTGTGATTTTTCGGGTACCAGATCTTCCTATAAAGCATAGCCGGCACAGGAAAAGGAACTGGTTCTTAAGTGTGAATTTCACAAGCTGTCGAGCTTATAATTGGTACCACCTACCAAACCGACTTTCGGGTGTTTTCTTTAAATACCATGGTAAATCCCGCAAAAAACTCAGCCTTCCCCCTTTTTCCTAAATTTTTTGTTAGTTCAGCATGGATGTTATCTATTCTCACAACCTTCCTCGACTTCATGCCCTTCAATACTTCATTATTTCGCATGCAAGTATTCCTAGGGCTAAGCTATAGTTGGTGACATCATCGAGTTGACCTCTTCTACAACTCAACTACTAGGACTAAAACTATTACCTTTATTATACGATTCCTTTATTTACTTATTCTTTTTATAAGGTCAGTCTCTCTTCTTGTTCGATTAATGTGTTACCTCTTGTATCACTGGTAGCGTAAACGGAATTTCATATCTCGCGTCCTGAAATCAGGGTGGAACTTTCAGTAAGCCAGAGGGGCAGAAAGGGGACGCTCTCACACACACACAAACATCCCCCGAAGAAAGTTAAAAGGGAAAACATTTCTCTTTCACAGCGCCAACAGATCGATAGACACAATATTATTTTATTTACCGCACGGCAATGGCGTACGGCGGGGGGTGTTAGGTCACCATCCAAAAAAAATGAAAACAACCGCATTCAAAACCAACACATGCATGCAAACCCAAATCCACAGTGGTGCATACATTCGTAGAAAAATCCTATCATTTTACACGCATGTGTAAAATGCACCTTCATTTCTATTTACAGATTACTTTTAATTGAGAAGTATCTTATTGAGAATAATATCTAGGTGGATGGGCTGAATAAAAGATTTTGCTGAAATGCATCAAGCGAAATGTTTACTTTATTTACTATCCGAGGTTCAATAATTTCAGAAGGGGTAAAATCTTCAATCGGAACACAGTACAATATAAAACGATGGAACAGCCTCATTAATCAAGCTAATGCATAACTATTATTACATGTTAGTCCGCCGCTTAAGGTAGGTTTTGGGGTAAATTACTTCCCCTACATTTCCTAATTTCCCGTAAGTACTCGTAATAACCTCATCCCTCTCTACAATAAATCCTTCCTTAATTCCGCATACTTCCTCCCTCCATTCCGTATAACCTGGCTATCCTTTAGCTCCCCCAACAGCGTCTGCCGTAACCCTCTCACAACTTCAACATTCCACCTGCAAACATAATTCTCTGCTTCCACGCTGATTTTCATTTCCTTTCATTTTACTCTTTCCGTCCTTCTCCACATCCGCATCTTACCAGTCTATCCTCCACTGTTTCAACCACCAAACTTCCGGAACTTACAAAACTACGCTCCACATAGACAGGCTGTTGTTAACAATTACACGTCAAGGTCTCGCTCCATCCTTCGGAAAAAAAACTCTGGAACTTCTCCCGCAAGGAACCCGGAAATCGCATAAGTGTCAAGATTCAATGAAATCATCCAAAGCACGACCCCCCCTGCCCCTTCCTTCCGAGAGCCGTCTCCTAGACGACGACACGCACTTGAGAGGGGCCGGCCTTTGTGGGGGCGCGCCGCGATATCGCTGCCCGCCCGGAGGAAGGAGAGGAGGGGACAGGAATCCGGGGGCCATTGGCGAGCATTCCCACCTGGGCGGGAATTCCGCATGTGTGCAGGCAAAGGCGGCGTTGCCAAATAGGCGATTGCCTTCCGTGCACACGCATACACAAACGCACGCCGGAGAGAAGAGAGACCCTGCCGACTTTCTCTTTCCCGCGGTCGCCAAAATTATTTATACTCAGTCGCCAGTTGGGCAATTACGGCCACCTTCCCCCGACCCTCTCTAGGCGGCGAAATCATTCACCTGCCGAGAAAGAAAATCTGCCCGCATCTCAGAGAATCGCAGAATGGACGAAAATAATGGGTGCCTTAGGGTTGTAGGCCATTGGAAGCACGAAGATCACACACACACAAATCAAACATTTAGAAAAGTATAAATCACTGGCGCTTAAAACTGACATTGAAGTATTACTAACCCTAGCGCCTAAATACATCGGCAGGTGCGTCCACAGCATGGAGTTGAGGGAAATCGACTACTGAAAAGATCAATCTCTTGCGAAACAATTTTCCATTCGAACGACTAGTGACCACAGCAGTGGGGAACGACTTGCGACGATAGCAATTTCCAGAATTCCATCAATGATCAATTAACAGTGATTCTAGTATGTGGAGAGCCAACAACCCCTGCCACACATTCTCTCGGAGGCTTGCATAGTAAAATCCACTTGAAGATCTTTCCCATCCGCCGCGACGCCAGGAGACGAGTCGCCACCCCCACCCACGCCCCACGAAGCACGTGCCCACCAGCAAGCCATGGAGCGAGAGCAGCGGCAGGAAAGCACGTTCCTGGCCGGCGGGGATGGGCGGGCGCCTCGCCGTACAATTCAAGACTGACCACATCATGAGAGGAATACGACGGCCAGCCAGACAAACAGACGGACGTTTTTCGGCGACGCCTGTGTATTACCGCGCAAGATACCACGAGGGCGTCCGGCAAGGGGTTTCACAGTCCGATTCAGAAGCTTCGAAGCACCACTACTCCCAGCGGTCCGCTTCACTCGCAAAATCTGGTACGGCTTCGGGTACCATTATAAATCGATCCAGGTATTGGTGCAGAGATGAGAGATCATAAGGTTCTCAGTGGTTTTCCAATCACCCGGAACCTTGTGATTTAAAGGCGAATTCTAAAATGTGATACAGCGCAATTTCTGACGCTGGTTGCTTAAAATATCCGAACTGATATTTGATCGGGCCCGGAGGTATTGTTGGGGTTAACATTTCCCAGCAAACTCCTTATTCCATTATATGAGGTTTCAATTTTGGGACTCGGTTAGCGGGAGCGATTTAGTAGGCTATAGTACACATTCAGTAAGCTGTTGGAGGAAATGCTTTAAAAGAAGGAAAGTAAAATGTTGGCTTCTTCTAAATTTTTGGTTACTCTTTGGCCTCCACTCTTTTACAGTGAATTAACTGTTAACCTATTTCCATGAACATCTCTCACATAAGACCGATATGCATTTGGATTGTCATTTAAATGTTCAGCTAATCCTCTCCTTATGAATTCGCTCAACTCCTGCTGAAATTCCTTCTTGGTATTCGCCCTGGATATCTTATAATCGCAAGTGACCTCATTCCGTTTGTCGCCAGATATCCTAATATTCTTCCTCTTGACGGGAGATTAACTTCGACGTGAGATTAACTTTGACTTCTTAACCATTTTTACATTTTTTGTTTAGGTATTAATGTTTCACCGTGGTACACAACGGCGATCTTAGATGCGCGACCATTGGCAAGGACCGTATCCTCACACCCGTATTATCTTTTAAAAATATATTCACGAGTTATTCATGTACCATATTCCACACTATGTAAATGCACATCGAAAAGCAATGCATCTAAAGGATTGGCGGCTTTACACGGAGTTTCAGTGGAGCAGGAATGCCGCAGTGGACGCATCGCGAATACGAGTCAGGGAGCATGGCGAACACACTGCCGGGAGGGAGGGCAGCGCTGCGTGACCCGCAGATAAAATGACCACTCGCCGCCCAAACGAATGTCGCCCGGATCGACGGCGAAGACGGGTACGGCGGAGATTCATGTTTACAGTCGTCCTCTTACGCATTTTGGCGAATTTACTAAGGTGACGAAATTATTTGAACTCAATCGCGTAAGGTACGTAGAAGGAAAAACCTGATTACTCTCTCTCTCTCTCAATTTCGGCAAAGAATAAATTGTTCCACTAGTTAGATGAAAAGATCTTGGACAAGGAAGAACGAGACGATGGTTAACGGTGATGGTTCATCCGACCGTTGGCTTCTCCCCAGGGAAAACAGCAGAAGGAATTTATTTTCCACGGTAGAGCGAATCCGATTACGTTTCCACGAGGGGTCGCAAGAGAGCGGGCGAGACGCAGCATACGCAACCAGAGTAAACTGACGACCGGCGCCCGGATGGTCCAAGGAGGAACCCCGATTTCAAACCCTTCTGCCGCTGGCACTGTTGGCACGTCCCCCAGTAGGAATATTCTCGCGGACGCCGGGATTAGGGGAGGAGAAGGATGGAGGATTTAAAGAGGAAGATGAGAGAAAGACGCACGGAGAATAAAATGACGCAATCTAAATTAGCAAGGAGCCTCAACACCTAACCCGACCCTCCCTCCCTCCCGACCTTCCCTTTACAAAGAATTTTAGTGTTTCGACCGAAGTTCAACCGTACAGGGATTCGAACCCGGATCCCTCGATTTCCGGCCGAGTTGTGTGACCAATTAAGCTGCCGAGGCGTCATCTCACACCATGAAATAGTAAATGCTTCAGAAGAACAAGATGCTGTATATATAAGTAATACACAATGTAACGAAGTAATCCTAATCGTACCAAAGTCCGAAAACAAGTGTGGGGTAACAAATCTTTACCAACCTGCGACAAATTAAAATAAAATGCAGGAATAGCCGCAACAGTATTTTCAGAGGAATCACCCGGTAATGTGTATAAGTGTATGAGAATTTTCAAATGTAAAATTCAGTGCAATTCTTTGAATCGGGTGACCAAAGGTAAGCGACGGACATTTATATTTCACCCACGATTCCCGAAACTGAAAAGGAGATTGTGATGAGCTCAAACGGGGGCGCGTACTCGGAGACAAGTGGCCGAAGAGGGCCCCAACCCCCTAGACCAAAGGACACAAATGGTCGCCTGCAATTCTCCGGGTATAGCATGCCAAAAAGAAAGTTGGGAAGGACGGGCAAAAGTAAGTAGTGAAACTTTCAGGATACCGAATTTCGTCACCACCACACGTGACACAGAATTTCGGCGGTGTTAGGACGAGGGGTGTTCCTTGACACCCTTCCACGACGCCTACGACTGTTCCCGGCCTCCTCCTCCCAAGTGCCCCAACCGTTCACACTTCGATAGAATTCCGATCGAAAGAAACAGAGCGAAGGTTAAATTACGGATTGCATCTCTCGAAGCGATTAAATGCCTTTGGGCTGCGGTTTTTCTGGTTGGGTTTACGGGAAAGGCTGGAGCCCTGTTAGAGTTAGTTCCCAGCCTTTGTAGTGTGCGAATCGCTCGTTTGCGAAGCCTCTACAACGTGACCTCGTTGCGCTACCTCATGAACTTGTTATGGGAACAGCGCTACTATATAAATTTCGCATGAAACTGGGCAAAACCTTGAATTTGACTCATGACATACTCAAGGCAGTTTATGGTAATGACGCCATAAGTGGATCGGATGCTTTTGAGTGACACAAGTTGTTTCGGGAGGATAGAGAAGGTGTTGAAGACGCCGAATGTTCAGGACGCCCTTCGACCTCAAAAAGTGACAAAAATCTTGCATGAGATTTTTTGGACAGGAATCGCATATTAAGTGCTCGCATGGTTTTTGATGAACTTGATATCCCTAAAGTTGATGTGCCGAAAAGATGGGCATGAGAAAGGTGTATGCGAAGTTGGTGCTGCGAGTACTCTCGGACAGACAAAAGGAAACTCGCACGCGGATCTGCCAAGAGCTTCTCGACCATGAGAGTGAGGATCCAAATTTTTAGACAATGCCCCACCAGACCTCTTCCTCTTCCCCCCTCACATCTGTGCTGAAAGGACGTCGCCATGGCTCGGTGGAAACGTTACAACAGGTCGTGACGAGGGAGCTTAGCAGCAGTATTCCAGGCGGTGCCTACCAGAAGGCGTAAGAGGTGTGGAAAACCCACTGGGAGCGGTGTGCGGACGCACAAGGGCACTACTTCGAAAACTTTTGAGTGAATGATTCAATTCTGGCAATGCCTTTTTTTATCGACTAAGTCCTTCTTTTGGGACAGACCTTGTACCAACCCCTTCGTACGACTAGAGGAAAGAATATGAAAATCAGATTAGAAAGATAAACTGTAGAAACGACCGGTTTAAAATGCCCCACCTACGATATTTCACCAAATAACGTTTTCTGTAGGCATTATATGATTCCAACTCGAATTAATTACATTGTTTAATCACCTCGGACGAATTCTCTTCCCGAGCATAAGGAGACAACCCATCTTACCGAATTAACTCCTAGCTTGGTCATTTCCATCTCCGTTACTAAAGAGAGTTTTGTTCGTCAGTATTGAATTTATCTCGACAACCACGATATTCAGTGGACGCCAATTACTCAGCATGGTGACAGACGGCCGTGTTGAGCACACACTTCCCTCCAGCGACTAAAGGAGAAAGCAATATTTACCTTAGCACACTGATAACATTTAATGCTGATTCTTTTACTCAAAATCTATCCAGAAGGTATCCACCAAGCTTAAAATGAAAGTATCATTTATTTTGCTTGTTTTATTATTTTTTATCTGCGGTTTATCTCATCATGGACTTAATGAAACTATAAAAGGGTCATCAGTAAAGGCAAGCTATTTTGCCGCCTGGGATTCCCAATAGATTTGTTTTAACAAAGAGGGAGTTCAGGCGCATTGGTCACGAAAAAACTGAGTACACTGAAATGGGTCACCATAGTTCCTTGTACGTGAAAATACACATATCCCGATTTCTCCACTTCTTAACAGGGGATTACTTCGATCACTCAGAAGTAAAACTCTCAATTCCGGCATCCACTTCGCTTTTCCTCGCAGAGCGAATATAACGGTACTATTCCGAGAGGAGCTATCCACGCTGGACGACCAAAGATTTCTTATTTTAACTTTGGCTTGAAGACTACCAATAGAAATAAACTTGAATCAGTGACAATATTTACCGGGTGACGGTCAAACGCATTTCCAAAGCCCTAAAATCAATGCGCAAGAAAGATGTGATGGTTAAGTATTACCAAGGTTCGAGGATTCCATTGAATTCAAGGGAAGTGAGTGTTGAATTTATCCCTAAAAATGTACAGATGGTTATGTTATTACCAAAGAATATAACAATAAGATGAAAATCGTGAAGAATAACAATACAAAGGAACGAAAGAAAAATCGAACTAGACAAGGAAACAAAATTTAGTGATTTTTGCTTTGGTGGTGCAGAGCAAGAATGTTTGAAGCAAAACTGTACTCTTTTCTGAACACAGAATAAAAAACAAATACTCATCCCAACGATGGCAAATACTAAAATAATGAACAAAGAACGTAAATATTCTGTAGGTAAATTCTAACGACCACCCTCAATAAGTATCCCCGGAGGTAGCTTGAACGCTCCCTCGTATCCGGGAAATGTAGATTTACTTCATTTCAACGGACCACTTAGGCCAGTTTTCAAGTTAAAAATTACAAAAATTGCCCGACTTAAATGTTTGGATTATTATTAAAGGCAGTCCACTGGTTAAGGTAGTTATTTGATGGGCACACAGAAGACTCGCGTAACACATCTTCATTCCATCCAACATGACAATTCTCTTTCAATATCCCTTCCTCGTTTGCTTAACCTTTTCCCCGCAATGTCTTTAACATTCTATTGCCAATCAGTGGACTTGCAACCAATTCCCCTACCTCCTTTTAATTTTTCCCAACAACCTCTATTCTCCGCAACCATGTCCACTAGTATTACTTCTTTGTTTTCCTTTCCGTCCAATTAACTTTTTCCACTCTTCTCCACACCAAAATAAATTAACGCAGACCAGGACACCATGGTTCAGACAAGGGCTATGTAACGGTATTCCATGTAACGAGCAACTGCCCCACTGACATATATGCACAAGATAATAGGAGAAACACTGGCAATGCAGCAATTGAAAAAGGCTCCATAGAAGAAAGGATAGTAAACGGGACGCGACTCCTTTCTTGGGAAATAACGATACCATTCATGACCCGAAGTCAAATACAATTGCTCGATTTTATAACAAGGGGAACGGGTGAGCTTTTTCGTCTGCTAATGGACAAGAGGCCGAAGTCCTCAAATATCCGATCATGATATTTCAAGCAACGTACCAATGAAAACAAACCATTTCCTAGCGCCATTATAACCCGAAAAGCGTTCTCTTCGTCAGTTTCTCAGACACAGAGGGATGCAGGGGTTGGCTTCAGAAAGGCTAAGGCACAATTAGACGGAAGAGGCGGCAGTGTGATCGATCAAAGTGACACCGTCAGACAATCATCCAAACCATCGGGAAGACGAGGTGCGTCCCTCGACCGCTCGATTATCCTTCGCGATCATCGAGGAAAACAGGAAAAGCTGGCGTTTGCGTGGATTGGGTGGTGTATTGGATATGTGGGGCTCTTTAGGATACGAAGTTGCATTATCAAAAATAAAAAGGTAAGGGGGCTGAAATATACCTAGATATCAAACTAAGTGAATTATTAAGTCGCTACGCACCTGCAGCACGAAACGATAAGCTACGAGTGCCCACGCGTATGCCTCCGCTCAGTTTGTCCTCAACACTAGAGATCAGTAATGAGCATTATATGAAGATCTTGTGTTTACCTGTACTTGCGACACACAATGGGGATTTTACCAAAAAGTTGGCCGAAAGTCCAAAAACGATGTTATATACACCCATTTTATAAAATGATAGTTTTATGTGCCGATAAATACGAATCCGATGTGAAAACGGCAAAAAAGTTTGCCGAGTTTAAATTTGGGCTTCCAGAATGTGTTTAAAAAATGATACAATAAACAGTATAACTAACCTCATTACTACATGCGATCATTTCAGACGAACGAGGCAGATAGGAACGTTCCATTTCTCCCCCGTACGGTTTGCTACCAGGAAGGATTGATAAACTTTTTTTTTCGCTTCTGGCGAGTTTAGCTTCAACCACAAGTTAAATTTCAGCAACCGCCGGCAAAGTTGCTCTTTTACATACTTATACAATTTAACACTATTAATATAATGGTCTTGTGGTGATCTTTAATGTTAAATACTTAAATACCTCCATGAAATCTACATGTATTTCTGCAGACCTTAGACTCAATTGAGTCGCCTATGGCTATTAGGCAGCGACACAAACTGATTTAAATTATTTCTTTTTTCTTCTCCCTGTATACGGTAAATCGTGGAAATGCCGTCCGTGGCTATTTCTATGGGAGAATGCACAGAAAAATGACGGTTTCTCCATTCCATTCTTTCGAGAAAAATACATTGCAGGTATATTACTGGAAGCCGACCTCCATGTGGTTCCCATTTTGAAGAACAGCTTCCATGCATTATCCTCGGATTCAAGGTGATAGCATCCGTTTGCTTTGGATAGGTGTGCCTCTAAATCCTCAATTCGGCCGTTTAAATCTTAGATCAGGCAGTTCTGTCCAATGGCCAGTATTTCCTTCCTTCCTTAATACAACAGCGAAAAATCTCCAAGGCAAGGTGTGTAAGTGGAAGTAATAATGAGGTAATTGAGAGCTAAAAAAAACTGTTGCGGATTAGCATCTAAATTCCTCAGACGAAATGAAGTAAGAAATGCATCATTCGATTAAAAGAAAAAAACCGAGAAACTTTTGTGGTGTCATCAACATATCATGCACTTCGACTATAGCTACGTAATATTAAATTGAATATCTTCTAACCTTTTGCTCTTTCGTCTTAGATTAATCCTAACTACAAAGTAATATTTTCATTGAATTATTCTCAAAACACATAGCGTGTAAAATAATATAATGGCTTCGAATCATGGTTTTCAAACAACACTCACGCGACCTGCAGTGTGCCTGGCACAACAGCCCCTACATGCGATAAAAAGTTATTGTAAAAATAAGTGTAGCAGATATGATCAGGAATTAATGCACAGCTCGTCGACAGATAGTTAAAATTGAAAGTTATCCTGGTGTTTAAAATATCACTTCAGTCTCACTTATAACTATTCTCTCCGATATTTCGCGCTCTGCTATGCCGATGTGTAAAAGCATATTTTGGTCCATTCAAGTGAAAAGTAAGTAAAAAAAATAAATCCACCCGAGGTATTCCACCTAATTAAAGGTAGGTTTTGGACAGCGACGACTAACGACTATTTACTTTTAATCTCGCGAGAGCGTCTTCGTCTTCCGCTGCTCTAAATCATTTCTTTTTTAATGTATTCATAACTTCTGTCGCCTGCCTTCATGCTGTCCAAAAACCAAACCCCTCCCTTCCTCGGCCCCGCTTCGCGTAAGTTCTCCATTATACCAATCACGGTCTTCCAAATACGCACCCTGTATTCACTTTCCTTGCATTTTTCCTGATTTTCTCCAGGAACTTCCTCTCGTCGCCCACCATATTTATTCAAAACCTCAGCGTTTGTCTTACTCTCGCTGCAACTTTATGTATCAATATTCTCTCTGTCCGTGCAATTCTCCACTGTCCGTTAGATCCACATCTTGTACGTCTCCCGTCTCCTTTCGCCCTCTCGCCTCAAAGTTCAGGACTCAATCACATTCACCCCATATTCAAGCCTTTACTAGTCTTTCCTTCACATCAATATAAAAAAATGTACGACGGAAGCAATATAGTCATCACTAATAATATCTTATATCTAGGAATTCAGTAGCCCTTACCATTACCCGCTGGACTACTATTAATTGCAATTATTAAGTATGCATGCGATCCCACGATGAAATATGACATTGATTGCCTACCACTCTAGCGTTTAATGTGGGTTTGGGAAGAACGCGCAAACTAAGCGCCACTAACTTTTATGACGCGCCCAGCACGCCACAACGCGATACCCCACACGACATAAATCATTATTCAATTCCACATACTTTCTGCCACTTTTCATTCCATCCAACGTCCCCATTCTTTCACTCTCCTGTACTCCGTCGCCCAAACATTCTAAACTCTTGATAAATAAAACAGTTTCTGGCGTAACTTGGTGGAAAATCTCCATACTGACGTTTTTATAAATCAAACCACTTTACTTTGCCCCATATTTTTTTTAAATTTCACGACCCAGGATTGGTTATAGCATAACATCATCAGGTGATGATGATGTTATGCTATAACGAAACCTGGGTCGTGAAAATTAAAAAGTTTATATGGAAAAGTAAAGTGGTTTGATTTATAAAAACGTCATTCTCAACTCTATCGCCAATCAAAATACTCCACATCCACTCTTCTTTCCTCCTTTGAATTTTTCCCAACGACCCCCCACAAGCTCTTCTCCTACAGGTACGGCGTCCATTACTTCCGTCTGCTTCACTTTCCGTCAACTTTTCATTCTACGCCTCTGCTACATATCATCATCCTCCAATTCACCCTTACCTCCTGCTTCGACCACTAAGTTCTCAAGTAGTAAAAAAAACTCACTCATTATGGAATGGAAATATTTGTGGTATACATGGTACACCTTTATTCGGCAGCGCCCATTTTGATGGCACACTCAATTGTAACTCTGCTCTATCTCCGGCAGACTGTTTGAAAGGAAGGTGAACGATTCCGTCCATGCCATATTTTCTCCGTGAAATTTACTTCATTTTTCCTTAAGTGTTTTCCTTCACCCAATATGTTTTTAAATATTACTTTACACAGTTTACTATTACTTTATATAATTAAACACTAGTGCCTACTTTTACATTACTGCGATTTGAATACTAAAGGGCGAAAGCAATCTTCCACTTCCCTGGGTTTTGTGTGCGTATTTTGCCATTCTCCTTCATTGCCCTTGCCCTTCGAACCCTCTTATGATAGAGAGTGAGGGCAGTCTGACCTCTAACATTAGTCTGCCATCAACATTGCTCCCTTAATATTTCTAAGGAAGCCTGCACTTGGCACAATGGCTCAGCTGGTTGGGTATTCACGTTCCTCTCCCGCCGCTACTCTCATAACGATTGCCCTGACCCGAAAGCTGGTCGCCTAAGGATCGATTCCAGTGAGAAAACACATCCGCCCGCGCGAATGACGACTCCCTGGCCGATAATCCAATTACTCGGCAAGGAGGGGACTCCTTGGTTGTCTTCGCACCGAATGCACACCATGGGGAGGGGGGGGGGGGGCTGCCCCAAGGGACGACATTCGCCCGCCAGCGGGTGGGTGGGAGGTCGCGGCGCGCGAGTACTGCTACGAGCACAGAGAACCGTCCGCCGGAGACGTTCGCTCACGGCGAGGGCCGCGATTTCAATCGTGCCGCCATCGCACGCGCCAGTGCGAAGCGTTGCCAAGGATTCGATGCACTTCACCCTTGACCCTCCTTCATTCCGCACGATCACCTGAGTTTTGCGACAATGCAACCAGGGGAAACAAACTTGCTCTTCACTCGATTCATCGGGGTTGATCTGCTTTTGGCCGATTGCGAGTTCGTGCAGATGTTATTGTACGCAGACCTCCTATTCGAAACTGAAAGACTCTGGTATATTTCTCTCTCGAGCCATTCGCGTGGATAACCATTTATTGTTATGTTGCCATGCAGGGTGGATACTGGATAAGAAAAACTGTAATCACTAACGCCTCAACTAGGTGCCGTCAATGAATGTGCTCATTCATTCGCAATCCTCTCTGGGAGGGGGACTCACTCAAAGGCAGAGGTTGTTTAAGTTTCCGAGAATGGTTTCTCCGACTTCGCAAATGGACAGTTAACTACACAAGAAATTAAGTGAAGGAAGAGAGGCTCACGAATTCTATAACGTAATGATCATAATCAATCAATTTCCCAATCATCATCAATTTCTACAGCCCTAAAAGTCAACACTTATTGCTCAGAATCCTACAATTGTTCATGTCAAAACGCTCATCAAAAGATAAATATCGATGCTGACGACGTAAACCTTGGAATTAAAATCCACTTAGACCACAAATACATGGTATACGTTTACAATCACATGTATCCCACTGCTACACAATAACGTGTAGACTTACACTGACAAACTGATGTGGGATCGGGATGGTGCGGTGGCTAACGTACAGGCTTCCCACCGACAGGGCCCGGATTCGAATCCCAGATATTTTTAGTGGTATACCGATCGCTACTTGCTAGGTGCTTTGTGGAGGGCACTTTGAGTACGACGTCCGTCGGATGGGACGTTAAACTGCGGACCCCTTCCACAAGAGTAGGCTAATGCCGACGCCGGGTTTCTCCACCCTTCCCATCCATCCCTAATGGCTGTTGACCGCCTCCTCTAATGCTACTACAATGTAATAAAAATGAAATTCCAGGATAACCACGGCTACTAACATAGCGACACAAAAAGAGAGCTCACATTTCATCACAAGCGAAAGTTGTGTAATTCGTGAATACAAAAATGATGAAATACTGGCGGTGTATTTCAAGTACATAACCTCCCCTATCCTTTTTTGGCAATCGTCCATAAACATTTAACTTTTTCCTCGCAATAACGCAACCTGTGCTATTAAAAGCAGGGCGGGCGGTCGCACGGTATTTACTGTGAGATACAGAACCACACGCGAGAGAACCGGGGATCACACGAGCAAAATGTAAAAATGGCACGGGCACTGATGATCGCCTTAACCCCTGGAGGCGCACCCGAGGGAAAGTAGACGCGAATAAGACCGACGGACACGACGAATACACCGTATATTTTCTCCTCTCGTGGGACACAACTATCGAGATTTGGATGGCTGAGGGAAATTCGTTCGTCTCTATCTGAATTCGACCAATCTTGTGCCCGGTGGCTGGCGATGTCGATGCCTTCTGGGAATCACCCCGAATTTTCTTCAGAGGAGCGACGACATCACAGGAAGAGCTCGGATTTTTTTGAGTCCGCGGGTTGTGTAACGGACAGAGATGAAATGCGCTCCGCGTGTGACCATGCGGCTCGGGGAGATACGACGCGCCGCCGCCGAAGACGAAAGGCCCGCAACCGCCGGGGCTACTCGTCGCGGAGGTCACACCGTCCGTGGACACCAAGCATCACCACCCATTCATCCGTCCATCACGCTGATCATCCTCGCGCATCAGCTATGAGCTTGCATGGCAGATGCACAACAGGGCACCACCCGACCCTACTCATTTTCCTACACTAACGGGCACATTTTCACTTTCAGTCCCTCCGAAAGCCTCGTGATTTATTCAGGACAGGGCACATTCCTCACGCCATTGTGGGATTCATAAAGTTTTCGGTGGGAAATCTGCAGCTTTTCGAATGTTTTGCAACGGAGACGAAAGGGGGTTTACTGCGGAGTACGAAAACCCAAATTCGATGTTGTGTCACGGGCAATATGGATCCAGTCCGCGTCGATGACCGTTTCGTGGTGGGTATGAGCAGCAGTAAGCGGACGAGTGAGCGGTGGGGGACTGCCGGGCGGCGTGGTAATGCCGCCCGCCCACTCGACTCCTCTCGAGCGATTCCGCCGCCGTCGCAGCGGGCGGGCGACGGCGTGAGCGAGGAAGGAGAGGAGGGCAGGCAGGTGGTGAGGACGGACGGACGGACGGGCCTCGGCGAGAGGGGGCAGCACGGTGCAAGCCGACGAAGGTTCCCTCGCAAATTAAAACCATAATACTGCTTCGGAGAGAAGCGAATTGTGGGAACGAGTCTATTACTCTCGCTAGAGGCTGTCAGGGCAAATTCACAACCCAAACATTCATATTAGTTAACCAAAAGATAACACCATATCGCTGCAATGACTTGACCAATTAGTGGTCCGTACCAATGGGAAAGAATGGCTACATTCATATAATTTTAAGAAATTTCTTTCTAAAAATAACTTTTCCATTCGTATTTGATGAGTTAGTGGACTACTAAGAGGGTAATCGGTGTATATTGGCGTGCTCAGCACCGTGAATAGGTATTGGTACCTCTAGCTGATATATTTTGGCTAAAGCTGTAAAAGCAACTCTTGCGACTCCTGCACGAGTTTTTCGTGGTGCTTAGCGTACATACCGCAAAGCGGACCTTTTCGTCCTGTGAAAAGCGAAATCGCAACATGCCTCAGAGGGAAAACATTTCGTAGAATCTAAGCAAATCAAATTTTAATCACTTTACATATTAGATCTCATTGGAAGTATTTTGCCCCCAATTGGAATGAAATGTTCCATTGACTAGACAAGTCCATAACAATGTTGGGTGGAAAATGACTATTATCAACATTAAAAGCGACCTTTCAACAGAATCAAAAGCAATTTGTGACAACCTTGGCTTAAAAACTTTCGTGTAACACTCTCCAATAAACAGTCCAACCATTCATCACTTTCATTTGCAATCAAGTATTACACATGAAACTAAGGAATGCGCAATAATTTTTGCCTATTAGGTATATTCTTAATTCATGTCGGTAAATCCGTTACGTATCAGTTCTTTTTTACTTTCAGCTAATAGGCATTCTTCTTAATTGGAAATCATCACAGAAACTAGAAGTCTCCAAAATTATATTAAATCTGTAGACTTAACAAAAGAGCTGCGTGCATCCGAACTGTATATTAATGACCGCGGTAACTGATTTTGGTAAATATTACTTGTAATAACACGTACCCCTCGGCGACCACAACAAATGCATACACATGAACAAAAATACCTTATCGTGTACCTTAAAAATAACCCTAATAACTCCCTATAGATTTATAACTATGGACATAATGAAATATCTACTGTTTAGTCACAATTGTGGGTCAATTCAGTGAATGATACCATAAATTCTAAACAGGAATTTTACAAAAAATATATTTTGATCAAGCATTTGAGTCCCCAACCATATACCTCTGGGTCGGGAACAAAAATACTTGAAAAATAACATGACGAGCTCTTACCATTAGATGACTTGAGATCCCGATGGATAAGTGAAATAGGTGCTCCATTGTGAAGGTAGTTCATCCCTCTGGCGATTTGGATAGCCCAGTCCACCAACACGTCTGGCCTAATCTTTCGACCAGCAAGCACACGGTTCAAAGACCCACCACGAGCATACTCCATCACCAAGCACAAATTCGGGATTTGTAAGCAAACTCCTTCCAAACTAACGATATTTTCGTGCTTAAGTAACCAAAACAGCTTTGCTTCTTGTCGCACATTTTCCATAGTGACACTGATATCCTCATCAGGATCTTGCCGAGCAGCCTTGACCGCAACTTCCTGACCCCTCCAAAAGCCCCTGTATACTTTTCCGAAACCTCCAACACCAATTACTTCTCCGAGGTCCAGCTCGGAGAAGTCAATTTCTACGGGCTGCACATCACCTATAACTCCCGACACGTGGTTGAAAATGTGATCTTCCTGAGTAACGAAATTGGCTGGGAAAATACCAACTTTGTCCCCAATCTTTCCCGTCCACCACCCTTCATCTCCCGAGATCTTGGAATCCTTGGACAGCACTTCCACGATCTCTCCACGACGGAGGCTGAGCTCATCCTCTCCCTGCGCCTCATAGTCGTACAGCGCCGTCCACAAGGACAGGTTGCTGGTATTGGTTCGACCACTCGCCTTATTGTTATGATTTCTGACGGGGCTGCTGTTGTTGCTAGTCTGTTGCGCCGTGCTCGTCGTGTTCGGGGTTGGCGAGGCAGTGCGACTGTTGTCGTTGCTGCACACTTCATCTCGGCCATTGCTGTTCCCGAAAGCCGACTTGCTGTGTTCCATGGACGTCAATAGTGGAGGCATTCGTTGCGTCTGGTATAGACTGGGGACCCTCTCGTTGGAATCCAACACTTGGATGGTGATGCTCCTTCGCCAGTAACCGGCGACAAAGCTGTCGTAAAAGCCAGGTGGTCACGATTATGACACTTGCTGTTCAGAGAGCTCCCTCTGGGCACCGAAACAATCAAATCACGGACTAACCCACTTCTCATGGCCTACATTCCCGTATCATAGCCACTCACAAAAAGCACTGATCAAGAAACACCACTTCACAACAAAGCAGCTTCAAACATGTGCACATCAACCGTTGTTCTTCGAAATATCCTTAGAAATAGCACAATTTTTAGGAGCGCTCATTCTAACCTGTCACTGCCATCCGCCATGTTTTGGTCTTCTGATCAAAACAGGGTGTGACGAAGGCTTTGACTGGCTGTTAGAAAGTCACATGACTAAACAAATTTCAAGATGGCTGCCCTGGAAGACATTGATTGTATCAGCGCATGATACTAATATTTTAAGTTTTCCTCTTGTCATTGGAAGGAAGAGTGTGTAATGCACACCAAAATGAGAACACTTAAGCATGGGATCACAAACGCTTGAAATTTTGCGCCAGGGTGTCTGGGCATCGCTAACGGGCGGCTGGTTTTATGACCCCCACCAAGAAATATTCTGCAACACATTTCATTTGTACATTTGGCTATTTCTCCTATGCTTACCTTTCACAATCTACTTGGTGAGTACAGTATTCAATGACTTATTTAATTCAATTAATTGTCTTGTGATGATGTGACAATATTTCAAGTATACGTTTTGCTTACGAAATACAACCTATATGGTTAAGGGCATAATTGTTTTGGTTAAGGCCAGTTATTTTATGGATTTTATGATATTTTTTAGATATATCATACGCGAATCATATCCATTGTAAACATGTTGCCAGAATCTAGGACGCATAGGTTTACGTCGCCTTTATTTACTAAAAATAAGCCATGACCCACAGGCAAATTTGACGATGAACCATGAGGTTATTAGTCACCGTAATAAGGCGAATTTAATGTGATTATAGAATTTAGTAATCGCTTGTTACATCCTTTGTTTCAATATTTCAGTACTTCCCTCCATCGCTTTTTGTATGGCTAACATACATAACGACGGTAGCTGTGGTGTTCGTCACCATAAAGGCTGCCAATTATCGCCTACATCATATGTACGATACTTCAGAATGCATTCAGGAGTCAGATGACGATGACCGACCAGAGAGTGAAAGGAGGAGGCAGCAGCAGCAACCACAAAGAGTTAAACAAAAATGGTATGGCGAAATTCTTATGCAGTTGAAAACTACCCTTCCTTAACGTCTTCGAGCAATCTCTGAAGTGTATTTATTGAAAAATTCATGTTTCCTATTATATTAGTGTTTTAAAAGTTAAGGAAAGTGTGGATGCAAATATAGATTGACATGCGCTTTGAGGGAAAGGCTTTCTTTGCAAAGTAATAATCTTACTTCTTTCATTCTTCATGGCCGCTGTAGACTTCCCAGGTTTTGGTTTTAGCTTCATCATTATTGGTCGTTCAATCCTGAGATTGGTTAACTGCAGCCCCTCCATCCTACCCTATCTAATGTTAATTGGTTTACTTCCTGATATTTTTTGCAATGTACTTTCTTATTTATTTGTCCCATGTATTTATCCCTTGGCCTTCCTCTTGAGATTTTGTTCTCTATTTTTCCTTCTGTTATATCCTTCACGAATCCATTGTGCCTCAGGGTGTGGCCAATCCATCTGGTTCTTCTTTTTTCTATGGTTTTCCATAAGGTCCGTTTTTCGTCTATTCTTCTGTATACTCCTTCATTTCTTATATTATTCGTCCATTTGATCTTAAGCATCCTTTTAAGCATTTTAGTCTTCATATTGTTTATGTTCATGTTGAATCTTTGTAGAACTTGATCCAATACGTTCGGTGACCTATGAAAATCCCCCTGTTTCTACTATCATTGCAATATTGTCGGCGAAACATAACATGTTTATCTCTTCTCCATTGATCCTAAATCTGTTCAACCTGATGCCTTGTGCTTCTACTATTACCTCCTCCAGGTACATGTTAAACAATGCAGGTGGGAAGTTGCATCCTTGTCTAAATACTTTGTTAATTTTAGAATCTACATGCCATCTTTCATTCGCATTGTGGATACTTGCTTCTTGTATGGCTGATAGATTATTCTTCTGTCATTGGAATCTATTCAGAGTTTTTTTCCAGCAGTCCAAACATTTTGTTCCATTGAACATTGTCAAAGGCTTTCTCCAAGTCCTTTACGTTTTAGCTTATGATAATTTATTAATGGACGTACTTATACCGTAGGGAAGAAGAAGGTATTGAACTGCAGGTTTTGAATACCAAGCATCAAAGTGAGACTCCACCAATGGGTTGCAGTTCACGAGCGTCATACGTGGAACCTCATGCTTGTACAGATGGCGATAGTATTGGTTCGTCAGAGTATGTTGGTATTAATAGAGCAACTCAGTCAGCAGTGGAGGATGAAGCTGTTTTCAAAACTGCTAATAGCATAATAGGTATGTGTGAGTGATTAAGCATAAAATGTGTGATAAAATATTCTTGTTGGTCTATCAGTGAAAAAGTAAATAATTTCACATTTTATATTGTTATGAAAATCTCCCCAGTTTGTAAATGATAAACTTTTAACAGGAAATGTTAAACATATTTTGTAAAATTATTGGCTGTGGGACGTGACTACATTTTTCTTAATGCATAATCTATAATTTTTCTCTTTGTTTTTCATATTCTGTTGCCTGACACTTCCTTTGATATGGTTAATTAGTTCTCACACAAGTGTTTACTACTTTCAATCGTTTAGCATTTATTTCCTGTAGTAATGTGTTCCTTTTATGTAGAATTTAATGTTACATTTTATGAATAATCATAAAATTTTATTTGCAGACCTCAAAGTAGACGTGCACCGTAAAAATAGTTCAGAAAGCAGTGAAGAGGTTACTTTGAAGCCAGTAATTGAGAAAGTCAGCGTTCATCGAGCCGAGCAGTGTGCACAAGTTGAAGGGGAATCGTATCGAACTAAACTGCAAGGTTTTTATCCTCATTCTTATTTCTTTTTATAGCATTAGAAAGTTGGAAAATTAAAACTACAGTTAGTTTTCTGAATTAATATTTGCTATGAGAGCTCTTGTGGGATGCGTGATACATTTTATGTGTGTTTTCATTCTTAAACAGAATGTAGAAATAAGCGTCATCATCGAAGTGGTGTTGCTGTTTCGATTGCCGAAGAATCAAGTGGTCGTGGGGAAAGTGCATCCAATGGCAATGGGAGACGGAGAACTCCCAGCATCCGCAAAGTCCCATCTACTTCAAGGCAGGGGTCTTCTGATTCACAAGAGGATCGCAATGTCTCCATTGGGCAGTCGCAAAACCCAGAAGGCCGCCCATCTCTACATTCTGTAGTAAGCTCGGTAAGAAATGCTATCATTTTAATATCCTCTCATTATTTTGAATCTCACTCAAAACCATTAAAACTTGATGAATTTTCCAGTTAGGATTAATCTTCTTCTGAAGCCATTTAAACTTTGATGAATGAAAATTATTCGAAGAAAAAGTTGAGTTTTCAGAAGATGTTTAAATAATTCAGAAGTATCTAAATTGCTTCATGCTTAATGGCAATCAAAGTTGATGTATTTATTTAATCTGGCTTGAATATTTTCAATTATATTGTTTGGATAAGACTGACAATTGTACATGCTGTTAACTTCTCTCATGGTATCTTGAAATCTACTTTTAGATTTCAGAAATTATTTCAACCCTTAGCAGGATACTGTTGTCTGTGTATGGGATAAATTGATCATGCATTAACTATATATATATATATTAGTGAATAATTGAGGTAACACAGTTTTTTGGTGATATGTTGTTCAAGGTATTTGGTCGTGATGATGTTTACTGCTTTCAGCCATATGACAGGAACAATTCTCATTAGTGTTAATGTTTTCCTGGAGTTCAGATTGTTCATGTAGTCGTGTTCTGTTATGTGCGCATCCAACCTGCATGTAGGAATAAATTGTAATTATTTAATTAATGAAGAACTACTTTCTTTCATGCATGTAAACAAACTCACATGGTATAAAAGGTTCATTAGTGCAGTATCTTTATGATAGAGGATGATCTCGTTGTATTTATATGCTTATGCTTAGTATCACTTTAATCTTTAAACTTTTTTTTTAATTTTCTTTAATTTTTAAACTTATTTTAAATTGTGCAAATATTAATTTTTTTCCCTGTGTATTATTAGGATAAAAATGTTTGTACGATGCTCTTGATTGAACATCCATTGCAAATTGTTGTATCTCTCATTACATTGTAGATAGGTGTACTGGGTATACACGTATGAAATACAGATTTTTCCCAAAAAATCAGAAGAATGATAAAAAGAGCTTTATCAAAGTATGTTCCATTGTTAGTTTGACATTTTTCCTATCTTTTGGTCAATTTGTTAACACCATGCCAGTAAGTCTTTCCCTTTTTCTGTGCGTGATAGAGCTTTGTCATGAAGAAAAATGACCATGTCTTTCCTCTATTGGTAATCAGATCTTTGAACAATTGTTGTTGGTAGCATTCAGCATAAACCAATTCACCAGGTTTTAACAGCTCATAATAGACCACACCCTTTTGGTCCCTCCAAACAGAGAGCACCATCATTCTGCCAAAGCGATTCAGTCTTGCAGTCGATATGGATGGTGTGCCTGAGTCTCTCCTTGATTTTTTGTACTTAGGATTCTCAAAATAAATCCACTTTTCATCCCCAGTGTTTATACAGGGCAAAAACAGCTTACTTTTGTATTGTGCGAGCAAAATTTCACATGTAGTTTATGCACTTCTCCATTGCCTGTCGTTCAACTCACGTGGTACCCATCTGCTGGTCTATTGAATCTTTCCCATCTCTGGTAGGGAATTGAAAACAGCTTGTTGACAAGTGCTCAATTGCTCTGCAAGTTGTTTTGTTTTTGTGAATCATCTTCGTCCAACAATGCTTGCAATTCTACATCTTTATACCCTTTTGGCAGTTTTCTGTGTTCCTTGTGTGCAATGTCAAAGGCACCACTTTTGAAATGCCAAAACAATTGGCCACCCACATCTTGCAATGAATCATGTCCACCATAAGCTTCTCGAAGCAATCGGCATGATTCAGCTGCAATTATCGTCAGTTGAAAACAAAAAATTAATGCTGTTCATGAACGGTCTTTTGTTTGGTATCAATTTCAACATACTGAACACAGCAACGCAACAATCTGCAAACGCTTTTTCATTCAAACGTCGCAAATACTGTTTACACCAACAGTACATTCTTCAGTACCTATTTAAAATTGTTTACTGCTACGTATAATTCATTCTAATTGATAATTGTGGGTTCTTTGCATTAATTAAAGAAGAAATTTCTTAGTTGATAACATAATGTGAAGCGTATCACTAATCTGTCTCTCTTCAAATATAACAGGTGTAATAGTTGATCTATGCAGTAAATGTCTAAACACATTCATTATATAGCTTAGGAACCACTTGCATTCTTTTTTATCATTTGAAGGATCCAAATGAATAGCCTTCTGTTTCCTTTTATCTTTGTTATTTTTCTGTCAGTTTTCTTATCAACTGTTGAGTAGAAGTGTATCCAGTCATGTCCTGTCCTGTGCCCTTATTGTAGTTAGTAACATGTACTATTATCCTTCTCTGATTCTAATGGCATTAATGAACTTTTAATACATATTTTAATATGCATTTCAAGGAATATGATTATCACCATGCAGTGATAACTGTAAATACTAGAAACATTGACTTCTTCTCTCTATCAGCATATTTCTTCTATGTGTATTAACTGACTTTTAAATGGAGAATTGTTTTGTATGTCTGTGAAAATATGTTTTTGAGGCTAAAAGATAAGCATGGATTAGAGAGGTTTTTTGAAATGTGGATGTGGAAATGACTAAAAATAGTGAAATGGATGGGAGAGGTTTATTATTTAAAAAAGTGCTGGGCTATGTTGGATGTGAGAGAAGAGTTTGATAAAGGAAATTCAAAGGCAGGAGGCATGAAAATCAGGTGTGATAAGAGTGATAGAGTGTAGGGTGTTAGGCAGGCGAATTAGGGGAGGATGAAAAAATAAGCATGTTGAATAAAATGAAAAAAGACAGAGTGTATATTTTAAATTTTGTGCCAATCAAGAGCCTATCTTGTACGGTAAACTGTCATTGACAATTAAAAATATTATAACTGTGCAACAAGAACTTAAACTGGTGGTTTACTGTGGTAGCATTCTGTTCACAGACCTGTAGGTAACTTATAAATATGGGAATATAAATGGTTCATTAGCAGTAACTCTAAGAATGAATGTGTAACTAATTTCACGTAAGGGTGCGAATTTGTTGCAAGAGGGATCTCTCTGGTTTTTTGTGGTAATTATTTCAATTGGAAGGCAAATTTTGTTGTTTCTACTGGTTAAGTTAGATTTTGAATGGGCACAGCCTATATAACAGTACAACAATTAATTTCCTTGGATCTACTAACAGAACATAACCTGACATCTAAAACTGCAATAAACCTCTATTCAATTCCACATACTTCCTTTCTCCCATCATTCTATGCAACATGTTTTATTATATTCCTACTACTTCCTCACTAACTTTCTCCCCTCCATCATAGATTTCAATATCCCATTGCCAATGAAAATGCTCTGCGTCCATTTTTCCTGCCTCCTTTTGATTTCTCCCAAAAATCCTCTCACCTCCCCATCATACCCACCACTTTCTCATTTGTTTTCCTTTCTGTCTATTTCTCCTTTTCCATCCTTCAAACCCACATTTCAAAGGCCTCCATAATCTATGCCTAAAGTTTTGCTTTTATGACCATGTTTCCGCACTGTACAAAATCATGTTCCATTTCAAAATGCTGACGAGTATTTCCTAAATTTCTTACTCTATGCCTCTGTCATTGATTCCACAAGATTCAATATAAGGAGGCCCTTTGTCACCATTTGGACCTTAGTTATGTTGGAATTAAATTACTGTTTCCGTAGTGCTTACCGCTGGCAATTTGTATAAAAATGATTAGATTTTATATGCCTACTTTGGTTGCCCAAGTGATTACATAAATGGATAATTTCAATTCAGTTAGGAGACATTGTAATGGCTATTATATGTGCTAATTGTCAGTATTAGTTAAATAGGTTCTGATCTGTTACATTGACCCAAATCATATGAGTCTTTTGCTCATTTCTAAAGGACTACATATTTTAAAATGTAGCAGAATTCGGAATATCGACATTATGCATGTAAGATATCCCAACTAGTGTGTGCCATATAAGTCGAAAAAAATATAACCCCCAAATATAGCATGACCCCAAGTATTTAAAGTGAATTGTAGGAAGAGGGAATACCCATTTAATTTCCTCACTTAAGAATTATAATTTTCTCTCTTATCATTAATAATGCAGGCAGTAAATATTCAAACCTTTTTCAAGTTCTGAAAACAAATTTTAAAGCTATAATTAAAAATAACCTTTTAGAGATACTCATGAGAAACTACCAATGTTAAATCATAGTTTCCCTTCTCTTTTGTTTCCTTATCACCCAAAATTAAAATAGCATTTGAGTTATTGCTGTCACTCTATTTATCCCCAAAAAAACCGTCTTCTCTACCACCTAAGCTGTTGGATGTACAACATTTCTTAAATCCACGGACAACAGACTTGGTAGTGATTTAATTGCAGACTCTTTTTGAACCATTTTCCTGTTAAGAGTGACTTTTTTTCTTTATTTTTCCTGATGAAGAAATTTCGTGATTTTTTACCATTGGCCACTCATCATATTCCTTTCTCATGGCTTATTAATCATAACATGTAACACTTTCAATTGTAACATCATTCCTCTGGGAATAATATCTAGGTCCATACCCATTTCAGCCAATCTCTTCTTTGCATTTTTGTAAGGTGACCCTTGAATGCCCTGATTGCAAGCATTCCTCTCTGATGTAGTAATGCATCCCAGCACATATCCCAGACTACATTCCTACTACCACTACTTCAGCCAATCTAACACTAATCCTTCATTCATTAGCCTTTTTTCCTGAATGCAAAATATCTCCTCTTTTATGGTATAGGTAGCTTCTATTTTTGGGCCTTAAAAAGGAGTCAATTTTCACACATCAGCTCTGAATGCAAGCATTATGGTGATCTTAGTTTTCTTATTTACTGTGGTTTCAATCAACAATGATTTAGCACCTTTAGTGTTAATGGTGATATTTGATGGCATATCATAAATAACTTGAGTTAGGTCAGTATTTCCCATCTGTGCAATAAGGTAGCCATGCTTTTTGCATAAGGTTATAATACACATCTGGTATGTAATTGATTTCTCAGCATAATCACTGGGAAGGCTCTCAGCCAGGGAAGAGCAGTATCAAGGAGTAAGGCCCTTTCATCACATCCTCCTATTATACCAACTGTGACTTGCCTTGAAGTCACTGTGTGAGATTTTATATCTGCAAACTTACAAAGATTTAACTATCACATTGTGTCCACTGAAGGGAATATCTTCACTTCATTTTGCCATCACATAGTCATAAACATGGATTTTGCAGTCTTTAAAGTCTTCCTTTTGAAGGTCACTTGAATGCCTTCCTGGTGAAATAAGCAGATTTTTACGAATATCGCCTTCGCTATAATACGCAGTTGCTTGTGGAATGTAATAATTTTTTGAAGGTTGAGTGTTGTTTGTTTTTTCTTTCTCTTGAGCCACAAGTATTTTTAAGTGTATGTCATAACTTTGTTGGTTGACCTTACTTAACCTAAAAATGACCTTGAAATCTTACCTTATTTCCACTTGCTCATATGAGTTTTTAATCCTTTACCTTGGGAAAACCTTCGAATGATGTCTGAATATGTTTAGCTAGGTTGTCCAAAGGTGATTTGGGACTACAACAAGGTAGACAACTGGGCTAATCAGGACATTATTCTTATAGAATTTTGGCAGACCAAAAAATCTAGGTACCGTAATGTAATTAGGTAGTGTATTTAATATTAATTTGTATAGTGTAATTAATATAATTTGGAGGTAATGTTTCTCTCAAGAATTTATTATCATGACATATAAGTTGATTGAAGCAACACACATTTTCTGATACTCAGGTGTTCAATCCTTTGTTAAAACTATTGTTTGGTTTTTGGAGATAAACTCTTCACACTTCTTCGCATATTTATTTCTATCGAGGACATCTACTGGGTTTCCGTAGTCTGCCTTGGCAATAATGCGTTTCTTAGAAACTGTGATTGTGATGGGTATCAAGGCTTTGAAATCTTCTGTTTTATTAAGTTTCCTATCCCATAAGTGCAAGTTGTCAACCAAGGACTGATCTCTAAGGCAAATGTGTTCCTTATATTAGGCGACCAAGGTATCTTCCTGAAGAGCCAAGACTGCATAAAAGGCAAAATTTTTCAAATCTCAAGTCAACACAGTGATATTTGTCAAATGTGTCAACCCTTTGCTCAGCAAGTTGAGCTCTTTGGGCTTAAAATTATGTTTAGATAGTTTAAACATTTTTCACTGAATACACAAGGAATTTTTGATAGACCCTGATCTTGAGTCTAAGTAACAGGCTTTTCAACAATCATATTCCTTTTCTTAAATACGTTTCCTCTTTGCCTGATACATTCATCCAAGATCATCAATTCAGTCCATTGAAGAGAACTTATCAATTGTAGATATAGTAGAAAGAGATGATAGATTTTTTAACCCATAGTGCGGTTAATAACCCCATTGACCCCAAAACCCTTAATGGCACTTGATTGAAATCTTTACAGTCAGGAGTTAAAGAAAACATATTATGATCCTCAACCTGGGAGAAAATGGAATAGGTACTTCACAATGTGTTCATTTTTTCATTAAAATCAATTTATGGTGTTCTCAATGAAGAAGTTAATGGCTAATGCTAACACTGAATGATCAATTATGATTGAGCACATCCCTACATATTTTGTGGCTCAGCAGAATTTGAGTGCTACTATTTTCATTTCTCCTCAATTTTACATACACTCTGAGACAAGAGTGTGAGCACTGGCTCTGTGCAATATGGGCAATTGCACAGGTTCTCTCCCATCACTCCTTCTCACTTTCTCCTCCTCTCCCTTCTAGGAGTCTGGGCTTGGTGGCTCTGTTGGGACAACGTGGGACCGTGGCAGTGGAAGCACTACCGGAGGAGGTGGGGTAGGTGGTGGTGGCAGGCGCTATTCGAACCTGTCAAACCTGGCAGGTGCAGGGGGCGGGGGCAGCCTGTCAGGGAGTGCAACGCCACCCCCACCCACGGCATCCATCAAGGGCACTGGCTCCCTCGAGCTGGGACACATGCTGGAGGGGGAGGCACGTGGTGGGCCATCCTCACACAAAGGTAAAGTAGAAACAGTGATCTGTATAGCAGCTGAGTTAAATGAGGGAAGGTACACAGGTTGAGTTTCGTACCTGAGGAAAATGAACTTGTGAAGTGCTCTTTTAAATGTTGTGGATGGAGAGTTTTTTATGTCATCTGGGAGAGAGTTCCACGTACGGCATACTGTAGCATGAAAATATTTGTTATAGATTCTGTGCGATGGTGTGGGAAAAGAAGTTCAGCGTTAACCCTAGTATTCTTGTTGTGGATTGAGCTGACGAGGAGGAAATTTTTGTTTAAATATTTAGGTGTGTGGGTTGAAAATATCCTGTAGAGAATTGAAAGAATATGTGAATGTCTGCATCCTTCTAGCTTTAATCAGGATATTTTGATCTGTATTTTGTAAGATCACATATGAACCATACACAGGAATTATGGATCCTCTAGAGTTTGATTTTCTGTTCGCCTGAAAGTTCTTGGTATACCACATCACAGTAATCAAAATGGGGTATGAGAGGAGGGGGTACAAGAAGCATCTTTAAAGAGGGGAGAGCAGTGTGCTTTAACCTATTCAGTGAATGCAGGAATGAGTTTATTTTTCTGCAGATAGCAATAGCATGATCAGTCCAAGATAACATCTCATTAATGGTCACGCCTAAATTATTTACTCTATTTAGGTATGGTATGATAGATCCTTGTAGTGTTAGTGGTGGGAGTTCATCAATACTTGATTTAGAATGCAGTTTATGGTGTCCGATGATAATAGACTGACTTTTGATGTGGTTTATTTTCAGTAAATTTTTTATGCCCCATAGCAACAAAGCAGTGAGATCTGAATTAATTTTGTTAATAATTCTAGATAGGTTGTGAAGGTGGAAATGGTGATACATTTGTAAATCATCTGCATTAAGGTGATAATTGCAATAAGAAGTACCTTTACTAATATCATTTATGTACATGGAAAAAAGTAAGGGCCCAAGCACAGATCCTTGTAGAACACCCCTGTGTATTTGAAGCCTTTTGGGGATGAATTAGGTGCGAGTCATTAAGTTGTCATTAAAAGTAAGTCATTTTCATTAAGAATCTTTGAAATTTGTTCGTGTATGAGTCTCTGCAAAGCTTTCAATAAAGGAGGCAAAATGCTGATTGCCTGTATTTGGCAATGTTAGTGGGTGTGGATTTTTTTGGTATGGGATGGACGAGGGTGCATTTCCATATGTTCCAGTTAGGTTAGACCAATTAAAGACATGAGTTATAACAGAAAGCACAATGGGAAGTAATTCGTGTATCAGAATAGCTAAAATTATGTTAGTACCATTTTAGGAGGACTTGATTTTTTTAAGGGCCTGCAGGACTTGCATTTGTTTAATGGGAGAAATTTTGAATGAGCTTGTAGCAGAAACTGGAGTTGGTCCAGAATTATACAAAGTGTATAAGAATTCATTTTTTGCATCATGATCAATTTGCATCAGCAGGGTTGTGAATTAACGGTTTAGATTGTCTGGAGAAATGTCAGCACGCAGGGAGGTTGGATTTTTAGTTTTGCCGATGCCAAGGTGCATCAAGCTTTTCCAAATTTGTGACGGGCTCTTTAAATATTTGGAAGGTATATTTGATTTTGGAATTTCTGATGACTTCCTAACTTTTGCTATGCAGTTTTTTGTAGATATTGAATAAATTTTCATTTTTATGTTTTTTAAATAGGCTATAGACTGCATCAGGACTGCGCATAAAGGGTTTTATTTCATCTCTTATCCATGGGGAGCATGGTTTTGATGGTCAGATTTTTCTTAACGGTGCATGTTTGTCACCTAGGTCATTTAAAAAGGTATTACGAGGGTCATCCGGAAAGTAGTACCCGTTTGTGAAATAAAGACACAAAAGTAAATATTAACAAACATAAAAAATTTTATTTGAAAGAGGATACTTTAAACTACTTCTCAACATAATCTCCAAGCAAATTAAGGCATTTGTCATAACGTGTGACAAGTTTCTGTATTCCTGCTGCATAGTCCTTCGCCGCCAGCTCATTGAGATACAGGGTCACTCCTTCTTTAAGTTCTTCATCGCTGTCAAATCTTTTTCCTGCCAAAAAGTCTTTAAGCTTTGTAAAGAGATGAAAATCTGAAGGGGCCAAGTCTGGGCTATACAGTGGATGGTCGAAAG
Organism: Hetaerina titia; assembly: GCA_037158775.1. Taxonomy (NCBI): domain Eukaryota; kingdom Metazoa; phylum Arthropoda; class Insecta; order Odonata; family Calopterygidae; genus Hetaerina; species Hetaerina titia. Next base: position 24,614,826 of record CM073770.1, on the reverse strand, counting down.
TTTCCCATTTGAATTGCTGCAAAAGTTTTTGTGTTATCCCAGCTGCATGAGGCCTGGCATTGTCATGAACGAGAATGACACCAGTAGACAATAGACCTCGCCGCCGATTTTGTATTGCCCGCCGTAATTTCTTTAATGTTTCACAATACGCATTGGCATTAATAGTGTCTCCACGGGCCATAAAATCAATAAGCAATACACCTCGTCGATCCCAGAAAATGGTTGCCATGAGTTTCCTGGTGGACAGAACTGTCTTGAATTTTTTTGGTTTGTTTGGTGAATGAGCATGATGCCACTCCATTGACTGTCGTTTACTCTCAGGTGATGCATAACAAACCCATGTTTCGTCACCAGTAATTATGCGAGTCAAGAAAGAGTCTCCTTCATCAGAATAACGTCCCAAAAACGTCAGTGCTGCAGCCATACGCTTGGTTTTGTGCTCATCTGTAAGCATGCGAGGGACCCATCTTGCACAAATTTTTGCATAATGCAGATGGTGTTTAACAATTTCATGAACAATTGTTCGAGAAACATTGGGAAAATGCTCACAGATGTCATCAATTGTGACGCGCCGATCGTTCCTCACGAATTCGTCAACTGAGCTCACCAGTTGGTCTGTAATGACAGACGGTCTCCCCGAACGCTCATCATCGTGTGTGTTCCCCCTCCCCATGTTGAAGTTGCGACACCACCGCCGAACAGACGACTCGTCCATTACATTGTCTCCATACACCTCCTTTAATTGGCGATGAATATCACATGGGCGAACGTTTCTTGCATTGAGGAATTTAATCACTGCCCTCACTTCACAACTGGCGGCGTTCTCAATTTTTTTAAACATTGTAAACAATCACAGAAACAACACAGGCAATGCTAGCGTCACGCAACTTGGCTCAGAGAAGGCAGACAAGCCACTGAAGCTATCTGACCTCGTCCAGCGGCTACTCGCGTCGTCAGCACTTCATGCGGCACGAACGGGTACTACTTTCCGGATGACCCTCGTAAATAGTTCTACTTTTTATCTACGTCACCGAAAAATTCTATAGACTGCCATGGAATGGTAGCAGCATTGGATACTAGATAGAAGATAGGCACTAAGCACAGCATTACAGGAAGTTTAAACAATCAGGGGAAACAAATAGATAAAAATTCTGTTTACTCTATTAAAAAGGAAGGCACTATTAGTGAGATTTGGGAAAAGCACTAGGCACTGACACTAAATCACTTTTCACAAAATTACTTTTAAACACAGCACTATGGGATGACTATACAAATGGGGAAAAGAGCAGAAAACCCAATTTAAAAGGCAGACACTAAAAATGAAAAGCACTGGGCACTGACCCTAAATCACTTTTCACTAAATTACGTCACAATGTAGATCAGGTGAGCTGGATCCAGGAGCACAGGATATAGAAAGTTAGAGATGCAGGAGCAAGATAGGGTGGGAAGTCACAAGCACAATCAAAGAGAGACAGATTAGGAGCAATTGTTGGGTAGTGGACGATAAGAAGGTAGAGGCACTAAGCGCGGAAGGCAGGAATTTCAAGCAGCAAGAGGCACAGATAAGGAAAAGTGCAGCACGGTAAGGTACTATGAGGGAGTAGAGAGAGCACTGACAGGTCACAAATCACTGTATTAAATTATTTAATGCTATCTGCAAGCAGTTGGTCAAAAATACTCATGGTAGGCAAGGAAGGCAATTCACCCACTGGGTTAGCGGTGTCCACTCCTAGATGAAATATTGCGAGAGTTATTACTCGCCTGCTGTATGTCTCCTTCATTTGAAACAAATATCCTAGAGCCATCAGGTTTTAAGATAGTTATCCTTCCATCTTGGGTTCATACATTCTTTGGCGGCAAGTAGTAGACGCTTCCCGGTAGCTGTGAGTGACTCCGTTATGAGAAATCCACTTGCTTTTAGGGTTCTTTTTACCCTCCAAACTTTATCTCTGTCTTGCTGGCCCCATTGGTGGTGGGGTACCGTCCTAGCCTGCCAACCCAGAGGTCGCAGGATTGATTCCCGCCTATGAGGGTTTTCCTCCACCTAGGGCTTGGGTGTATGTAATTGTAATATTGTTGTATCATCGTTTAAAGGCCGAAGTGCTGTTTTCGGACTAATGCAAGATAAATATATGAAACATATGAAATAAACTTCACTATGATGGGTCGAGGATTTTCATTTGATTCCTCTAATGGACCTATTCTGTGGCCTCAGTCTAGGGATAAGGGGTTCATGCTTACCTTTAATTTAGTAACGAAGAAATCTGTGACTACACACAAGCAGTTTTCACTTCTTCCTTCTTTGATCACATGCAGAAGAAGACAATTTCTTCTCAAGTTCTGTTCAAGATCATGGAGGTGGTAATCGAACTTGGAGATGTGCTCTTCAATATCTTTCAACTTTTCAGAAAGATGTACAGTACTCTTTACCATCCTGCCTCTCCAGGCAACCCTCCTCTCCTGCACATACCTCCCGTACATTTAGATATTTGTTTCAGAATGTTGCCAGAAGGTGCCTCATCTAAGGTGAAACATATCGCACATATTTAATAAATACAGTGGAAAAGGACTATGTCTTTTTTTTTTAGAATGTTCATCACTTCAAAAAATTTACACCAGAAACTACTAAACATATAGTATAACTATTCTTATTTACAATTCAGTAACACATAACATCAATTTTATCAGATTCATTTCTTTTTCAATTATTACACCAGTTTTCCTGTGGGGGCCATTACCTTACTCTTTGGGAAATTTTGCAATGTACAGCATGCCAATGTTGTAGTACAGTCATGCTTGGTTTATGGCAAGGGGTGCAAGACAAGATGTGTAACCAAAGTCTTAGTGCAATGCAACTTAGTGTAAATGAGAGCATTTTAACATACAGGATGTAGAGCTGTGGGTCTTGGAAATTCATCTGTTAAAGCAATAGAAAATAAACTTATTCCATTTTAAAACTTAGGAAAGATTTTTGTTATGATATTTGCAATTATTGTTGTTATCATCATGACCAAAAGCACTACATACACGAATAACATGTACTGTAATAAGCATTTTCTCAATTAAAGCTTTGCCAAAAGTGGCTGCTTGATTAAGAGTCATATCATTCAACTGCTTTGAATATGTCAAGGAAACAAGTAGTTTTTCTATTTTTTCCTAGTTGTAACATATGTGAATGTGAGTTTTGTTTGCAGATCTGTGTGTGCTGTGCCAGGTGAAACTTAACTTCTTATTTTCTTTATTTGTTCAAAATTAATGGCTCAAACTTGTTGTTGTTAAATTTAAGTATAAATTTCAGTCAGATGCTATTTATTATCAAAGCACCGTATCACTTTTGTTTATCCTCAAGATTTTTATTTTTTCTTGCAAATTTCGAGAATAGCCAATGATTTGTGCATGACTTTATTTTTTTATTCATTACTCCACAAAACTAAAAACATGTTGCAGAAACACAGGTGAAACAACAACTTTACATTTGATGGTTTCACATTGGAATATGCGGATATCATGAAATAAATAAAAACTATATACAACCACCCAATTCCTGTTCTTCCAGAACCTATTCCATTTCTTCTTACATACTGTGCTACTAGTCCATCAGTCCATTAATGTTATAAGGCTTTTATGTATAGCTTGTTGTATTGAGATACAACAAGCTATACATTTCTTTGAATAGGGTGTCCATACAATAGCTCCATATTCAAGTTGAGTCCTAATTGAAGCAGTAGATAACATTAGCATTGCTGTAATAATCTGAAAATCAGATGTACACCTCATTGTGAATCCTAATGCTCGGTAAACATATGCCACTAATTTTTCAATGTGATATTTAAAGGACAAATTTTTGTCAGTATAACACAAACTGGTATTTAACTTTTAGTGGTTCTTTTTTCCCCATAAAAATAAATTTTCAATGTCCTCCTGAAGGAGCATGCCATCCTGTGTTTTATTATTCTTCTAAATAACTTAATAGCATCAGCATACATTAAACAACTGAAGTGCATATTATGTTCTGGTTGATCGTTTATATATAATAGGAACAACAGTGGCCCTAGTGTTGATCCTTGTGGTACACCAGCAATGGCTGAAAACATTTCAGATGTACAACCATTAAATACAACAATGTTTTCTATTTTTGTGGCAAGAGTACGTAAATATCAAAATATTATCTGAAAAACAATCTTTGTTCATTTATCAGACAGAATACAATGGTCAACTTTATCAAAAACTGTTTGAAAATCCATGTATATGAAATCAATATGCCTTTGGTTACTTAGATTTTCAGACACATTTTCTTTAAATTAATCAGGTTTGATATTCTTGATCTTCCAGATCTGAATCCATTCTGAACTTCACATATAGAGGTCTCTGTTTGCAATAAAATATGCTTGTAATATATTAAACGAAAAACTCAAAAGAATACTCTCAATATGAATGTACATGTATGTCTATAATTTGTAACATTTTCCTTTTCATCACTTTTATGGCAGAGTTAAGACAATTTCAATTTATGTGAGAAAGTATTTGATTTAAGAGACTACACTTAATATTTAAGAGCATAGGTACATGTCACAATATACTTTCATTGTACATGCAGGTATGCCATCATATCCTGGATTTTTTGTAGGTTTGAATCTCTCTATAGTATTTTTTACAATAGTTTCTGTAATAGTCACTGTATTAATTCAATATTCAGATCACCAATTTAACCACTGTACTGTGGGCTGAGTGTCATGACTGATTGGAAATAACTCCCCAAGTCGTATGTGGAGCTGATTTCTTATTCTTTTATGAATTCCCAAAAGGAATTAATTCTCATGGTGGTTAAATTTGATTCTAGACATTTATTATAGTTGTTATAGTGGAGTTTGAAGCTCTCTTTTACAGAAATTTGTGTAAAATAGTATTGGTACAAGTGTTATTGAGATACACTTTTTTTTTAATGTCTTAAATGTTGTGGTTTCTCTTTCATAAACTTACTTAATCAATTAACTACCAAGGTGGGTAGTTATATAAACTATTCTTACACTTAGAAATTTACTCATCAATGCCTCGTGTAGATGATTATAAAATTGAATGGCATGACTAACCTCGTGTACTCTCTCTAATATTCTCCAGTATTTGTTCTTAATGCAGTAGTATAGCTAGAGGTAGATGTAGTCCCATCTTTTAAAATTGAAAGAATGGTGACTGGAAATTGAATCCTTATGTATACATATTTATATTACTGTGTGCATATGAATTATTAATTGTCAAAAAGGATAGATGATACTTATCTTTAGATATCAATGCATCACATTCATTATCAATTAACATATCACATTTAACATTGGTTAAGACTTAATCTAGCAATCCACCGTAAGAGTTGCTGATATTGCCTGTTTGAGTAAACCCATATGTTTTACATGTGATAAGAAATATGATACATATTGTTATAATATTATCATATAAAACTTATGTAAAAATGTTTTCTGGTACTTAATTCATGAAAAAACCTATACTTTGTTGATGATGTAAAATTGGGATCGTTTAAAAATATGCATGAGTATGCACTTAAATGCATGAGCACCACTTGTGAACCATTTTTAAGAGAGGCAAACGGGGATGAAAATAAATACACTTTGGGGAAAATGTTTTTAAATTCTGCAGTGTGCACTTTTGTGAAGAAAATACTATAATAGACTTTCTGTGATCAAATGTATTTTATATGCTCTCACAAAATGTCAAAAATCACCCCCTATGTTGTGTAGGAAATCCAAAAATAGATAAAATCCGAAAGGAACTGTACTGGATGGAAACAAAACTGGTGCATGAAGCAGTGAAACCAATGTGAACCAGTGCATAGTCCCTTTACATCCCAAAATAATGTACTCAAAGACTATAGCATTCAGGAATGTCATCAGCTCGGATGGCTATGGGTTGTTGACTGCCCGAAATGTCATCTGCATTGAGTGGGTTTAAGTACATGGTAATGACAGATGGCCCACTATAGTTTTCAGCCCTTTAGTTTTCCAGTCTTGTGTGCATTAATAAGTATTGACTACCTCTCCTGGATTACTGAACTTTGGGATAAGCAATTTGTATGTTACCTCTGCAGGCTTAATCTATTGGAAGCAACAGAACTCAAGGCAGGTGAGGAGAATCCGCAGTGCGTTGGAGACTGGCCTCTCCCTCTCGGGTGGGTCATCGTCAGGCAGTGGTGCACACCCCATGTCGACGGGTGGTGCCTGTTCCCAGTCACCCCTCACGGGAGACCGCAGCCATGCCAGTGGTTGTCGGAAGGTGGGCAACAATGGAAACCTCTCATCGTATGGCAGTGAGTCCACCGTCATGCGTCACTCTGTGGATGGGGATGCCACCGAAGTGTTCTGTGTTCATGAGAGCGAGGAGGAGGAGGTTGGGGGGGATCGGGGAGGAGGAGAGGGTGGAGAGGTGGAGGGGGCAAATGGGGCCAGTGGGAGCAGGTCTCCCTTGCTCCTAAGGAATACTGAGGGCCAGTGGCCTGGAGCCACAGCCGAGGAATGCCAGAAGTTGAAGATGAAGAAGTTCTGGGCTTCAAGGAAAGGTGGAACGGGTAGCCAAGCCACTGTTAACAGTCCAGGTATGATTGTGTGTGCATGTGTTTGCATGTCTTCTGTAGGAGTTCCCAATCAGTCCCCTCTCTCACCTTCCCTTGTGTGGGACGGGTGAGGTTTTATGATGTGTGCCCTCGTCGGAGGTCATATTAAAAGTGAATGCTCTGCCATCGGAAAGTAATGAGTCAAAGAACATGAAAACTCATCGCCTGTAATGCCTTAATCATCCTCCCCTCTCATTAGCTCAGCTCAAGGCCAACATCCATGAGATAAGTCAGAGGGACCCCTCATTTAAACTTTCTGCTATATAGGGATGCTCCTCGTACTCCCCGAATTCTTAAGACACTCAAAAGAGGCAACAACATATTTCATACTAGTGACAGAGCAGCATCAAATGGAGCAGCGATGGGTCCACTGCATGGTGTGTACTGGGTCGATAGAGCCAAAACTCTTTAAAAAAGTGTTTCCCTCAGATAGCATGACTTAATAACTCTCTATAGCTGGTTGCTCTATGATGGCACCCATTTAAGTTTCATCAGAAAATGCCAAAAAATTTGTAGCTTGAGCTATTCTTGAGTTGATGTTGGTCGAACTTTTACCAGCCCAAGTTATACTCCTGCCCAGGTAGAAAGGATTCCACTTCTTCTAGTTTCACTTCTTTAACTGTGATATCTCTCTACCTCACACAAGTATCTTAGTTTTCATCATGTTGATCCTCATATTATCTTTCAAAAGTACTTGATCCGTAGCATGCAGACTTGCTTGCCAGTCCTATCCTCCCTCTGTAAAAGAGACTTATTTTTTAAGTGAATGTAAAAGTGGGAAGCAGTCTGCAACCAGTCCTGTTAAAAAAGCTTAGTATAAATGTGTAAATATTTTTTAAGAATGATTTAATTTTGAAGAATTATCAATATTGTTTAATTGGTGGATTACTGTAATATAGTTCTAGCCACAAAAAAATAATAACTTAGTAGAGAGAAGAAGAGAAGGAACTCTTATACCTTGGCTCAAAGTGGGTGTTTGGATTCATTTCAGATAAAGTGGGTGTGTGCGAAGGGGGTGGGGAAGGTGGCGAGTGCATTTCAAAGAGTGAGGGGGCCCTGGAGGAGCCATGCGACCTCATTGGTGACTGTGGCAAGCTGGTGAGGCGTGGGTCGGCGTGTAGTAGCGAGTCCAGTTGTGGGAGTGGCAGGGCAATTGGCATAGGTATGGCAAATGTGGCTTCCAGTTGCTGTCATTCTCCTCCTCCCGATTTAGATGCTCCTAGTTATTCGCTTGGAATTGAAATTGAGCCTGAAGGTGAGTAGTCGCTGCTTACTATAAAAATATTAAAATAAAGGAGATGCCAACTGCAAAATTGATACACTTACAAATCATTTGAATCCTTTAGTAACTTTTTGTTATAATGCATGATTTAAAATTGGATGAATTTTTTTAGTTGCTTTCTTCTGAACACCCATGTGTTATCGTTTTGTTAATTAAATAATGTTCACCATAATTTTCATTTGCAAGTGCATTTGGCATCTTATTATTTCAATTTTTAGAGAAACATGTGATTTTTATTTCCATTTGTTAAGTGACGGCTAGGGGTTTGGAAAGCTTTGTCATATTTTATTGGAACGCTATTCATTCAAAGTTTTGGTGAGTTGAGTCACATCCAAAAAGATGTCTATTTTAATTAAAGTAACCTACTCTTTGCAAATTTTCCTGTTTGCATGATATATTCCTCTGCTAGAAAACATGAATTATGGTGTTATTTGGATACATAATATCCAATGTGGAAAGTGGCAAATTATTGGGTAATTTCCCAAGAAGATAAGCAATTCCTTCGATATATTAGGGATTCTGTGAACTACCCCCATGGTGAATAGAATGGATTTACTACATAGGTAATTCATTAGTATGTATAAAATGGTGACATTTAGCAAATGTGTGCAATGGAAGGATATATTTGTGTAAATTCGTGTACCTATTTTGGAACTCTGCAGATGATATCACCGTGCCACATATTCCTTTACTCACACTCCCTACGCAGTGATGCCAGCAATTGACCTTACCAGCACTACAGTGATTTTTCCTCCCATTTTTAAGTAATATTGCAAATAGTTAGTGACTGTCGTGAAATAAAAACCAAGTATGGCTAATAGTTAAGAATTAGGAGATGTTCAATTGGGAACAGACTCTTCGTTAAGTCATTGGTGTTAAATGTTGAATGACTAATGCAAGTAGCTCACATTTATTTTGTTTATCTCCACATATGTGATAAAACAAGTTTTATTTTGGTCCTGGCTATTTCTGCATTCAGAGCTCAAAGTGACCTTGTGGGAATTTGAAACTACATTTCATTGTTTTCTGTAGGCCTCTTGACATAATAATTTGTACTGTCATTTTCAGGGCCTTAAATGAACTGTGAATTATCCTGCAGTTTATGCCACTGGGAAAATTGACTGACTGTATTTGTCATTAAACATTGATTTAATTGTTTTATTTTTAAAGAAAAATGAGATGAACTGGTTTGTCAAGTTTAGTATTATACCAAATAATAATGCAAGCTAATTAGTCAATAACCAGCTCTTCCATAAAGAGCATGGAATCATACATGGGCAATAAGTAGCTAATTAATTATGTTCCTTGATGGTAATATTGTATATGATTAGACCTGATAGTTATTTGTTAATCGAGAATTGTAATGTTTAATTCTGATTTCATTTAATTAGAAGATCTGCTTTGCACACCTGTATTTAACATATCCATAATTGATAATAACCAGCTTACAGATAATTTATGGTTGCTATATATGCTAGAGGTATCTCATACTCCATGACTTTTAGAGTTAATACAAGGAATAGACACTAATTTAATGGCTTTTTGTTTGGGAAGGCAAAGCCAAATGTTTTGATGGCATTTCTTTAATCATTTACGGAAATGAATGATTATCAATGGTATGGTATTGGCCAGTGTTTGTTTTTTTTGGTCTCAGAAAAACTGCCCCAGTGTCATGCTCTCCCAAGTGAGTTCAATGCCATGCTTCAAAGCCTCTCGTAATGCATGCTACACCTAGCGTCCTGCAATGTGTCAATTTTGAATTTCCTATTTTCCCTTCCTTCATTCCCTCTATAAATGCCTGTTCTCCTCCCTTTCTGAATTGTAAATTGATTACATAATTCTTAGAATTAAGTGATTACAGGGTCCATTCATTTGAAATTTCACTGTATATTAGTTGCTGCACTCATATAGTATGCTACTTCACGCGTTGATCTATTCTTTTCAAACCTTTTAATCTGTGATCAATGATAAATTTATATTTGTCACCATCTGGAAATGTCAGTGAATTTTGCTTGCCAATCACTTGCTAGTAAGGAATCTAACTTCTTATATTCTGCCATACCCTTTGAATTAGTTACTACATGCTCTGCTCTCAATAATTCAAATTCAGGTATTTAAGGCATTATGAAGTATATGATAAAGCTGGAAGGGGTGGAACTAATTCTGTTTAGTGTTATCAAGTTATGCATAATGTGGGGTTTTAATGTGTTCACCCATTTGTCGGCGAGGTGCATGGCTTGATCATGCCATCAAGAGTCGATGCCTGCCCCTTTTGGAGCACATTTGTTCCCCTCTCATAATGTACGCTTGTCCCCTCTGGCAGGTGGGGACCGCCCCTCGGAGGAGAGGAAGGTGGAGGAGGGGGTGGCTGGGAGCCTGCGAGGGGGTTGCTGCCTGTCGAGGAAGTCTGCATCAGAGGGAGGGCACAGGCGGCGGGTGCCCATGCGTGAGAGGAGGGCGGCAGGGGGCGAGGGCGGTAGCAAGCTGGAGAGCACAAGGCGGAGGGGTGGGGGCGGAAGTCCCTCATCCCTGCAAAGGCATGGAGGCAGGGCCTCACAGCAGCTATCCACGGCGACCCCTGCTGCAGCTCCCATGGCTGGGGACCCCCCGAGCAATCAGAGCTTGATGGGCCTTGACTGGCTCTTTGAGCACACAGACAGCGAATCGGAGTTGCCTGCGCCCAAGCAGCAAGGTGGGTGAGCCCTAGAGTGCACTCCCCTTGGGGTTGGTAAAGGCCCCCGCCAAGAGTAGCTCCTCTCTGTGAAATGCACCTTTGGCCCTTGTTTCACAGAGAGGAATGTTCAAGAGAAGAATGATTTGTAATTAGCACACAATTGTGTGATGGGATAGCCTTTCTGAGAAGGTTTGGGAAGGGTTAATTGATGGATTCACAAATATGATGAGAGGTCCCCTGCCTGGATGCCTAAGCTGTCAAATGCATGACATACAAGATTAGTTGCAATTTCCTGGTCATTTTATTAAAGCAATGCAGCAGTACTCAACTCTACTTCATTGTGTCTGTCATGCATGTGGGCTAAACTGGTCCCTAGTTACAGCCAAAAATTTTTTTTTAGTTTCATGATACCCTTAATTTGTTCCCTTTAGTGAGAAAATAAATTCTGTTCAATATTATTATAATCCAAAGAGAGAAAGGCATGTCACATCAAGCCTGATATTTATGTTCGAGATAGCATATTGACATTTTTGTCATGTTAATGGGTGAAAACGAAGATATTTCAATGTTGAATTTTTATGTATTGTTTCAATATTGGTACTAAGACTTAATTAGACGTTGGCTCTAATGTTTTGAATATTAGTATAATCTGCCCAGTAATTACCAAGATACAGATCTGGAAGTGGGCTTGTGTCATGCTGGTGGTGATGTTCCATGATATACTGTTTCGTCACTGCTCCTTATCTTGTTAAGTACAGCTCATTTGCATTCCAAATTTGGTAATTACTTAACTTCTTGCAGCTCTTTAAGTATATCTAATAAACTATGCATCACAATGGGAAAAATATCTGTGGCAGAGAGAAAAGAAAGCATTTATTTTGATGGAATCAAGAGTAATAAGATGGACACAATCTAAAGAAAATCAAGTGATGTGTGTTAATGTTTTTTTTAATTTAATCAGAAGTCAAAATTGAAAATCTAAGAGTATTTATTGGAATGTTAATTTTATTTTGAGTATCGCAAGAGATAAATGGGATTAGAAAGTGACTACTTAGCATTTTTTTTTAATTATTTGTTTGACTTAGCTTCATCTTGTACATGAATAAACACTTTGTCTCATCATGTTAACAGCAGACATATTTCCACTGAAAAAGCATAATACATAATAGGTTACCTTTTTCAAAAGGAATATATGAAAATTAACTTTCTATAAAAACTTATTAATTACGAACCCATTACTAATCTTTAGAATCTTTGACATGGAAAACAGGCTTTTAATTTAAAATGGTTTGAGAAAAAAATTGAAATGTTACTTGAACAAAAAAACCTGCTTTCCCTCATCAAAAAGGGTATCCCTACTCTTCAGAAATCCAGTGTATACCAAATTCAGTGCCGACTCCCTTACAGCAAAACACCCCACACAAGCAGAACATCCACTCATTAAATTCAAAGCACTTTTATTCCACTTCAAATAAAATAGACTGGAAAAATTCAGCATTGCCAAACATTTAATATACGTCAACCACTCAGTATCTCCCACAGACTACATCCTTTCAACCCCCCTCCCATCTCCTCGATGCTTACTAATGCATTTTCATCAACAAATGTAACATTAGTTTTAATACAGACCTTGGGCTCCTTGTCTCCCCTCACTTCCCCACACTCTTTTGGGCAGTCATTTGATAATCATTCTTTGCCTGATGAAGCTGGCCTTACCATCAAAACAGCATCACCTCACCCTTCTTTTTTCTTTCTTTTCCTTTGATCCTTCCCTAAAAATACCTTCCTCATCCCTCACTGCCTACCCTTACCTTCCTCCACACCACAGTCCTTCACATCTAATTATCTCGTGACCACCTATCTCTTGACATGCTAATATATAGTAGGAGTGCTACCATTGGCCAGAATTGGTGTTACAGGTGCGAATTGTCAAATAGGGACATCACTCAATAAATTAGTCATGTGACAATGAATACATTAGTCAAAAATTTCTGTATCTTGTACCAAAAGTTACATCCCCAGCATTTTTCAATGACAAAGTAATGAAAGACACCAAAAAACAAATGGCCAAAGCCTGGGATTCACTCAGCACCAAAAATTCAGACTACCAAATGAGAAGTTTTTCTGTGTGGTCGTAAAATTTGAAAATTTTATGGATGAGATAATGAAGCATTTCATTGTTAAGTAATCTAGATATTTTCTTAAAGAATCCAGTATTTCTATTGGAATTTCTCTCTAAAGACCCTGGTATGTGGAAAAATGACAATGTGCACAAGGATAAATTGGAATTTGAAAAAATTGTCAATGATGCTGCTGAAAAAAGAGCAAAGTTAATGAAAGAGTTTTTAAAAATATTTACTAAAAATGAATCTCAAATGCAATTTGTTTCAAAACTTGCCTCAGATACCAATGCAATTTGTAGACTGCAATGGACAGGTTGTCAAAATAGATATGATTTAATTGGATTGCACTTACACTAAATTGAATTTATCCGAAAGAAGATTTACAATTTATTTGGCTGAGTAACTGGAGAGAATTTGTTGAAACTAAAATAACTTTTTACTCAAAAAGTGGTTTGTTTAAATATATAGGTACTTGTTTCAGTGTTTTGAAAAGAAATATGTTACCAAGCCTTGTCAAGATGATGTACTCTTGGAGTAGAAACAAAATTCCATGCTTTTCTTGTCTTTCAAATTACTTTTATTTGATTTATTATATGTTTCCACTCATCTTTCAAATAATTTTTCAAGTTTGTCATACTTTAATTCAAGATTTGGAAGTTGTGATTCATATTTAATCCAATACTCTTGATGAGTTTCAAGAAACCAACAATTCAATTCAAGGTTATCAGTTATTTAAAGTTAGGTTTTGGACAGTTCCTAATGCCTACTTACTTCTGTGTAAAATAAGAACTTCCTTTCATTGCCCTACATAAGTCCTTCCATATTTCTTCATAATGTCTGCCTCATGCTGCTCTCAACATTATCTCTTCTATCATGACCTTCCACATACCAATCAGTATATACTCCACCCAATTAATTTGCCTTTTTTTAATTTTTCCCAGTCACTTCCTCTCCTCTCACACCAATTTTTAAAACCTCTTGAATGTTTTAAGAGTGTGTCTCCCACCCTGTCCATCTTATTTTCTCCATTCTCTTTCCCATGAACTTCTCAGAAGCTTCCATCATACCTCTTGTCTCAAAGACCACGTCTCCACGTCCATAAAACATTATGCTTCATATTTAAGTCTTTTCTAATCTTTTCTTTGAATCTTTACTCATTATTCTCATCATCACTTCTCTTCCTCCTGCAAATGCCTCTTAGCTGATGCAAGTCTTCTCCTCATGTCCCCTCTAAGGTGCCCTTTTTCTCTAAAATACTTCCAAAATAATAAACTGGTCCACCTACTTAAGTTTATTCCGTTCTGTCGTAATGTTTATTCTCCCTACATCTTATAGTTTTTTTTGTTTTTCTTGAGGTTAGTCCTCTTAACTCATAAAATTTTTCCTGCAAAGCACTCAATAATAACTACTGTCACTTGGATGTTTGAATCACTATTGCTAGATCATCTGCAATTCTAACTGACTTAATTAATCATGTTATCGGCCTCTTTTATTCTCAGCCCTACCAAACTGCTGGCATTTCCTCTGCCATTATTTTTTAAAGTACTGATCATAATGGTGATTCTTTCACTCCAATATCTATCACTGCTCATTCCAATTCTCCCCTTGCTACCCTTTGATTCATGTGTAAGTTTTGAATAAATTGTGTATCACTCTAGCCTGCACCCATATTCTATGTTTTCAATAATATATAATCAGTTGTGATGATCTTATCATTGAAACACAAACCCTGTATGCATTGGAACACCCTCTCACAAAGCCATATTCCCTCTGTCAGATCTCACCGCAATATATTTGTGAAAGTTTTATGTAAAACTTAACTTCCACTAGCACATAAACAAAATTACGTGTAAGGTGATTGCTATAGTTGGCTCCCTTTGGTGTCATACTGATATTCAGTATCCTCTTGGTCTCAGAACAGTTTTTTTTGGTTGTTTCTCCCAAATTACTGGTAACAAATTTGGTTAACTGCCTGCCTCTCGATGTTAAAGTTACTCTACTAACCTGTTGATTAGGATAATTAGCCCCCTATAAGTTGTCTCCTTATTTTCACGTTCAATCTTTAAATTGTATTTTCATTATTGAATTACTTGTCTTGAGTTCTATATTAAGGTTATGTTATTTTTTTATTGGACATGGCATTTTCCAATGTAAAGTAGCCTTTGCAACATTTTTGGTGGTATTTGTACAAATAATTATCTTCATTTACTTAGCCCACTACATGGTTGAATGTCTTCTTGAAACCCATGAAGCCCCCAAAGACATCATGATTAGATTCAATGTTCTTTTCTACTAATGTTGTTATCACTAAAATAACATCACCAGTTCCTCTCCCCCATCATAAGCCAAACTGATCTTTGCCTAGATTATTATTTGCTATATTTTTTTAACCTTCTATTCCTGGTTTGTAAGTAACATAACGCAAACAGCTGATAGGATATTACTAGTAGAAGTAAAGTGTAACTAACGAATTTGGCCATTGTTCAGGTATACATGCCACAAAGCAATAATAGGAAGGAAGGAGTCGATGGGGTATACAAACAGATGGAGAATTTAGTTTAGTAGTTTTTTCTTTTCTATGTACATTATTCTCTCCAATTCCTTCTTTACATTCTTCCATTTTCTTCTTTCATTGATTCTCTTTAAGCATCTCTCCCATGGCATCTCCATCAATTTCCATCACTTTCTCACGAAGACACTTTCATAAGAAATTTTTATCTCACACTGCTGTCATTGGCCAATGTAGTGGTCCTGCTGTCGCAGACCTCTTTATTTTCCCTGTTTATCATTTTCAAATAAATAGCAGGGAAATACCCTATACACCGTTGATCCCTGCTTTATGATAGTAATCTTCTAAAGGGGTTGTGAAAATATCATATTTTAATACATACACACACAGACATAAGTCATTTTGCCGCACAAAATGTCATATGTAACATTGTCTTTGTTTGTACTTGCAAGGTATGTAATGAAAAAGGGATGTGTTAAACAAATAACACTGTTCAGCCTTCGAAATTCTATCGAGTTTTTGTTATGGTTTCAATGTAATATGTGCCAAGGATAATCTCTTAATGCCAGCATGTAACTATAGTTGTCTGTATTTGTAATGTCTTGAATGTGCTCTTCAAGCCTCCAGTCCCTCCCAAACCAAGATTCCTGATAATTTTGAAGTATTTTTTTTCATAACAATTTTTCCCAAAATGAACATTTTGCTCTCTCCATTCCAAAATTAGATTTCTTTTTTGTCATTTTGACATAATATATAGCATTGTCATAGACAATTTGTTGAAATCTGCTTGTATGAAGACAGTGATATGTGAGAAAATTAGTTTTTGAAGTAATAGAAAAACTTAAGCTAATGACACATGCATCTCAAGTAATGACAAGAGTAATTGGCAAATGTATAAGGAAATTTTGACTAAATCTTCTTGGAAAAGCCAATTTATGTTTAGAAACTACCTTAGAATGATATAATTTTGCTTGGCATAAAAATACTTGAAGGAAAATTCCCAATTAAAATGCCATTGCACACTCCTAACAAAAAAGTCAAGTTGGACCAAATGTTTCAATTAACAAGTAACAGAAATTATTATCACATAATCTTCTAGACCTTCTAAGAATCATTTTGTCATAATATGAATGAAAGGGTAAATTAGAAATAAAAACTGAATGGAATGAAGGAATTAATTAGAAACTTAATGAACCAAGGATAGTGATGGATTGGTTTTTCACAATGGTTCCGATTCTGATCTTAAGAACCAGTGTAACCAGCAGTGCCATGGGTTTGAAGTTCTTTGTCCCTTCAACTATGCAAAATACTTTGGACTTTTCATGGTTATCAGTATGGGGATTGACATCAAGATTGGAATTGTGACCAGTGAGAACTGAGGATTTAATTTATAGTGAAAATATACAGGTACATCAATTAACAATTTAATATTGTCATTGAAAATCTATGAATAGGAAAATGTATAGTTTCATAATATTTTCCTCGTTCCTTTTCTCTAATTACATGTAAAGTATGAAAATAAATGAATGAATAAAAATTCATTACCATGATCATTTTGAATACTATTCAGGAGAAAGGTAATTTCATTATTAGGGGAAAAATTCATTGATAAAGATAAAATTCTTTTTAGAAACTTCAAATTCAACTAAAATACCATCATTTGTGTATCAGAATGTAGCCTCAGTCAATCCAAGTTCATTAATATGAATTTAATGGCAGTCTAGCAGTAAGGAATAGAAAATCTTGTAATTGGGTTAGAGGTTTGGGTTTTTACATAAAAAATAGTAAAATATTTCAATGTTATCATATGGCCATTGCAAATACATTTAATATACAAATTGATTCATGATAAAATTTGCCCATTCATGTTGGAAGATTGAGTGAAAACAAGGAATATACTCACTTCTGTTTGTTTTCATTTGGGTAAGATTGGTCAAGCATCATTGCAATTCTTCTTATATTTTGAAAAAAGAATTGTTTGGGTGTTAGAAGTTAGATTCTTGCGAGGGAATATATTTTTTATTTAGCCTTAAGTGTTAAAAGGGGTATATTTTTGACAGCAATGACCATCTCCACAAATTGACATCTCTGACAATTAGTTTGGCTGTAACATTTTATTGTGATATGCTAGATGCCAGTTTGTTTTTCATTGCATACTGTTAATGCCAAATTTAGAAGCACCTTCTGTTTTGATATGCCACCTTCTGCTGTTACCATGCATAACCTCTTATAGTGTCTTACCTCTTTCTTGTCCTTTTATTGTATTTGTAAAGCTTGAAAAAGTAAGGGTTTTTTCACTCCAGTGCGGTCAAATGATTATATCATATCCTGTTGGGATTTGTGCTGAAATTTAGTCACATTTTCAGAGTATGGGAAATGCTTTAGTGATTGAGACCTGATCTTTCTTGAGAATCTTAATTTATGTTATGATTAAAATGAATATGTGCATACAAATATTTTTTTCCTTTTTCCTGTAAAAATTACATGTAGAAGTTATTCACTTGCCTTTTCAAAAGATCATAATAATCCATAAAATATAATTTATACCAAACGTTCTCCTTGTATCACTATCTACTACTGGTGAATTACTATCTTGGGCTGCCATACTGTCATAGTGATTCAGCAAAATTCTTTGTAAGGTGAAGGGTTTTAATTGGTCCGATATTTTCTTCTGCATCCTTAGAGTTCTTCACTCTTTGTTGAACTAATTTAAACTCACTTTTTAACATTTTTATTCCTGGAAAATGTGATATTTCGTGTAACATTGTTTAATATATATTAATCGAAATGTGATAAACTCACCTGGCTATATCAAGGTTCTGCTGTATCAAATCCCTTGCTTTTGGGCTTTGTCATTGTATTTGTCTAAATGTTGTCGCCTTGCTTGCATCTCTCTCTTTTCCCACCTTTATCTGACCCTGCTCCCCTCTTCTTGCTCAATGCACGACTCAGGACGAAAAACAGTTGATGGTAGCGCCACTGCCTTCTGGAATTACACCAATTCCGATGATGAAAGCAACACCAGTCCAGACTGCCCTAGTGGTGGCACTGATTGTGAGTAACCCTCCTCAACTCACTCAGTCATTGTCATGTATTCTCTCGCTCTCTCTCTCTCCTTATTTTCCTTATCACTCTGTGAAGGTTTCTCTGCATTTTTGTCTAAGCTGCTTTGACACAATGTTTTGCCAGCATCAGTTCTGGCTTCCTTTAGTTCTCATAAAATTCAGTGCATACTCTCTTGAGGTGGCCATCTTTACAGGCAGAAGTCTTCAGCTTTTCTAAGAGGATGGCTGTAAATGCAAGTTTGTTATTTTTTCTTGGCTGAGAGTACAAAAAGAGATAACAGTTATACTAAAAACTTTGTATGGGTCCAAACAATGTGTTGTTCTATACTCAAGGATAAAGGTATCATTAACATTTTAGGACCTTTTTGTTCACTGCTTGGAAAAATTGAACAGGTAAATGATGCTTGTAAAGACTTGTGGAGTAGAGCTTGAAAGCCAATTGGACTGGCACTGGATGTGTAAGGCTTATACACTGACACGCCATCAAAACACACAAGCTGGTCTCCATGTCTGCATTAAGGATAGGGGATTAGATGATAGGCGCATGTGGTGATGGTCTCATTGACTGAGACATCTTTTTCTGCAAATAGGTGGACGTGGAGCAAAGGAAACAGACTCTGGGAGTTCCACAACATTGAGTATTGAGAATGAGGTGATGAAACTCTTACCTGATGGTGGTGCTCCCAAGGGTAATTCCAGCTCAGGAGATGCTCCAGACAGCGAACCAAAGCGAAGCCAAGGTGCCATACCAAAGAGACGTGGCCCAACCACAACATCCATCTCAGGTAATTGGATCTGCATTTGATTGGGGGTCAAAATTGATGTGTCCTTCCTCTTTCCTCGTTATGTGAGGATCTGTATTTTTTTGATTGATATAATAATTTGAAATATTTGAAGGCTTGCAACGAAGGGAATCGTAATTGGAAATAATCTATTTCTAATAACTCCTACGCTCCTCTTTCGTACTTGCTCTATATATGCACTCTATATACCCTTGCTAATCCAGACCATATGGGGCCAGAGATTGCCTGTTTCAAGTATTTTACAAATTAAGTGAGGATTTGACAGAAGTAAAATAACAGCATTTTTTGCCACGATTAATGTGCGTCCAATCAACATAAACATCAACAAATTAAAATGACTTTACATCATGAGCAGGAAGTTCTAAATGTAAAAACATCCTATGTTTAGTTGACAAAGTCTTAATTGAATGAAATATATTGCTATGGACTGCACAGCATGTAAGTAAGATGTACAAATGTAGAGAGTGTTATTTTTGCTATTATGGGATATTTTAGGGGTGTATTTATGTTCGATAATTTTTTGTGTGGGAATGAGTATGTGTCGCCATGTTCCATGCTGCTTCTGGGAATTTCCTGGAAGCAGCATGGAACATCAATCAGATATATGTTGCGGAAGCCTTAAGATTATGTATAGCCATGTTGGATAATAGACGAAGTCTTGAAAGGAATTTATTTACAAAATCTGGGTTTTGCAGATCGGGTTTTTGTGGTGGTTGTGGATAGAGATTATGGGATTAATTGTTTAGTGTGCATAGAATGACAACTATCGAAGTGATTGTAGTTATTTGTTTGTGGATTTAAAATGGACTCTGGTGTGGAATTTGTTGTTGAAGCTGGAGATTTGGAAATTTAGAGAGGTGGTTTGAGTGGTGGAAGATAAAACTTTGCCTGTGGAGGCTATCTTAGAGACTGGCGTAAGATGGGCGGCTTATCCCACTTTCCATGGTGAAACTGATGTAAGGTAAAAAATACTAACATGTTACTCTGCACAGCATCATGCATGACACTGGGATGAAAAAAATGTTGTTCAATGTATTACAGTAAACTACGGTTCTAAATGATCATTAATGCCATTCTAGGTAAAAAAAAATTCGGTAGATTCTGTGAATTATTCCCCATGAACAGTGAAACTTTTAAATCAACTTGTATGTAAACATTTAGTTATAGTCATTGATGCTCAATGTTTAATCGCCAAACAAAGAAAAACTCTGGGTAATAAAATTTGTAAAACTGTCACAAGTGACCGCCTCCACAATCTTGTGTTAATTTCTTTAGAAGTTGTCCTTAAGGTTGATCCTAAGTTGCTCTAATTTCCCACTTGTAATTTCAATGTCATATTTTTCTTCATTGTGTCATAAAAATAATATATTGAAAATTAATTTAAATAGGATTAATCTCTCACCACACATTCTATTAAAGAACTGAAATTAGAAGGGTATTCCCAATCTCTTCTTATTCAGACTAATGAAATTTTACTGTTATTTCAAGTTTATTTTTGCTATGAATCATCATTTTTCAATTATTTTTGAAATTGTATTTTAATGAATAACCTGAAATATGTTTTGTGTTTGAATTTCTTCTGTTCATGAATGTCCACCTATATTCTTCTCCTCTCTAAGTCTCCTCTGTAATTATCATCCCAAAAGGCCAGTTGCAGGAAAGCTTAGAAGATGCAAATGCTGGGGCCAGGGAATATCTGAAACTTGCCAAAGATGTTCCAATGGAGGGCCTGGAATGTCTTGTGACAGCATCCCCATCCCTTCCTCACCAGCGTGCCGTTGTTACCATGCAGAGGAGACGCCAGAATTCATCAAATCACCACCCCGGCAGCTGCCAGAATCACCATCATCACCCCAACTACTATGTCTCACACCCTGCCAGTATCACTGCCGTCAAAACCATCGTCATCCCCTTGACCAATCAGAGCAACAACAACAGTAGTAGCAACAATGGCAACAGCAACAACACCAACAATAATAATGAGGCCTCATCATCGGGATCCAATAATGAACTGAGTACTCTGCTGCCAGTGTCTCTGGGGACCCAGTCTTCAGCAGAAGGGTCCAGTGACTTGGTTAGGCAGAGCAGCACTGAGAGGAGAAGCAGTGGTGACCTTCGCAACACACGCTCAAGACACAGGCGACTGAAACGGTCTGCACATGGTGGTGCCCTCAGGGCAGGATCAATAACCTCCAGGGGGAGCGTCAGCAGTCGGGGTGGCAGGGAAGATGTGTCCATCATCGGTCCCTCACTCTCCACCCTTGCCACAGCCGTTCCCATGAACCCCAAGGCCCACATTGCCACTTCGCATGATGACACCACTGAGGGTGCCATGCACACCTTCCAGGATGAGTTTGGGAACTGGCGGACATACACATTTGATGAACGAGGGACAGGCACGGCCTCAACCGTGTCAGCGTTCATTGAAGGGCGGCTGCTGCATTTCATGAACGATCCATCGTGGTTTGAGGCACACTTCAGTGAGTCGAATGCTCCAGCAAGGAACGCTAAGTCATCCCAATCTGTGTCGGCCACTACATCGGCCACTGCGATGGGTACAGATTCCCGCAGCAACTCCTCTGTATCCCTCAACTCAAGTCTAACTGTTGTGCTGGACAGTCCAGCAGCACGTGCCATGGGCCGTGGTGTGCCAGTGGCTAAAGTTGTTCCTACCCCGAGTGTTCCCTCCCCGTCCTTGGCAACTGGTATGTCCGGAAGCAATGGAGCCAGCAACCGACCCGTGGGCTGCATGTACATCTTTGAGTCAGGCCCTCCTCTTAGGTCCTCATCAGTAGGTGGGGTGTTGAGGCCTTCCCGCAATCCCATGAATGTCTTCGCTGAGACTCTAAGGCAAGCGGTGACCGTCCATGGGAATGACAGTATTGTTGTTGGTTCTTCAGCTGTGGGTGTTGCAAATGGAGGGCGTTCCTTAAGTTCTCAGGCAGATACAGACACGGACATAACCATGTCTAGAAATCAGTTTAGGTTTGACCCACCAGCGGCCTCATCTGCCCTTTCTTCTGGGATGCACCGTCGTCCAAAACATTTCTATCGCATGCGATTTCTGCCCTGTGTACATAGTGCTACTTTTAAAGTTCGCTTTGACCGTTTGGCATTGCTAGCACTGCTGGACCGTAATAAGACAAGGACTGAAGCTGCACTTTCAGCGATTCTGGCCGTGGGAGTTGCGGCACTGGGTTCAGCCCTATTGGCAAGAGGTCTGTTCGCCGACCTACTAGTCTTCCTGTTCTGCTTTGTGATGGCTGGGTGTCAGTATTCCCTCCTGAAGAGTGTTCAGCCTGATGCGGCATCACCCACTCATGGCCACAATCGAATCGTAGCCTTCAGTCGGCCTGTATACTTTTGTCTCTGTGCAAGTGTTGCTCTGTTGCTGGATGTTGGACTGGAAATGTCACACAATAGCCATAATCAGTTACCCTCATTTTATGGTTTTACTTTTACTGGGGCCGAGCTGATGAGAGTCTTTCGTGATGGTTTTGTGGTCTTC
Source organism: Hetaerina titia (assembly GCA_037158775.1). Taxonomy (NCBI): domain Eukaryota; kingdom Metazoa; phylum Arthropoda; class Insecta; order Odonata; family Calopterygidae; genus Hetaerina; species Hetaerina titia. The sequence continues at coordinate 24,592,243 of CM073770.1, read as the reverse complement.
CTTTTGTGCTTTCCAATCACCTTCAGCCTGGGTTTACTCCCACAGACGGACACTTTCTGCATGTACCTTCTCGAGCAGATCGAGATGCATGTTTTTGGAGGCAATGCGGCTTCCAGCCTCTTGGCAGCCTTTCACTGCATTTTAAGATCCACTCTTGCCGTGGCCTTCTTGTATGGCTTTGCATTTGGGGCACTCTCCGAGCAAAAGGGTCCCCAGCACCTTTTGTTTTCCATTTTCTGTGGACTGCTCGTTGCTACGGCATATCATCTAAGCCGAAGTGCTTCAGACCCATCTGTTGTCTGGAGCATTGTGAAAAATTTACTCTGGCCCGAGGAGGATGACTCTGAGAGTGGTTCAGAGGGTGTACCGGATGAGGAGAGGCCTCAAAAGTGCACCAGTACCAATGGGCATAAAGAATCCAAAGAAGAGGACAAGGAGGAGGCAGTCATCGATCGTTCAATGGGTGATGGACCTCCCATCGTGGTGCCCCCAATTTCAAGCAGTCCTCCCTTGCCAGCACAGGGCCCTGAGGAAGAGGATCCCGTTGACCCCCTGCCGTCCCGACTGAGGGCCACAGTTCACACGAGGCTGAGATCGGATCTTGTTGTGTGTGCCCTGACGGCCATTTTTGTCACTGGTATCCATGCCAGCACTGTGTTCTCCGCCCTCTCCCCTGAATTGGGGCCCGTCCTGTGGGCCGCAGCCTGTGCGTTGGGGTTGGCCCTCCACTACATCACGCCACAACTTCGGAAACAGTTGCCTTGGTTGTGCATCGCCCATCCCATCTGCCGTGCTGCCGAGCATGATCAGTTCGAGGTGGGAGTGGCAGCAAGGGTCATGTGGTTTGAGCGTGCCTACGTCCTCCTCTGCTTCCTGGAGAAGAATCTGCTTTACCCAGTGCTCTTCCTGGCAGCACTGACTGAGGATGCCTTCCCCTTGGTCACCAAGTGGGGACCTCTTGGGGGCCCCCTCATCATCACCATATGTGGCCTCAAGTGTTTCAGGCGTGCCTTCTCCGACCCTGCGCCACAGCACTTGGTCCTTGCCTTTGCTGCATTACTCTTTCGTGTGGACTTTGCTTCAAATCCGGAGGGATCTACTTCTGAAACCTTTCTTGTCGACTATTTTATTACTGGGATTGCCTTCTCAAAAGCTCAGGAGCTCTTACTGAAGGCAAGTATATAGTATGTATGAACTATTGATGAAATAGATTCTGTAGTTTTTTTTACTGTGTATCAGTGATGGTTTCCCTTCTATTGGTTCCAATACCAATTCGGTTATTAGCTTTGGTTCTCAGTTTCAGATCTAAATTGTAATCATTAAGGTATCAATAATTGCAGTAGTAAGCAAAAGCCGAATCACTTAAAAAAAATAACCTTATTAGGAGTAGTACATGTTTTAAGAAAAAGTTACTTAATATTGCAAAGATTTACATACAATCTGAATGATTTCTCAAATTTAAAAAAAATAACAAAAAACGATGGTGAAAGATTTATGGAAAACATGTACTGCTTACACTTGTGCTATATAGATATATATTCAGATACTAACAGGATGATTAACATTAAAAAAATGAATGGGAAGGCTTTATGATATTGAAACATTTTTCCTCCTATAGCTTCCATGTTAGGAGAATATAACACATTTTGATAAAACTTGGTATTTACTACATAGAAAACCTTAAAACTTCATTAGTAGTGTCATCCCTGTCCATCATCTTAATGCGTTTCATAGTGGCCGTAGTGAACTAAATAGTTTGAAGGAAAGAATATGCATAAATTACATTGAATATAAGTAAAAAAAAATAAGAAGTCATGAGATAGAGTGAGTACAAGTGTCCCCATCAATTGCAAGAGTTAATGTTCCTGAAAAACTCCACGGCTCTACAGAGAAATCTGGAGTTGGCCATTGTATGTAAGTTAAGGTTGAAATGTTCCCTTCACTTATTCTATAATTATCTTTCACATGATACCCAACAGCATTGTTAAAAAGGACCAAGGAAGGGATCAATGTTGGAATTTTGGTAATGAATACACTCACTTGGTCACTGCTGCAACTGTTGTAATGTAGTAATGAATTTAAGTGGCAAAAGATCAGTGTCTTTATTCTTTCGAATTAAAAGAAATTAAATCCATGATATGATAAGTACGCACTTCATCCATGGTAATATATTGTAATGCTTGAGTATTGATGCATTATTTCCTAATTGGACCATGCCAAACTTGAATAAAAGCAATAAAGAAAGGAGAAAAGTAGCAAAATCAGGATCATATACCATCCCACACCAGCATCCTTTTAACATACCATACAGCCTTCACATCATGGAAACTAGGACTTGATGTTGTAGCTATTGTTTGTACTGGCTTCCCACCCTGTAGGCCCAGATTCGAATCCCAGCAGTAACACTTTTTTAGAGGCATCCCATTTCCTACTTGGAAGCCTCTGTGGTGAGTACTTCAAGTGGAGTATGCATCTGTAGGATGGAATGTTAAGCTGTCAACCCCATGTCATCTCTCATTCATAGCAGGCTAATGCTGATGCTGGGTTTACTTTCCACCCTTCTTACCCACTGAAGAAGCTTAACCACCACTCATATGTATTGTATGTCTCAATGATATTTCATTATTGATTTTGTGTAGTCTTTATGAATTAATGTTATCCCTACAATTGAAATAGAGTGGCTTAAGATAAAGCTGTTAGTGCATGCTGAAGATGTATGACATGAATGTATTAACTATAAGAAACAAATTAACTGAATATTTTATGTATATTGTTATAGATGTAAAAAATTGTGTTTGTGTCATTTTGTGATATGCTAATCATTGTAGCAGGATTAGCCATTTTGAGATATTTGCAATCAAACTCAAGTCTGCATAATTTTTGAAAGTACAGCAGTTGATAAGGGGAAGTTAATGGTGTTTGCCATGATAGCTGCTCTGTCCAAGTGATGATTTATGGTTAAATTTATTTATTTTTATTTCAGGTTCAGTTTGTGGTGACATATATAGCACCATGGCAAATAACTTGGGGCTCAGCCTTCCATGCGTTTGCCCAGCCCTTCAGTGTACCACACTCAGCCATGCTGTTTGTCCAGGCAGCTCTTTCAGCTCTCCTCTCAACACCTCTCAATCCATTCCTTGGATCAGCCATTTTTCTGACGTCATACGTGAGACCTATCAAATTCTGGGAACGAGATTACAACACTCGTCGAGTGGATCACTCCAACACCCGTTTGTCATCTCATCTTGAAAGGAATCTGGGTGCCGATGACAATAACCTCAACTCAATCTTCTATGAGCACTTGACTCGTTCCTTACAACAGTCACTATGTGGTGACCTCATCATGGGTGAGTGTGCATTATGGTTTGAGTTGATATAACCCTTCACCCAAGGTTCATGTGTTTGTGGTATTGTGTCGACTAAGTTGTTCTAACAGGAAAGTTTTGTCACTTCACGAACAAAAATGGATCACCTTGTGTATTCCTTTTTCAGGGCGATGGGGCCCTGTCTCTCAGGGCGACTGCTTTGTGTTGGCATCAGATTACCTCAACTGCTTGGTTCACATCATCGAATTAGGAAATGGATTGGTCACTTTTCAAATGCGGGGTTTGGAGTTCCATGGCACTTACTGTCAGCAGAGAGAAGTAGAAGCGATATCGGAAGGAGTTGAAGAAAATGATGGTATTGTTTTAATTTTAATGTTTTTAATTTATTCATTTTTCAGTATTTGCTTGCTGTTCAATTGGCTTAATGCTGATTTGTGATATACAAGGCATATTCGAAGAGTAAGGGTCATTTGGTCATAAAAAGATGTATTCATCAAAGTGAGTTTTAATTAGTGTTTTTAGTTTCCCACAAACCTGCTTCACTTTTCAATATAATCACCATTCACTTTTAAGCTCTTTTCATAATGCTGAACCAGCTTTTATAATCCCTCGGCATAGAAGTTCACCACCTGGGAATGGAACCAGTTACAATGGTGGTCTTGTCATTTTCAAACTGTTGTCTACCAATTAACTATTTCTATGTGCGAGGTTGGGACTTCTGAAAGCAATCCAAAAACGCCAGTCTACACAACATACTTTGCTCTTTATGTTGGTCATAAGCATTTTCGGTGCCCACCTTGCATACAATGTGCAATATCTGAACTTTTGTGTAAAAGTCATGTTAATAGTGGTGCATTCAAGCAGAGGAAATTCATCAGCCAGACTACCAATTGTCAGTTGTCAATCAGATCACAGCTCTTGGTCTACTGGTTGAAGGATTTCATAGGTATGGACACTGGGCCTGCCTCTCTGCTTTTCATCATGCACATTTGTGTGGCCATTTTTGAAGTCTTAGTACAATTTTTTACCCTCTCCTTCATTCATGACTGTAGACCCATAGACTAGGCACAACTTTTGATGAATTAGGGCCACTGATGATCCTTTTGCCCACAAAAATCAAATCACAGCCCATGATTTGCGATTGATGGGGGCAACGATGTTTGCAGAAATTGTTATCTGCATTCACCAACAGGCAAACAATGACTGAATCAAAGCAATAACTTCAGTGGATTTGGAAACAATCAATAGAGAGTATTGTATATGTATAATTTTATTCTGACCCATCAATATTTAAATATAAGAAAGCAGTCCTTCCTTCTCGAATATGCATTGTAATTCTCAATTGATAGTGCTCTTTTTTTTCAAATGCTTGTTTTTATTTATTCATTTCTGATTTCCTAATATAAGGTTCATGGTGTCTAGCAGCCAAGAAATTTGTGAAATCCAGTAATTTGGATGTGCAAGGTGTTGTTTTCTATCAAGCTTCAATAGATTGGTTTTATTAGTACTGCATAAGATTCAGCGATTTTTGGCCTATATGCATGAAACCAAAATTTAAGGTTTTTCAAGTGAAATGATATTTAAAATCAAGGTTTGTGAAAAAATTGAGATTGGGGGAAATATTTTAAGTGTATTTTCATTTTAAATATACAAGGAATGTAGCTACGGTCGTGAATCAATCTAAACAAAAAAATGCTGAGACCATACACTTGATTTGGGCTACGTGTATTTTCATATTTTATGAATGAACTATTTCAATTAATTAATCGCTAAGGTCAACCCAAACGTTGGTTTGATAGTTGATTGCTCACCTCTTGGTAAGGTCAATATTGCATGTAAATATTACACATCAAGGTAATAAGGGGGGCCAGTTGCTTATTCCCTGTGCCACCTGTGGTTGTCCCAGGAAGACATGGCACCCAAAAAATCACACAGCTTGGGTGAAGATGTGGTCCTTAGGTCACACATTCCTTACGCTTCTCCTGTCAAAAGTGACCAATAAAATGGGAGTGATCTCTACTGAGTTTGAAATCATCAACTACCCTTTTGAAATTGATGATAGAATTACTGATAACAGCAAAGAGAGTGATTTTGATAATTTTGATTATTCGAACCAATTGTGTAATGGTGATAGCACAGAATTTTCATCTGAAATCGAAGTCATTAATACTGATCTGGTACTCCGAGAAAATGCCAGAGTAGATTGCTTGTTGAAGTGGTATCAAAACAACTGTGATATCAAAGAAATCAGATTCTTCACTACATCTGACATAATGAGAATATTTGTAATGATAAAAAAACAAAATGATGGAGTAATAGTGCCCATGTCAGGGTGTAATAACCATGTTTTTAGGAAAGTTATGAGTTGTAAATGTTTTATCCTATTATCAAAATTATTAAAAATTTTTAAATGAAATTTCATAGTGGACTCTGTTTGTGAAGTGCAACATGTGCTCCCTTTGGAATGGCTTTCGCAAAATGTGTGAGATCTCTTCGAACTATTGCCTTCAATTTCCACTTTTTGAAGGAAAAAACCCAAAGTAGGAAAAGAAATTTCTTAAAGTGAAGGCATAGTACTAGAATTGCGCATCCAAACATTGGCTTTAGGAGAACTTTTGAACAAATTGAAGGAACATTCCAGTAGAATTCAAAGGGATGAGATTGAAGAAAGGGGAAGTGCAGTACTCATTAGCAATGGAATTGTTACTGTGAAATGAAGTGATGGGAATGATGTGCACACTATAAATGAGGAAGAAGGCAGTGAAAAATAAGGGTGCAATCTTAAAACCAAAAGATATTCTTAATGATGATGTGCTGGTGTATGGAGTGAGTGTGAGAGGAGAAGAGAGTGTGACTCAGGACATGTTGCCCTTAACTTACAAGACTTTCAAACCTATTGTGCAAAAAGAGCCTAAGATGATAAAAAATATTTCTTCATCAATGAATCATTTAAATATCACCGTAAGGTATAAATCCTATGCAAGTGGCATACATATATCTGGCTAAAACATTAGTGAAGTAATGAAAGAGGAACTGGAGGTTCCATTTGAGCTAAAATAATAATTATGACCAAATCTTTTATAAGACTGATGCGAGAGACAAAGGAAAATTTTTCAGAAGTTATGTTATGAATCTTGTTGAAATTTTCTGCAAATAAAGCAAGTATGTTACATTAATAAAATAGGTAGCTGATAATAGTAATAAATTAAAATAGTATTAATTTTTAATTTTGTTGGAGTTTAGTTTAGATTCTCATATTTTTCAAATATTTGTTCAAATATTCAAATTCCTTTTTTAAATATGATAATCTAGGTCTGTGTGTATCTCTATATAGATGTGAAAGTAACTTCCTGGGTTATGACATATATTCCAAAAGATGAGTTTCATAGAAATTAATAGTAATTGGAGAAAGACGGAAAAAATGGCAAAAGCCAATGAGTTAACAGATCATCAATCAACGTTATAAAGTAACCTGTAACTATGGTCATTTAAGATCCATAGTGCCTTCTTACCTCTTCCACTCTTACACATGTAAATATGGTATTCCAATTTCCCCCGTTGGAGTTAGGATAAACGTAACACGGAACTTCTAAAACATTCTATGGAATAAATCAGTAACTTGGAAGTACTAGATGACCTATACACCCTAATAGTTTTGTCATATATGTGCCTATTCCCTCCTATACTAGTAATAGTTGCTTTTGCTGATAATACTGATGTATATTTCATAGGTTTCTGTTGCTGTGAGTTGGGGCATTTTCCTCATATGTTAAGCATGAATGCAGCCTTTAGTCAGCGTTGGTTGGCTTGGGAAGTTACAGCAGCAAATTACATTTTGGAAGGTTACAGTATCTCAGATAATTCAGCTGTATCCATGCTTCAAGTGTTTGACTTCCGAAAGGTCCTGATCACATATTATGTGAAGGTTTGTGCTTAATCTTTCCTCAACCCTGTGCATGCTTGCCCATAAAATGCTTTGCTACCTTTAATATTTCATGTTAAATCATCTCAAGTCTTAAATGATAATGAATACCTCCTCTTCAGCTAACATTTAACACTTTTTACCTCTGCTTTTCCAGAGTATCATTTTCTATGCTGTGAGATCCACAAGGCTCGAAGAGTGGCTGAATTCCACCACCATTCTAGAAGCACTTCGTCCCACTCTGGATCGTGGTTTTGTGGATTTGGATCCAGTTTTCAACATGAATATAGATGAGGATTATGATTTTCGAGCATCAGGGGTTACAAGAGGTAGCTTTTGCAATGTGTACCTTGACTGGATTCAATTTTGTGCCGACAAGAGAGAAAAGGTTAGTTTGGAGGAAGATTTGCATTGCTTAGTAGAAAATCTATTATTCTTTACTTTCCCTTTGATTGTCCGAGCTCATACGTATCAATTTAAAGCATTGTGTTGTTCAAGATTCCATGTTCATATGATTTTTCCATTATTTTGCAGACAATTGAATGTGGGAGGGATTCTGTTCTGGTGTCTCTCTGCTTTGCACTGAGTCTTTTGGGGCGAAGAACACTTGGAGCTGCCTCTCACAACACCGTTTCCAGGTAAATTGATGTCATGCATGAGTAAAAATATTTGAACGGGTTAGCATGTGACTTTGTGTATCTACATTTGTACGGTATTTGTTGTAAGATGCGGTGAAATTTGGATCATTATGCTGCTTTTCATGGTGTGTGAAATCTTAGTTAACCAACTTAATACATTTTCCTGTTGTTTTATCTCTCATTAAAGTGACTTCGAAAAGCAATCCCTCAGTAAATTTACCTTTTGGCGAAAGTACAAATTTGATTTGGTGGTTCTAATGGAATAGCCTATAGCTTAGTTAGTTAGAATAGAATAGTTAGAATAGAAAGGTAATGATTAATATCCCTCATTATTTGGTAATTTTTGCCTTGTTCGTATGTAGCTCTTTATTTTGATCCAGTGCTCTTACACTTACTGTAAACTATTCTATTAAAAATCACATTGTGCAATGATCTCTCTTGTACCCAATGACAGTGTGGAGTTCTTCCTCTATGGCCTGCACGCCCTGTTCAAAGGTGACTTCCGTATTACATCAGCCCGAGATGAGTGGGTCTTCTCCGACATGGAACTGCTCCGTCGGGTCGTAGCCCCAGGGGTACGAATGTCCCTAAAACTCCACCAGGACCACTTCATGTCTCCAGATGAATACGAGGACCCAGCTGCTCTCCATGCTGCCATCTCAGCCCATGATCGCTCACTCGTAATATCCCATGAGGGGGACCCTGTGTGGCGCAATGCAGTGCTCTCTGGGACCCCATCCCTCTTGGCCCTCAGGTGAGGTCCCCCCCTCCTCTCCCTTCAGCAGCCCCTGGAAATTGTAGGGAAATATTTTTATTCCCAGAGGATATAAAACACAGTAAAAAGTATACTTCCAAAATTTTGTAACTGAATCCCCTCCCTAGTTTAAGTCCTTTGGCACAGTGCCTGTTCATTTTTCTAAAATCCTATTAGATATTCCCGTTAAGCTATGAGTTTTATCCTTCATTTTAGTGTGGATTAATGTAGTGTATTTCACAGATTGATTTAATTCAAATACTGATTGTGCTTGGTATTTTGACCCCAAATGGCCATCTAAAAAAGTATCAACATTTTTTTTTTTTGGAAAAGTAGCTGTTGAGGATTTTATGCTAAAACATTCTGAATGACCGACTTCAAATGCATTATACATATCAGTTTTTACAAGCATTTGGTGAGACGTACAGGTAATAAGAAGTAATGCCAAAGAGCTTTAATCAAGCAGTTTCAGGGCCATAGAGATGCCAATTTATGTATGTCTCCAGTCCAAGAGTGCTTTGTGGTAACTTAAGTCTTTCTTTATTCCATGGTATTGTGAATCAAGGTGGTGATCTTTTTAGGATTATGTTTTTTCATTTATCCCATTCTTAATACTGAATTACCTCTTTCTAAATTTAAAAATGAATGTGTTTAACACTTAAGTAGCACAAAATACACACTTTCAGTGAAAACTATTTTCTAGCTATTGATGTGTTTGGTATTTTACACACGCAAACATGTTTTTATTGCTATAGTTAACCCTCTAAGGATGCTATAATTATGATTAATCAGACTTTTGAACAATCAGCATGTACATTGCCAGGTTCAGTTGGTGAATAGCTGATCCTTTGTTACTTTTTGTGTAACATCTGTTACACTTGTTTGATTCAAATGCTTTATCTATTCAGTGTTTGAGTTGACCTTGCAGTATATAAATTCATTATTTTTGGTCCATCAATCAAACTTATCGCTCGAAACTCACTTGTTTTGTAGTGAGTTTAGATCAGCAAAGTTTCACATTTGTCAAAGTATTTTACCAACAAGTGATGGAGGCAATAAAAATTGAAGCAGCCATTACAAGGTACTGGATAAGTTTTCCCAGTCCTCATTCACCAGAATATAATTAAATTGAAATATGCCATCCTCCTTTATTTCTTACCGGAGAGGTTTTTCTACCACGCTCTATCTTTAAGAAACAATTACAGTTTAGTTTAAAAGTACTGACTGTGAGATGATGAGATATTTAGTAAACCCTTAATGATCCCATTTCGAATTAATCCATATACAAGTATACTGATTATTATATCCGTGGCTACTCTTGTAATGTATGTATTTATTCCTTAAAGTGTAATAGCTTATATCCAACAATCACCACTTATTTTGTGGTGGGCCTCTTTATATTATAAATATTATTATTTTGCTTTTTTTTTGGAAATTGAAAATATGTATTCTTCATTTTCATTGACAGACACGTTCTCGATGATGGATCAGATGAGTACAAAATAATTATGCTCAATAAACGCTTTTTGAGCTTCCGAGTTATCAAGGTGAACCGGGAGTGTGTGCGAGGTCTGTGGGCTGGCCAGCAGCAGGAACTTGTCTATCTTCGGAACCGTAATCCAGAACGGGGCAGCATACAGAATGCTAAGCAGGTAAGACAATTTGGGGGTTACAATTGGGGTGTGCCTAATATTTCAAATCATATTTATTAATTTTGAGACATTCCTCTTCTTACTGCATGCTTCAGAAATAGGATGGAAATAACCATTAATTTTTAGTTTCGTGATTAATATCACAGTTAACCCTCTGATTCATGTTCCTTTAATTTGCGATGTACTTCTCAACATCTGGATATTATATGTGGTTATGGTTAATTTATGTGGCCATGTGTAGTTCATTTATATTTATGCATACTATTGTAACTTAAGGTTTTCTATTATTTAAGTTTAGCTTAGTATCAATCAACTTTTTATCCTACAATTAGTGCTTGTTGGCACTTTTTATTTTTTTAGTTTGGTTACTTTTTGGGCTTTTTCTATCTAGCCAAATGGTGACTCCCTAAGTTTGTCAAATGACCTATGATTACCCATTTGCAAATAATGTAGACAGCTATATTTTTACTGAAGGCGTTACCACACATTTACACTCTCCAAACACAACATCATGCTGGAAGGATATTTCCTGTAGTGTTTATAGACCAGAATAAGATTTAACAAGTACACAAACAAGGCATGGACAGATTCACAGTGGTATTCCGGGATAATATCCACTAATAGGAGTAAACAGATCACTTAAAAATACAATGTTCTTTGTCATGAAATGAAGTACCAAACAAAGAAATATGTTCTTACCCCTGCATTTCAAATATCTATATTCAATAACTTGATGAAATAAATTATTACAAGAATCAAACTGCATTCATTTGGATGGACATCAATTTTCTCTTGCCTTAAACAAGCTCCAATTTTCCAACCTCGTGTTAACAAAGTTTTTTCAATGAGTTAAAATAAGTGTGCTCTCTTTAAGAAATAACCAATTTTCTTGTTACCAATGTATATACATTACATTGTTACCCAAATTCATGTATATACCTTCCTGCCATGGCGATTATTCTTCTGCTGGTTGTGTACTGTTCAACACTTGGAATTATGGGGTCACAATATGGTGTATTTAAGATACACTACTTGTATCCTACATCTGGGCACCGAAATAGATGCCTAAATTTGCACCCTCTTGCTGCCTGTCAAGTTTGGACACCCTTCAAGATGGCATCCTCCCTAAATTTGAGTGGTTTAGGCACCTAACTGAACTAGTCTGGATGCAGCTTTAGGTATGTAGGGTTTTCCTGTGTGGCCGGGCAACTTTTTCATTGAAGCAAGATGATAGACATTTTGAAGGCTTTTGAAATGTAGGCATGGAGAAGAATTGAAGAGAAAACAAAGGAGGGAGTCCTAGGCATGGTGAAAGGGGAGGAGAGAGGTTTTGTTGGCAGAAATCCAAAGATGGCAGGAAGTAATGGATATGGAGCAGAGACACCGAGGAGAGAGATACATTTTAATTGAGGGTAGAACGTTATAGACAGTAACAGAGGAGTGAATGTATGACAGGTAGCTGGAGGAAAAGGATAGGCATGTTAGGCAAAAGTAAGGTAGGTAGTAAGTATGAAGCATTGTAGAATGATTTAATGTACTCAGAGGTGTCAGTAAATGTTGTGATAGATGAAGCTAAAAAATGTAGATGTTCAGTTTGTTTTTATCCAAACTTACCTTAAATGCTGTAATAACAATAATAATAATTTTCTCATTTATGTAAATAAAAACTAATCATTTAACTATCTTAATGCATGAAAATTAATAAGATAAATAGTTGTAATGCAATTAGGTGTGCATTACTATTGTTTTGCTCAAAATTACTTAGAATTATTACAGACTCTAGTTTTAGAGAAAATGTATGACATTTTATATTATTAAGTTCATGTATAAATTGGATATTTTAATCCTCAGTGACTCTTAATTCATCCTGTTATCATTAGGAGTCATCAGCAATCAAGGGTGCACAGAAATAACATGTAAAATGTTCCACTGAATTACATATGTCAGATCCTTGGTGATTTTCACTTAAAAGAGATTACCTCAAGCCCCATATTATCTGGATAGAGATGGTTACTGTAGTGTACTAATGTTCAAACTTATCCAAAAGGATATAATGGAAACCTTATTACCAGTTTTAAATTACCATGGAAAGAGAAGTTATTACTAGCTGTTGGGTTGTACATTCTTTGTCTTTACTTTTCATGCCAAATGATCTTACCTTTACATCAGTAATTGAAACTGGATGTGGTGAGAGTAAATTGAAATTGTTGTCAAGCACTCGCAGCTCTTAAACCATAAACTTATAATGCATGAGTAATGCTTGTTTTATCAGTGAAATCTCAGGGTTGTTAATTGATAGGTTTTTCTTTTTATGTATCATTCACTCACCAAACTATGAAATCAGTAACCTAATTCAGTTCTGATCCAACTCTCTACGGTCATTGTCATTCAAAATTGAAATGGTTTTGTGACATAGCAGCATTTATCTTTTTTCAGGCCCTGAGAAATATTATAAATTCATCCTGTGATCAACCAATTGGCTATCCCATTTATGTATCACCATTGACGACATCTTATGCAGAAACCAATGTGCAGCTAAAGAGCATTCTGGGAGGACCAGTGAGCCTCACTGCAATGAAAGAAGCAGTGATCAGTCAGTGGCGCAGGTGGGTGGTCATGACCTTGTAGTGCGCCATGTGAAAGTTAAGCCAGTGCATGCTTAGCTGTTTCTGAGAATGTCTGGTTCTAGAAACTGTCTTAAGTAACAGTAGAATTTTTTCAGAAGTCTGGCATTTAAGTGAATTTCAATCATCATCTCATAAAAGGATGACTCATTTAAAATTAAGTTTTGCGTGAAACTATCTGAGTAAATGAAGGTTCCAAGAAACTACAGGAGGTGACGCGATGGTAGCTTTTGTTCCACTGTAGAGGTGATTTTGTTAAAAGGCTAAAAAAATATTGGCACGTTTTCCTCTTATGTTCTAATGAGAAATATTTGAAGGTTAATAAATGTTTTCTTTAAATTATTTTTTATTAAAATTTAGTTTTTTGTCATTTGCCCAAAGTTGGGAGTGTAAAATAAATAGTATAAAGCATGTCAAGTTTGACAATTATATTAATTAGATTTAAGAAATCAAAGACAAATGCATTGTATGTTCAAGGAAATTTGTGACAACACAAAGTATAGAAATGAGACTAGCAAAAAAAATAAAATACGGAAAATTAAAATGTGAATTAAATAAGCATTTTGCTCCCTTTTAGGTATTTGTTAACATTAAATCAGGACTGTTTTTGAGAAAAATTACTTCAATAATTTTTTTAACTTAATCATAGTGTCTTGGTGGAGTCACTTTTGGTATAGATTTGAAAATGTACTGTGAAAAGCATCCCTTATTTTTAACCGGATAGTTTAAAGCTTATTTTAAAGCAGTCTACTTCAATTTTTCTTCAATCTCTAAATGTTGATGTATCAACAACAGTTTTGGCCTTTAATGTTGGGTCAATTGGTTCCATGAAATCATGGCTGTGCTGGAATATTAGTCTGCCATAATTAAGTTGGTGCATCCGCTCAACAGAATCTTCTTTATTTTGCAGGATACGAAGGCGGTGTGGCGAGGGTTGCTCAAGCGGAGGCTCTGTGCCCCAGGATGATGGTGGGTTTGGTCATGAAGGGATATATCCTATGACCACAACCTCACCAAATACATGCAACATTCATTTGGGTGAATTTATGGAATTTGACTCACTCATGGTTTATTCTAAGCCTCTTCTATTAAATTGTCCTATTCTGCCCCACATCACCATGGGTGTATTCCTCATTTCAATGCACTTCCTTTTTTTTATTGCTTCTGCTTATGATGCTCGGTGCCCTTTCCATTAAGAAGTAGCTTTGAGGTTCAAGCCGAAACATGAATACTTCTGCATATATCATATGCAGAAGTATTTTGGAAAAATATTCCATTTGTCCTCTTCCACATATATGTACTTATTGCGACAAATTTGGCCATCAAAACTCATTTTCAGGAATTATGTTTGCTTTTAAGTCTATATTCTCACCTCTTGCCACTTCAATGGACTTGCTATTGTTAAAGATAGCACAAATATCAAGTGCTACTTGTCAGAAGTTCAGAAATGGGCAACAGGTATTCATTAATAAGTTTTAATATCAACAAGGTAAACATTTTTGGTGGGTCTATTGCTATTTCAGTAAAATATTTTAATGATAGAAAAGTTTGAAATATTTATAAACTCACTAAATACTTGAGTGCTGAACTTATCACGATACTTAGATTGAATAGACTTAAGGTTTCAGAAAATTTTGTCTTGTGTCCTTAAAACATGCCGAGTAGTACCAGTCAGGACTCTCAAAAGATGGCTAAAGTGGTTCAGTAGATAATTTTAGTCTTGTCTCTTAGGTAGTAAACTTACATAGTCTCCTGTGGCTTGGACAGAAAGTTCTTAAATGCCAATAAAAGATAACTTCTTTTAAGTCTTAAGTAATGGGTAACATACATGTGGAACCTTTGTGAAGGCTGTGATCTTTAGGATTTGGCTAGATGTTTGTCATTTCCAGTGAGTGGGAAACTCATCCAGTCCAGCTAATTAGTTAATTGTCATATGCTTGCTCTTGGGCTTGATATTTTTTCTCCCATCAATTTTATTGCTTTCAGTCTTGTATAAATCTTTGAATCTTCTACATATTTTTATATAATTAGATCTGATAGAGAATCCATTTTTTTAGTCAATTTTTGAGCATGCTTAGGATGAATGCAAGTAATGAATATTGAAACATTTGTGGAAAGAGTGTTCCAGAGAAAAGTTTGTATTGCTCGTAACTTACTCAAGTCATTTACCTTATTCCATTTTATTAGTATCTTTCTGAATGAGTTTTTTTCCCAAAATAGTGTAAGTTACAATACTTATTTTAATTTAAAAGAATGTATTAGAAAAGTGGAAATGGAAAAGTGCTAGATGTGTTAATTTCAGTATCATTGTCACATGCAATTGAAGTTCAAATGTAGTTTCTTTTTTTTTCAAACCTGCTTCACTTAAAAGAAAAACATTCAAATTATTTTATTATTGATTTTTCATAATCAATAGTTGCTTAATGCTATTATTATGTACACTTTACCCACCATTTTTACATTGTCCATGTTTGTTAATGAAGGTAAAAACATGCTATTACATCTTCTTGCATCCAAGAATTGTTCACATATTGCTATGAATAGTTCATTTCCCTGCTAGTTTCTAGTGTTGCACTTCATGCTAAGGAACTGGCTTATCATGAAGGAAGTTTTTTTTATATAAGGTAATCTACCGGTTAAGGTAGGTTTTTGGATGGACAACTACCAAACAGACAAAACACAATCTAGCAATGTACTCTACATCAAGTCCCTCTTCATCTCTGTGTACTTCCTTCCCCCCTTCATCCCATCCAACATCCCTATCCTGTTCCTGCCCTCTCCTCGTTTGCCTAACATTCTCCCCTCTATTACCATCTTCAACATCCCACTTCCACTCAATATGCCTTTCATCTATTTTCCCTGCCTCCATAGGATTTCTCCCAACAAACCCCTCTCCTCGCCCAACATGCCTAGTACTTCATGAAGGAAGTTGGTTGTTATAATATGTGGGTTATTTTTGATTCAGAATCATGTATGATATCTTCACTGGAGTCATTTAAATAACATTATGAGCCACTTAATAATAAACCAGGGGGTTTGGATATAAAAAGGTAACATTATGTCGATGAGGATATCATAGAACCTAAATATTTGACTGTGTCTGAGAAATAGTATTAAACAAATGAAGTCAAAGAAGACTGTCTGGAATGGGTAATATCCTTGCAGGAATACTTGAAAATATAGGGAAACAGGGAGGATGAATTTTTATGAACTCATGCATAGTATTTGTGAGAGTGGCATTTGGCTGGAAGAGGGTTTAGAATAGCATTGATTAGTACCATACAAAAAAAGCAGTATTATCTGAGGACTGAATGACTTTTTGAATTCACATGTGGCCAAAATATTATTTAAGATCATCAACTAATGGATTGAGAAGAGAGGAATAGTAGGTAGGAAAAGATCAGTTTGGGTTTTGAAAGGGAAGTAGTATGCTTTGTGCCATAGCAATGAGGTCAATAGTACAAGTAGAAAGGAGCATAGAGAACAACCAGGATATGTTTTTATATTTCATGGATTTTAAGAAACTGTCCTTCTGATTGAATTGGATGGTATTAATTAACATTTTGCAGAAGATAGAAGTTGATTGGATAAAAGAAGCATGCATGTACCTCAGACTGCACCGGCTCAAATAGTAAATGGAGAGTCAGGATGGGGAGTAAGACTGGCATACCAATTATTTACCCGTCCTTTTTAATATATATGTGGAGGAAAGTGTGGGAAGGGCTAGTGGCAGGAGTGAGAGTGATAGGAGAACTCTTGCAAATAAATTGGATTTGCTGATGATTTAGCATTAGTTAGCCAGTCAGCTGTAGGACTACAGTCAACACTGGGTGCATTTGCAGAACTAAATTAAATTTGAGGGATGTAAAGTGGAAGAGATTAAACAGTTTGCTTGTTTGGTAATGTTTTGGATGAAAGTGGGCAGAGTGGTAGGGACCTTAAAAAAAAAAAGAATTTTGTTAGGTGAGCAGCATTTACGAAGAGGTGGAAGTTCATGCCAGGCACCATCCTAAGTAAAGATGTAAAGGAAAGAGATGAAAACATTAGTATGGAGTATAGTTTGCATGGCTCAAAAACTTGATCATTGAGGCAGGCATAGATGGAGGCTTTTGAGATGTGAGTGTGGAGAAGAATTGAGAAAATAAAATTGACTGAAAGGATAACAAATGAGGAATTTTTAAGTATGGTGGTAAGGGATGAGAGACTACTGTTGGGAGAAATTAGAGGAAGGCAAGACAAGAGGATGCAGGAGATAATGAGAGGCACTTGAATGCTGAATATGATAATAGAAGAGAAAATGCTGGGAAAGCTTGGTGAAAGGAGGAAAGGAAGAAGTATTTCGGATGGGATTAAGGGAGGTAGAAAGCGATCAGTGTTTTTGGTCTCACATATTGAGTTTTAGTAATGTGTTCTTACATTTTTTTTGGGAAAATATTGATTTTTTGTGGTATGACATAATTCTTCATTTATCCTCAGATTTCCACTCATAACATTTTTTGAAGTAAGCAAAACCTGGTAAGCTCACATTTAGATTTTCAATGGCATAGTCCACATGTGAAATGCTAATGCTATTACACTACAGAGTTAGTTTGAGGAGTCGTCTATCTATATAAGGAATCTATGTATCTATCTAACAGGCATCTATGTATCTATATCTATTACTAAAAGGATCATTGCAAGGTGCTAATACAACAGAAGATGTTGAGGGTATTTTCAATTTTTATTCATTAAGAATAAAAATTGAAAAAAAAAAGTTTATGTTATGGGAGGAAGAAACTTAACAGGTAAAGATCTATTACATTAACACAGACAATTAATGTCAAAAAGGCCTGCAATTCTACAATTTGCATGCCAAAAAAATGCTGTAGTTCGGGCATAATAAAATCCAATTTATAATAAAGAGAAAAGCCGATCCCATCAAATTTGTATTAAGCAAGTTTTACAGTGTATATACCCTTACATGTACATACATACACACACCCATACATATATGGGTGTGTGTATATACACATATATATGTAATTTTTTAGTTGCATGTGAGATTATTTCTTAATAAATTTTTCATTGATGTATTTTACAGCAATGATGTGCACTCATCTATGCTTTGTAATATTGGCCAGTAAAAGATAGTCACTTTTTCAGTTTTCTTGGTTTTATATCCTTAAATTTTATCAAAGAAAAATCAAATTAAACTGCCAGTCGTATTCATTTGTTTGCATTGAAGAGTGGCCATCATTTAGTTGTGACTTTTGTTTATGAAGAGTACATTGCCCCTCTTATACTGTTGATCTGCATGACTTTTGTTGATGGATTTTGGAGTGCCCTTATCTGACTTGAGTACTGTGTTCACTCCTCTGGCAGGATATGGGCACCCTGGTGTGGGCCACACCACAATGGGCAGCCAGTCCATGGACATGGGGCAGGTGGGAGTAGTTGGGGGCAGTGTGGGAAGAGGAGGGAGCCTGGGACGGGGCGGAGGGGGGTCACTGACGGCCAACAGGGGTAGCGTGACATCCAATGCCAGTGCCTCCCTTGGCAAGCCATCAAGTTCTACTCTTGCTAGTTTGGCTGGATTCCTGGCGGAGGGGGCAGCGGCTGCCGTGTCGGCCAAGGAGTCCACCATGGGATCAGGCTGCAAAGAGAGGGATGCCCCAGTGGTCACAGTTCCTCCATTAATGGTCACAGAGAAGGAAACAACAGAGAAAGAGCCAGTTTACCAAAGAGTTAGGGTGAGTCTACAAGGAGGGTTCTCTTCTCCTGAATGCCCCCTCCTCCCTAGGTACTGATTCCCAATCTACTTTGCCTGGGGGAGATTTGCTACTCCATTTAAATTATTGTCCTTTAAATTAATTTTTAGAGATTAATTTGTAATTATAATTCTCATAGCATGATGGTAGGAGCTAGAATTCAAACTTTTACACCATATTAAATGAGAAGCATGATAAAAACAAGGAATATGAGCAACATTTTCCATAGATCTGAATAATGTATATGATAGCAAATTTTTATAAATTAATTTATAATAAAAAATTATTTGTGGATCTCAAAGATTGCCATACATCCCAGCTCATAAGACACATTTTTTACTCCGAAATGTGCTCTAAAATCAGCCTGCATCTTATGGGTCGAGAGTTTAATCCTATAATATGTAACCCTATTTGCTGGAAAATAAATGAACTATAAATTATATTTTCCTGCATCAGCTTAGAAAATGGTTGCCTCTATTGCAAATTTTGATAAAGTCACTGTTTTGGTTCAGTAGTAAGCAATAGAGTTTTACTATTTACCGGGAAGTATTTCATAAAAAAATTCCCAAATAAATCCCCAGGGGTGTCACCCCTATACTAATATATTTTATCTCTCCTGAGTAAACTGTCTACATTTTCCTAAATGTCCTAAGCTTGAGGAATGTTGAGAACCATATAATAAACCACCGGAAAAATGGGATTTCTATTTTTACAAAATTGATTCAAATCAAAATGAAGCAAGAAAATTTGTGATAGGTACCAGGGTGGCCAGAAAAGTTTCAGACCACCCACGTATTTCTATTTTCAATTTTTCTGAGACAATGTCAAGGGGATAAGTGATACATGAAGATAAACAATCTATGCATACATACCAGTACTACAATATCACAAAAAACTGACTCTTGAATGCGAAAGGTAAATTATAAGGCACTACTAACTCATGACAGTCATTCACACCAACAAGAAGTTTGAAATGACTGTTGATTTCTAGTGTCTGTGATTGGTTGAAAAATTTTGGAAGAAATTTGAAATGAAGACTATCGTAATTTCTTATTTAAACTTTGGTATAAATAATTCGCTAGATGAAAGTGAATGAGGCAAGTGAAAATATCCGCAGAAATGATGCAGCAGCAGTGATGTGAATTTCTTAAATTGTACGATGGATAAACGTTGGTATAGCTGCTAATTATTTTATGTAAAAATACTGTTTTCTTCATATAAAGTGTTAACATTTAAATATTTTGACCCTTTTCTGTCTGATCAAAATATTTTTCATAAATTGTTAACTGAAAAATCACAATGCATCTTATAAGCCATGAAATACGGTAATTATGTCTATTAAAATGCATGGGTCCTTCAGTAGGTCCTTAGATAATCCAGCAGATGGCACTCTTAGTATTGGAAAAGCTTTGCTTTTAGTAAACCTTATCTCTCAGTAGACTATGCAGAAAAAAGTAGAGTGTAAAGGAAAAAAGGTGTATAGCCTACTCATCTTGCTGAAATACTCAAGAATATTACAGCTGATGGTTTTCAACATGATGTGGTTAATGACAATTGAATTATTCTAGATTTTATTGAAGGTAGTAGGATTTTACGTATGAATGAAATTGACAAGACATGTTGACAAATGAATAACACTGTGAAAGGATTTGCTTTAATTCTCGTGATCAATATGCTAGAAATAAATTGTTTTCAATTTCATGATATGATAAGTTAAAATAATACATATAATACTGAAATCATGTTAGGATTATTCCTTGATGAATTTCTAAGAGTAGATGACTATTTTATCTACATATAAAATCTAGGTATAGTGGAACCTCTTTTGCATGAGCATAATTCATTTCACATCTTTCTCATAAAGTGAAACAGTCCTTTAGTAAAACAATTTTTTGTATATTATTACCATTAGGTAATTTACCAGTTAAGGTAGGTTTTGGATGGACACAACTACCAAATGAATATTTTGTTTCTCCTAGCATAACACAAACCAACATCATACTCTTCAACAAGCCCCTCTTCATCTCTTTGTACTTCCTTCATCCCATCCAACATCCCTATTTTATTCCTGCCCCCTCCTCGTTTGCCTAACATTCTCCCCCCCTCCATAAGAGTCATCAATATCCCACTCCTAATCAATATGCTTTTCATCCATTTTTCCTGCCTCCTTATGATTTCTCCCAACAATCCCCCTATCCTCGCCCACCATGCCCAGAACCTCCTCATTTGTTTTCCTTTCTGTTCATTTCACCATATCCATCCTTCTCTAAACCCACATTTCAAAAATCTTCAATCCACCTCTATCATTCTGCTTCAGTGATCGTTTCCCCGCTGTACATAACTATGCTCCATGTCAAAGTTTTGATGAGTCTTTTCTTAACATCCTTACTCAACGTCCCTGTCATCAACTCCCTCCTTGGGAAAGCATCTTTGCCTAGTACAATTCTTCTCCTTATGTTCCTATTACTTTGACCAATTCAATTAAGGAGGCCTGCACTCCACAAGGATGTCTGTATATATAATGAACAAGAGTTAATTCCTTGTTTTTGAGGTTAGAAACACACTCATCTGCATTTTCTCTAGTTTCAACAGTGGAAGCTAGGTATTTTTAAGCATCAGGAACAGGGCAGAGATTGTGATTATTATCATCAGCTGTGTAACTGGTCGTTCATAATCTGTTGCAGTAGGTGAGGATTTCTTAGCTGTTAGGGGAATATGTTTTAGTAAGTATTTACTGGGTTTTGTGGCACATTTGCAAAATGCATGTTTGCATTTGCAGTTGGCAAAATAAACAACTTTTTTTGAATTCCCTGGCGTAAAAATTTGGGCTGATTTTAGAACACCCACCTCACGCTTGAGAAATTCAATGTTGTCAATCATATTTAATACTTTTAAAGTTGAGTACCAGCAAGAAAAACACTTCCAAAATAAGTCCTGTCACATAAGTAGTGCTTTTTGAAAGAGACCATTAAGACCTGAACAATTAGAATGAAAGTTAAGTCAGCAAAAAGATTACTGGGGATAAATTCACCATTTTTATCTAAATCAGTTTAACAAAAGCCACACAGAGGCATGTTATAATGGATGCCATTTTATGATGAAGTGAAGGAATGGCGCATATTGGAAGAAATGAATAGAGGAAGGAATGATGAGTGTCATACTGTTGTATTGGATGTCAGGTGTTTTTTGTAGGAGAAGTAAGTAAATGTTACATACAGACTCTGGCTCAAGTGAAGTGTACTACCTAAACCAGTAGAATGCCAGTAACAGTAATATATGGAGAAAACATAATTAAGGTACAATAGAAAATTTTACTTTAACAGCTTTGAATTATATGTTATTGTCATGGAATTTGGTTGACCATTAAATTTGGAAGTAGTTACCATAGGGCAATCCTCTCTTGCTTTATTTTCCAGTTACTTTTTTTTAATTTATGCCTCATCTGTTCATTAATTTTCCAAATTTAAACTATGGCACCTTTTTCTAAAATTTGTGAATGCTGTTTGGATTCCAGATAGTGGATGTAAATCAGGTGTATGATGCAATAAATCTGGGTCGGCGTATTGACGTGGCATGGCCAGACGAGAGAATGAGAGCACGGGGAGGCCGATCACACTGGCGGGATTGGCTTCCAGAAAAGGGGATGGAGGGCCAGGTGAGGGGTGCTGAAGACTGGTGGCATGTAGTCATGCCTCCTCTTCATTCACCATAATTTCACCGTGTTGCATATTGTGCTTTTAGTTGATGCTTCACAACACTGGGTTATTCTGTACGGAATCACCAAAAAATGTGTTTTCCCCTCTCAATGACTCTCCTTCATTTTTTTGTGTGTTGGTACACATTGTGACAAAAAAATAATTTTTAATTTTTTCGCCACAATGACTGATGTCTAATATTTTCAATTGGTTATTTCATGTGTGATGCATTCTTCCTATTCATTTAAGCCAACCACACTTAGAATCAATTTAAAGCTTTATGTGTTGATTTATACAGGTATGTTTAAGTATAAATATATTTTATACTTAAGTAGTGAACTAGGGCATAAACAGAATGAAATAAGTTACATTGCAAGTATTACAGATGCTATAATTTTTATTTCATCTGTAGTAAACTGATTACAACTTAAAACTTTCTCAATTTCCATAATTATGTTATAGTATCAGTTCATTATGAGATTGATTACCTGGGTGAAAAAATCATGAATAATTAAAAATTTGCCATTTTCCACAAAATAAAATTTAATATGACCAGTTTCAATTTAACTATATCATCATCAGGATCACTTGCCTTTGTGGAATGCCACAGTAGTGCACAAGGAAGAATCAAAATGCTTTGCGTTTTCACAGGAAAGAATTTATTGCTGTCAACTAGTTTTGCTACACTGTAGCATCCATGTAGTCCAGATGATGCTACAGTGTAGCGAAACTAATTGAGAGCAATAAATTCTATCCTGAGGAAATGCAAAGTATTTTCATTCTTTGTTTTTCACTATTATGAATGTTAATGTGCTCTTGATGATTATCTCATCTACGGAGAAGAGATCTCAATGGTGAACGGGGCTTGTGTGTTGTTTGGCAGGTGGTGCACCGATGGGTACCATGTCACCGGGATCCCAGCAAGCGCTCCCACGTCGATAGGATTATATTGTTGGTGAAAGTGGACGACAAGTATGTGCCCATTGCAGAGAGTGGCGTGCAGGACCTGGGTGCAGAGGTATAGGTGGAGCTGTGCTCATTCGTGATTTGTTCAAAAGCCTCCCCTCCTGAAGGATCTCATCGTACCATTCCCTCGCAAAAATTGAGCAAGTCTTCATTGTACACTTGGGTATTCTTATGGCATGGTGCATTACCCCAATGGTTGGTGCTATATGTGCACTCTTGTGGACGTGACACTAATGTGTGGTCCTGTGCCATGATTGAACTTGTCCGATAGGTATTTAACTTTGTTGTGTCCAAAGTTCTTTTAGATAGAGCTAAGGATGTCTGATATTTTTTTATAGTCAAAGAGGATTCGTCCTTTACAAGTCACTCTTTGTTTCATTCCTCAAGTGCTTTTTTTAGTTATTTTAAATATAAAAGTGAAAGGTGCTTGTGAAGAAATCTGGTCATGTATAGTATTTCAACTATGTATTTTGATTTCTCTTGTTGCCGCTCACTCACATTCAGCTGTCGTGATGGAAGTTGAATCTTTTGGGAAAAAAAGAAGAGTTGTGTTCTGTTGAGCGTGGTCAGCCATCCGTGTGATAATGTGCACATTATATTAATGGGACACTGTATAATATTCCTTAGGGATAGAGCTAGTTCAAGGGAGCCAGGGTGATTGAGTATGAATGAGTGATTTGAGCATCTATTGTAGCATATGCTCTTGTTGTGGGTCTTCTCGGAAGAGGTTGAGCATGTGTGTGTGTGTGTGTGTCTGTGTTTGCAATCTGAGCAAGGGTTCCCATTCCACACCAAAAAAGTACTCTCATTATGCTTTTTTATGAAATGTTTTGGAGGGAATGAGAGAATTGTTTCATTCTCTTTTTATTGTATGTTATCCTTTCCAATGGGTGTAAGAAATTAATTGCTTGTTGACATTTTTATTGGTGAGTGAGTGTTTATTGTTGTGTGAATATTGTGAATGATGAAACAACATTTACTTTGGGAAAGGATAGTGGCTTTTAACTTAAAATTTTTACACTTAAAACATTTTTTGAAATGTGTATATGCTTATTGACGTTTTGTAAGAATGAGATGTAATTTGAATCCAAGGAGAAATCATAGTAAATTCATAGATATTTATTATTTATTACTAATGAAAAAATGGATTGTTACTACTCCAATTGTGAATGAAAGGGTAAATCATTGGGGTGAACTTAGCTTTTTTACTAATTGTACAGTTTTGAAAATGATTTCACAGGATGCCTTAATTATCAGACTGAAAGAAAGAGCTCTGTAAGATTTAATTCCCCTGATGAAGGTCATTTGATTGTGAAATTTATGGCTGTGTGAAGTGAAGCCTATTCCCAAGGAATCTGATAATATATTTAGGGGTGACATGTTTATGCTACGTATTGTACATACGATCATCATTTATGTTCTTATGTTACTTCTTAAATAACAGATGTTAGGGCTGTGATGCAAATCTTGAGTATAAGCTTAAGAATTGTTTTAATACTACCATCTGTGCATTGTGGAATTAGCTAAGTCTTCAGGATTGGTGTGTTTGTGATTGTTGGAATGTTGTCTTATGAATGGTTCCGCTGGTCATTCATTTTTTTTCTTCACTTGTAGTCTTTAATTTTATCAACACACCTTGTGGTGTATCTCAGCTTGAGCTCCTAATTTGCAGCAGAGATCACCTAAAAGGATCAAAGTATCCCAAAATCTTAGTTGCCACAAAATTTCAAAGAAGTAAGTTTTATATATACACACACATGTATGTGTCTGTATATAAATATACAAATTATGTTGATTGATTGTTTTATTTGAAAAATGCAAGCAATTAATTTACAGCTCTGCCTGAGGGAAGCATTTGTTAAATCGTGGATGGTTTCTTTGTTATTGCCTGTTGTTGATTTCAGTTGTATCTTTTGCAATAGGAAACTATGCAAGTCTTTGGCTTCTTGTTGAACTTAATGAAGCAATTTGCGGCAATTGAACTTGGGTTTCAGCAGAAAATAATTTGGTTTTGATAAAGAATATGTTTTTGGTGTGCATAAACTGCGAATTATATTTTGTAATGGTTTATAAAGAATGTACCTAATTGATTAATGATTTAAAAGAGTTACTTTTGCCGCAGACATGGTTTATACATCTTTTAATATCAGTGGCATTTTAAATTTTTGATAAAAATTGTTAGGATCTAATTATACTTTTACTTTTGATTTGATTTTATAAAGTGTCGACACAAATGGCTGTAAAATGTTGGGGAAATAATTTTTATTTAATTTCTTGTATTTAATGCCACGTTGCATGATATTAAGGCTCTACAATGTTCTCAGCCTATGTTATTCCTTCTCTGTTCTCTGGTGGACTTTCAGTATTGCCTATGTTGGAGGTGTTCTCATTCCTGAATTTACGTAGTGCAGTGGCATTTTTATGAAAAGGATAATCATTGGGTTTCACTGCTAATGGGAAATATATTGTTTTAAATTTTTTTATTGTCAGATGTTGAAGAGGTGTTGCAACTGATGTTTCCTCGAATGAATGACTGTTTGAAAAAATATATTTATTTACTAATTGCTGTCAAAATATTTTGTACTTATTTTAGTTGGTTTGCCATCAATGTTGAAAATTAATAACTTAATTTTTGTCATTTTATTAGGAAAAATTAGCCAAAAAATACAACTGTAAATATGTTTACAAAGTTGTTTCAGAAGTCTCTGGGCTTCTGTTAAAATATATAACCCTATAAAGGAATGACATTTTAAAATGAGACTTTCAATTACTGGACCCTGAACACCAAGAATGCATCTTAAGATCAAGAACATGTAGGTACTTTATAATAATGTCATTATGTAGTAGTTTAGATATTTCAAATATTCAAGGTATTTATTTGACAACAGACTTGACTAATTAAGTTTGACAATAATAAGCATTAATGGTTCATTAAGCAGTATGCCATTCAAGTGTATTAGTGCAACTTTTCTTTGCTTTTCTCGTTTGCAATGGCCAAAGAATTTTCTAAATCTCAAATTAAAACAGGTAAATGAGGACTACCATGGAAGCATTAGGCTTTATATGCTTTCAAACCTTGTTTCTTATTACTTAACTGGTCACATATAAATCCAAATTTGTGGGTATGGGTTTATGTTATTACACAAATAGTCTCCTATCAGCACAGTAATCTCTGACTTAATTTGCTAAGACCAATGTCACAGGACACCCAAATCCATCACCCTTCTGGGTCACATACAGCCAGCAAAATAAGATTATAAATTATGGGTGCTAGCTGGTTAGAACCTGGTACTTTCTTAACTCCTAACAGTTAGACGTGATTCAATAACTGCCATGAACTTTAGACCCCCATTTCTACTAAATCTCAAACTGTCAAAACTACATCCAGGTTGTTGTATAACCAACTAATGAATTTTTCAAGGAAATTGAAAGGGTATTGGAAAAACGACTAATGGCTTGAATACAAGAAAATAGATTTAAAGGGGCAAATAATCTTTGAGTATACAATTAATCAAATGAAAATTGTTGCAGGCAATGTCTTCTATGAATAACTGCATAAGTGGCACCAGTCAGTAACTTCTCTTGGTTCAAATATTTTCCAGGTACAGCTAACTGGACAGTGGATAGGTCATTTAGGGTATAATTGAAACAATGACTGTTGAGATAAGTCATCACTATGTTTTCTAGTTTTTTAGTACCATATTCTAACAAGTAGCTATGAATTTATATCATGCCAGGCATCAAGAAATTAAATCTATATTTTCACTCCTTATTCAAGAAAGTGAGAAAGAAAGTTCCAGTAAAATTCTTCATATAAAAATTTGATTTACAATCAGGACTGAGATGAATGATGAGGTCTCATGCGTGATGTGGTGGAAGCGTAACATATTAAAACCACAGGTATTGCAATTTTCCACTAGATATTAACTAGAGATTAACAGGACTGAGATGTTAAGCTGGAGATATGAAAGTCATGCTATGCAGCTTCTCAAAGGTAAATTTTTAACATTCTTCATTGTAACAAAGATATTAGTAAAGCCATGACCTTGACAAAGGATTTCACTAATATAATATTACAATTCCCTCCCCATGAACTACACCTTGATGAGGTGGAAGTGTTTGTTGTTCTGATGACCTTTTGGGCTATAGTGGTGGGAGTATTGATAATTACTCCTGTTAGGGTCACCCATGCCAGAAAGGTCCAAGGTCGGGATGAAATGTAGTCTACGCAGCATTTGTTCCTCCAAGAGGCAGCACAGAGGAGAGCATTAAAGTCTGGCAGTAGCATTGAACATTGGTATAAAGATGCACACTAATAGAGCAGCTGAGTGATAGAATATTTTTAAAAGAAGTAAAAGCTGAAGCAACAAACTTGGTCATTGTTCAGGTCTAAATGCCACTAAGCAATCATAGGGATAAAGAAGTAGAAGTTGAGTATGGAATCAATGAGAGGAAATAATTGCACTTATTCCTGGAGGGAAACATTTGATAATGATAGGGGATTGTAAGGCGATGATAGGCAAAGGAAGAAATGGTAGTGGATGTTGGAGACTACTGTTTAGGAACAAGGAAAGAAAGCAATAGAATTGTGCAGGAGAGAGCTTAATCATAACGTACACTTGTTTTAAACACTGCAAGAGGTATAGTATGCATGGAAAATGCCAGGGGGATTCAGAAAGATAACAGACTATTATATGGGCAGGACCACATGATTAATATGCAGTTAACTGGGAACTTGGATGTTGGTTGAAACCAATGTTCACTGTTGTTTTGCTCCATGGAAATGAAGCAAAACCACAGTTTGCCCTTCCTTGACATTCAGATTCACAAGGAGACACCATTGCATTTTCCCGATACACCCTTAGGACACTGGGTGTATTGGAATCCATTTGGAGGGGAACAAATCCAACTGAGACACAGGATACACCCTCGGCCAATTGTGGAAGCCCCTGCTCCAGACAATAAACACAGCAAGGAAAAAAAGAGAGAAAGTGAACAACAGCCAATCAGGAGTGACCTGAGCCCAAGTGGAGGAAGGACAGCAAAAATAATGTCCTGATATGGTGGAGGAGCTTATTGACTCCTCAGCTAAAGATTACCTTAATTTATGCTTGAATTGCCTCTTTGCTGGCTTCAATGCAACAAATTCGGAGTGTAAAAATCATTCATCAGGTGCAACCTTTGGTGGCATCTTTAGATAAGAATATAATATTATTTTTAATCTTACCCCCTTTGTAGGAAGAATGTAAATAAATACAGTCTAATTAAATAAAAATAAAGCCTGATTATAACTTCATGTGTATTTCAACTCATTAAGTTTACCTTGGTGAAGGCTGACTACATGCCATTCTGGTGAAAGAATAATGATTTTATTATTGCACACAAAATGTTACCAATACTAATGCCTTATGTTAATGTTACTTCATTAATGTCACTAATATCCATTAATATGTATTGTTTTATTCTTTCTTCAAGAAAGTCTTCCACCACATGTGGAGTTAATATTCTAAACATTGGCATCATCATATTACCCATCCTACATTCCCAACCTTGCATTTAGTGACTATTTCCTCTTCATGCACTTAAAACAGTGGCTTGGTGGACAATGTTTAGAAGCCAACAAGGAACTCAAAAGTGCTGTTGACAACTGGTTCAATTCCCAGATAGCAGACATTGATGCTGAGGGATTAAAAAAGCTAGTGCAGCATTGAGAAAAGTGAAAGGAGATCATGTAGAAAAGTGAAGTAGGTTCTTGGTAAACTAAAACCATCTAGATTTAAACAGCCAGATGCAAGCCAATTCCATGTTCCTTAATTAGATTGGTATGGCTGTTGATGTAGAAAAAAAATTTAAATTGTAACAATGGTCAAAATTTTCAGTGTAGGTAGCCAGCTGTTGCGAACTAGGAGGATGGGTCGTAAGATGCTCTGTGATTGTTAATTTCAATACTGTGGGGTATGGTATATGAGCATATCGTATTGGCCAATATAAAAGCTGAGCAGAGTTTACATTGTTGTTATTTTCATCAATAAGCTACCACTTAAGGTATGTTTTTCATGGATGCAAGCTGCCAAACGGTGCATTGACAATTCTCTTGTCTCTCCTTACAAAACACAACATCCAACCTTCCAATAGACTCTTCTTCAATTCTGTATCTTTCCTCCTTTCATTCCAACCAGCATACCTATTCCCACTCCTATGCCTTCTTTGCTTGCCCATTGTTCTCCCCTCTATCACAGTCTTCAACGTTCCATTATCCATCAGAATGCTTTGCATCCATGTTTCCTGTCTCCTTATGATTTCTCCTGACAATCCTCTATCTTCCTCCACCATACTCACCTCCTATATCCTCCTCCGCTTCCTCATCTGTTTTCCTTTCAGTCCAGTTCATCTTTTCCATCGTTCTACACGCCAATATTTCAATGGCATCCAATCCATGCCTATCTTCCTCCTTCAATTACCATGCCATACAAAACCAGCCTTCATATCAAGGTTTTGACAAGTCTTTTCTTAATATCCTTACAGTCAACCTGTCATGAACTCCCTCCTTGTGAAAACTTCTTTACCAAATGCAATTCTTCTTATGTCCACAATACTTTGATTATTTTGGTCCGAAAAACTTTCAAGAAATGTAAACTGTGCCTCTTGCTCTAGTTTTTGCTCCCCTATTTTAACATTAATCTTAGCTTTCTTCTTCCTAGAAAACCAAGTAACCTTTGTTTTATTTAAATTTATTCTCATCCCATTCCTATTGCACTGACTTTTCAATGCACTTAGCAGTTTCCAGCTCCTTGACTGACAGACAAACTAAAGCTTCATCATCTACCAACCTCACTAATTTTATGACTCGCCCATCAACTCATTTAACCATACCTCATTTAACCATTTCCTTCACATATACATTGAACAGCACTGGTGATAATGGAAACCCATGTTTTACTTCTCTTCCTAACACTGCCCATCCAGTCTCTCCGTCTGCCACTCATACCTGAGTTGTCCAAGACATGTACAGGTTGCGGATGTATCCTATCCCTTTGGTCTACTCCTATTCCCTGCAATAAATTCATTAATTCTATCCAATGTAATCAATACTTCTCTCTATTAGTGAACTCATTACCACTTTCCTCCCCTTCTTCTTTCTTTCCCTTTCTCTAGTTTTCTCCCCATCCTGAACATCCCCTAAGTAATAATTTGCCCTGCTATTCATCCACTTGTTAATGATCCTGAGAACCACTTTAGCTTTGTGCAAAATCAGACTTCTCATTCTGTAGTCCTCACATTTGGCTGCCTTTCCCTTTTTCGGAATAGGACCTGAAACTGATTTGACCAAATCTTCTGGCCAAATTCCTCCCTCATAAATACTATAAATTAGTCCATAAAAACTCTGTCTCCCACATTTTCCTAAACCTTTAAGTGATTCTGTGGGAATCATGTCTACCCCCAGTGCCTTGTTTGATTTCAATTCCCTTACCTTCCACCTCTCTTGGATCTTTCGTGATGCAACTAATAATTTTCCTAATTTATTTTTGATTGTTTGCGAACGATTTTGTCTTCTCTACCCGGCAGGGTTTTAACCTTCCTGTATAGCACCCCAATTTCACCCTTCTCTGTAAACTTTACATAGCCGTGCACCAGTTTCCCATCACGCTTCTTTTGGAGTACTTATTACCTGCCTCAATTTATTATTTAACTCTTTACACTTAATCAAACGAAACGAAAGGAACAGTAAATATTAACAGGAAACCATGGATTACCGTCAGGCAAACAGGAAGGAATAGGATAGGCATGTTGGATAGAGTAGAGGAAAGAAGTACACGGAATTGAAGAGGGACTTATTATTGCACCCGAGTACAGGTCGTATTTTTTGTTAGAAGTTATGGCAAATTTGTATAAGATATGTCTATCCAAAATCTAACTTAACTGATAAAATATTAAATAATTTTATGAATTGTATAAATATATGTGTGCGAATATTATACATATATATTTATTATATGAATACACTTTTTATACATTTTTATTACATTTTATTACGTTTATACATTTACTACAACGCTCCTGAATCGAGAACGGCATGAACCGTCATATTCAGTTCGAAATCGTTCCAGTTCGTTTGACCGGCTCATCCGAGATTGGGTCTTATTTTGAAACAGTTGAATGTGAAAGAATGACATCTTAAAGTCTGCTTTCGCGATTGACACATTAGTCATTCGTGATTCTAATAATTTGTGTACATTCGAAGTAAAAATGGCAGGTTGTTTTGAAAATGTCCATATTCCAGCTTGTGAGTGGTTTGAAGGTGGAGATAAGAGAAATGCAGTGGCATCAATGGTCGCGGGAGTAATGGTTTGTACATATGTTATTTTGATAAATAATATTTTGATTAGCTTGTTTTCTGTTGGTAAGAAACAATTTTTATGAGCAACGAACATTTGGTTTTTGTGAAATTACTGATGCTTGTTGGCATCAACTTGTATTATTTAGTTTTAATTCTTCTATTGGTGACTTATTTTCAGTTTTTCATGGGATGGTGGTTCATCATTGATGTCGCTTCAACGTACCCGGACATGGCTGCTTTCAATCATGCATATCATATATGTGGTGTAGTCGGTACAATTTCACTATTCATGTAAGATATTATATTATATGTACGTTTTTCAAAGTACGTTATTGTTGAAATACGAGTTCCAAACGAAATGATGTTTTGAGCAAATCATGTACACCTTTCTAGATTGTTAGCTTATCAAGAAATTTTTCAAATTTAACCTCGTCATAGACTTAAATTGCAAATACTATAAAGTTATTCATTGTTTTACCAATGAATAACTTTATAGTATTTGCATTGGTATTATTTATAGTATTGTATTGGTGCTACCTCGACATCGTTTTGTGTACGAAGCTCAAAGATTTAATCATGTTTAAAAAATAATTTTACGGGGTCTAGGACATAACGTTTACGTGTATAGAACATTATTTATGAAAATACTTTCGCAAGTTCTTTTTGAAATGAACATTTCCATTGGATTAATATCCAGCGCATGACTTACATACAACAACTACGGCGGGTGTATTTGATTTTCGCTGGGAATATCTGTGTGGGACTGCTGGCTGAAGTTTCTAAGTCACATCTGGAAAAAAGCCTTCCATCAATTCCAATTTAGGTGTTAACTTTATGATTGTTTGCAGTTTATCTCTAGTTTACACAGTAATCACCTTAGTTATTGGTTAGACGTTCAAGGAAAAAACAACCTTATACCAAGCCATGTTAAATTCATACATTCAAGATTGTGGGCAGCTCTTTTCCCTTCACAGCCACTTGTCGTCTTACACAATAAATTCCGAAGTCCAGAAAATCGCATTGCATGGATTTTGAACAAAATCATCCAATACAGTAACTCAGATTTGAGATGGTCAATGTGAATATTTTTTTTCTTTTTGCAAGTCCTCATGATTTGACTAAATTGCACTGCATCACTAAACATGGCAAATGTGTGGTATAATATGAAATTTACTTGAGTTTTGGGTTTTTTTACTTGAGTGGTTGATTTCCATTACATAATGAATTCACATACGATTCCACCATATTTTTTACGTAAGTGGTGAGCTGGTGGTAGCCTGTAGACTGAAATTGTTATCAATTAGCTATATTTATTTAAGTTCAAAAGGAATGAGCATTATATGAGATGCAACTGAAAAGTAAGAGCTGTTTACCTATAAATTGTGGATATTTGAAAAAATGAAAATTTTATTAGTGGTTGGCATTATATATTATCTTTATTTTTCTATTCAATTATCATTCACTCCTAACACATTTGAAATCATGAAGCAAGCTTCTTCAAACCTCCTGCATAACATTTTGTTGCCTGGGATTTCAGCCAGTTTTGCACTGATGTTTTCTACTCTACCATTTCCACGAAGCCTTGATATTCAAACCATGAGTTGTGCATATGTGCAAACTGCCCGTGTGTTCACCAGTGATGTAGTGAGAAAAACATTCATTTCCCCTCGTGGTTAATATAGTGGCACATCCCAATGTTATTATATGATCTTTGTGAACACTTGTCAACATTTTTGGCACACATTTTACACCGGGTTTACAGTCACACAGAGGATCAGTAATGATTCTGAACAATGGAAGTTCTGGATATTATAGGGAAAGGGCAGTAAACATAAAGTGACGATTTCCTTCGCATTTACACAATTTAGATGATTATCTATGCGGACGCAAGGCCTTTGCCACTCAGCCCTCTGTCAATGGTGAACACTTAGATGGCCTTCTTCTAAACTATCTCTCTAAAATCCTCTCATCCCTTCAGGTGGACCCATAGTATTACACACAGTGTATTTCAGCAGTATTAAGTCTTCTTGCATTTAGGAATATAGCCACTCATTGAAATTTACTCCTGGCAGGATTGGTTATTATTGCAATCAATATTAATGACACAGTGTCAAGCAAAATACACTAAACTGATGGCAACATGATGGTTACTTGCCCAAGAGACCAGTCAAAGCTAATTTGCATGCACTAGAAATCAGTGCTGCCAATTGCTTTTTATAACCAATCAACCCTTGCTTTTGAAACTGGTTTTGTAATATTATCTAGAGTTCTATTCTGCATAGTTTAAAGCAATTATATTTTCACTATAGCTCTTTCTAGCTTTATCTATTTTCAACACAAAAGGGAACTATTTAGGATATTAGATAGATAAAAAGGATGAGCAGCAAAAAGTTAGGGAGTGGATTGCAAATTATGACCTCTAGGTTAAAGTTTTAATACTGAGGCAATATTGAGGGAGGAATGGCAGAATTGAAAAAATGCATTTTTTTTAGAACAATGACAGTATCATTATTGTTAAGTAATCTACCAGTTAAGTTAGGTTTTGCATGGGCACTACTACCAAATAAATATCTTGTAACTCCTAACAAAACACAACCCAGCAACCTACTCTACATCAAGTCCTTCTTCATCTCTGTGTACTTCCTTCATCCTGTCCAACATCCATATCGTATTCATACCCATTCCTTGCTTGCTTAACATTCCCCTCTGTATTACAGTGTTCAACATTCCACTGCCGAACAATACACCTTTTATCCATTTTTCCTGCCTCCATAGGATTTCCTCCAAACAAACCTCTCTCCTCACCCACCATACCTAGTACTTCCTCATTTGTTTTCCTTTTGGACCATTTCACCTTCCCCATTCTTCTTCACAGCCACATTTCAAAAACCTTCAATCAACCAAAGTAATCATTTGGCATGGTCTCCATCCTTTTGTTTATGATCCTGAGAACAACTTTAGCTGCATGAGAAATCAAAGTTATTGTTCTGTAGTCCTTACATGATGTAGCCTTTACTTTTTTCGGAATAGGAACTAACACTGATCTTGCAAAGTCTTCGGCCAGATTCCTTCCTCATAGATACTATGAATCAGTCCATATAGTCTTCCCACATTTTGCTAAACATTTCAATAGTTCCGTAGGAATGTTGTCTACCCCCATGGCCTTAATTGGTTTCATCTTTCATAATGCCCTTTCTATCTCATCGTCGTGTGTGCCTGGACCTAAGCTATCTTCCTCTACGTCATGTTCTTTTCCTGTCTAACCTTGTTGACCTAAGTTCTTTACCATACAATGTCTCTATACATTCCTTCCATCTCTCTTGGATCTTTTCTGCATCAACTATTATCTTACCCCACTTATCTTTAACTGTTAGCACAGATCTTCCCTTCTTACTTCCCGATAGTGATATAACCTCGCTGTACAGTGCACCAATTTCACCTTTCTTCTGTAGACTTTCCATATCTTCGCATTGCATTTTCCACCATGCCTCTTTTGCTTTATTTGTAGCCCATCCCAATTTAATGTTTAACTCTTTGTACTTCCTTTTGCCTAACTCTGTGCTTACATTCTTCCATCTTCTTCTCTCATCCATTTTTGTAATCACCTCATCCGTTACCCATGGTTTCCTTTTCCCGTTAATGGTTCCTATAGTGTCTTTTGTGGCTTTCGATATCACTTTCTTGTTACATTCCCATTTTTCTTCTATAGTACCCAGCTCTTTACCCTCATCCCTGATTTTCTATACATCCTGCTATGCCTTCCTTGTTAATCCATTTAATGCTTCTACATTCCATTTCCTAACCCACCGCCCCTGCTTTATCTTTTTGAAATGGATGTTACATTTCATAACAACCAAATTGTGGTCAGAGTCTGCATTCGGTCCTTGGAAGCTGTGCAAATTGATCACACTGTTACTAAACTGTGCCTAACCATAATATAATCTAACTGATACCTTTCTGAGTCACCTGGCATTTTCCATGTATACCTATGCCTTTTGTAGTATCTAAACCAAGTGTTGGTGATGACTAACCCCTGTCTCCTGCAGAACTCAATTGCTTTCTCCCCGCGCTCATTCCTCGTGCCTAAACTGTAGTCCCCCACCAAAGCAAACTATTCATGAGAGAGATTTAACTTGGTTGGGAGACAGACAGTGATTGACACACATTTTAATATTTCCTAATATATTTCAGGTTGCAACTATGTTCTTTGGCATTTCTAAGGGTCAGTTGAGATAAAGGTTATTTTACTTTGTAGTCTACCGTTTAAGGTAGATTTTTACGGGACACATGCAATGATATAATACATCTCTTTGTCTCCAAACCAAATACAACCTGACATCAGACATTACAATAGGCCCCCCTTCAATCCTGCATACTTCCTTCCTCCCTTCATTCTGATGAACCTCCATAATCTTTTCATACCCCTTCTCTGCTTCCTTAACATTCTCTCCTCTATCACAGTTTTCAGCATTCCACCATCAAATAAAATGCTCTGCATCCATGCTTAGTACTTCTTTACCTTTCTGTCCATTTCACATTTCCCATCCTTCTACACAGCATGAAGGCAGCCAGAAGTTGCGGAGAAATAGTATAGGAATAAGAATTATTAGTGGTAGTAGTTTTAGGGAAGGCAACTGACAGCTGAATGTCATTTGCACCTTTAGGGATGGATGGAAGAAGAGGAAGGGTGGAGAGAGGAGAGAAACCTGGCATCAGCATTAGCCTATCCTTAACGAAAGTCGCCAAGGGGTCCACAGATTAATGTCCCATCAGTTGAACAGTGTACTCATTTAAGGTGCTCTCTGCAAAGCACCCCAAGTAGGGATCAGGATACCCGTGAAAAAGATCTGCCATCTCCGGGATTTGAACATGGACCCTCTGAGTGAGAAGCTAGTATGCTATCCACTGCACCATCGTGATCCCTGAAATAAGAAGTCCCCATAATACTTTGAAATAAGTAGTTGGTATCAATTAAAACCTGCATGTAAATAGGTAGTATACCTAGATGATGGTTAATTTCATGCTGAACAATTGTAAGTGTACAAAAATATACTGTACTACTTGATTGTTTTTCATCTTTTACTCATGAAAAATTGTAACTTATTATCATTAAATTTAAAGTATGCTATTTTTCAAATGTACAGATTGCCACTCATGTAATATGCATATCCTGTGCTTGATTTTAGTCTTCATGCAGTGAGAGGTTAATATAGTATGGTCCTGTATTCTTTCATTTTCTCTTTGTAGATAATTTTTTCATATATCCCTATGTCACATGAATTATTAGACATTGGATGCTTAAATACATAGCAATTGAAAATGTTGTAATCATTTAAAAATTATTAACTGTAGTAATTTATGTAGAAAACATCCCTGAATAATTTGCATCCCAGGGCAGTGTTTTAGAATTTTGAAGTTATTGGTTGTGATGTTGTTAACTCATGGACTCCTATTTTTTTTGCAGGATAAATGCCGTCTCCAATGCTCAGGTGAGAGGGGATGCCTATTCCAATGGATGCTTTGGTCCCCGTGGTGCCCGTGCCTGGCTTTTCCTGGGATTTGTCTTCGGCTTTGCTGCTGTGATTGCTGCTTGCTGGATTTTATTTGCAGATTTTGTAGCTGATGGTAATAATGTCTTATATGATTGGGTACCCAAAATAATGAGAATTATTTTCCAGTGGATATTGATCACTAGTCCTGGATTCTTAAGCTAAGTGCTCTTATTCACAAGACTGTTCTGGATCAGTTGGCCAAGCATAATCCTTTACTAGGCGTCCATGTGATAGATGTTATCTTGTAAGCACTGTTTGATATGTTTGGAGATTTTGCAATGGATGATTTGCAATGCACTAACACCAACTTCTGTCTCCTGTTTGGGAAATCAGCAGCAGAAACTGTTGCAATAATTCAGATGGTTAATAGGGAGGAAGTCTGGGATCAGGTAAGGGTGTATGAGTGGTTTTCTTGTTTTAAAAGTGTGAAAATCAGGATTGAAGTTGAATCCTGACAAGGAAATCATTGTCATTGGGAAATCCTTTTGATTTCCCAATGACAATGATGACATTTCTTCAATTTTAAAAATTAATTTTAAATTTCAATCTTAACATCATAGAACAATCAGTGAATTGGAAGAACTGCCTGGAATATCCTGAAATTCATGCCAATGCATGTTGACTGCAGATTTGACAAGATTTGATCATGAAATGCAATTGCATGGAAATTAGTTTTGCATTCTGCTTTCCAATGACCAGAGAGCCAGCCAATAGATTGGCCCAGGAGTTGACAAATTAGAAATTGATTTAAACTTTTTGTTGAAAGTATCAGATGTTGCAAATCATGGCGTTATGTGTATGACCCAGAAAACAAACAACAAGGAGCTGGGGGAAAACTGCTTTATCACGAAGATCAAAGAAAGCAAGATGGGTAATGTCCAGTGTGCAGGCAATGTTGTGTCTTTTGGCAAGGTTTTGTCACAGTTTTAAAACAAGAAAACCACTCATAAACCCTTACCTGACTCCAGACTTCCTCCCTATTAACCATCTGAATTATTGTGACAGTTTCTGCTGCTGATTTCCCAAACAGGAGACAGAAGTTGGTGTTAGTGCATTGCAAATCATCCATCATTCATTGATTTTGCAGAGTATCACGATTAATGACCATTATTATCTTTGAGTGCTCATATGCTTGCTTGAGGCAGTGAGTACAAAATATCCTTCATTGTGGCAAGCCAGGGCATTAGCTCCTCAGCAATTCCATTGCCCATGCACATAAAGCATTGAGTGCCTGGAGGTTTTGGGCTGAGAGCAAGATAACTTGGGCTCCTCACTCTACTCATCAGACCTACCCCTCTGTGACTTATTCTGTTCCCAAGAATCAAAAAAACCTCAGAAGGAAGTTTTTACATTTTTTAATTACTTTTGTTGAGATTAAAAAGTCTTTCAAACAATGGGAAAACCATTGGGACAAGTGCATAATGCGTTTGTGTGGTGGACACTATGTTGAAGGTGATTAAATTTTGAAGATATGCAATTTTTAATAAAATAAATACCATTATTTTTAAGTAATCCCTCATATCACCAATAAACATTATATTTACTTCTTAAATCACTTAGAGATGAGGTATGGCAGATGGGACATTCCTTGATAGATGTCAAGTAACTGCTGCTGAAGTCATGGATTTGAATGATATACTTGAGTAGGTTTGATAGGCACTGAACTGGAGACCACTCGCCTGAGCCTTGTTGTGCATGATTGCCTTCTTTTGAGTTCATAAAATTTCATGCCTCACAAATGAATTAATCACTCTTAGTCCATCTGAGTCCCCAATGACCAAAATTAGGTAAAAGTATACACATGCTCAGAGCAGTTTTTATTTCTCTCTAGCATGGTGATTAGAAAGTGACAAATCCATGATATTTCATTTTTGTAAATGAAGATTTATTGTCGTCCTGCAGTCTGCTTTCATAGTCATTGAGGAAATAACTTTTTTTTTTCCTCTGCCCATATGTAGTATAGGAAAAATGTGTTCATGAAAATAATTCAAATTCATGCGATTCATGGGTGCCATACAGGGAAAGGCCTGTTTTCCTCACACAACATTGATAGAATTGTTCTTGATTACCTTGGCTATGAAGGAGAAAATTTTTCTTCTTTAAAATTTGGAAGTATGTATTGCTGTTCATGAAGATTTAGCAGAAGAGTTCATCACGATATTTACTAAAGCCTGAGTGTAGGGGGGGGATCAGTATGGTGTGGTGGCTAATGTACTGGCTTCCCACGCAGAAGGCCCAGGTTCGAATCCTGGCTGTGGTAGATATTTTTCAGTGGTATCCCGATCCTACTTGAGGTGCTTTGTGGAGGGTACTTTGAGTGAGTATGCCATCCCTCAGGTGGGACATTAAGCTGACCCTGAGTTTATCTCCACCCTTCATCCTTTCCTCTCATTCCCTAATGGCGTAAATGACCTGAACTGTTGGTCACCTCCCATAACAACTACTACTGGGTGTAGGACTACATTCATATGCCATGATTATGTGGGAAGAAATTTTGTGGCGAATGACTTTGATGATACTTGTGTTAGATTATATTGTAAATGCATAATACAGCGGAGCCTCAAACAATAAACATAATTCATTCTGCGATCTTTCTCATCACCTCTTCAACTATGTGGAATAAACCTGCATGGAATGCAAGCTTGATTTATAAAAGAAAATAGAATCATGATAATTAGAGAATATAATTAATGGTACATTCCTAATTCCTTTTTACTAGAAAACTATCTAGAGGCATTTCTTTTTGCTAATGCTTCCAAAATTTGTGAACATACGACTCAGCATTATCATTAAATAAATTTCTGGACTGCATAGCCGCTGCCTTATTACAGCAATGCGTCATACAGTGAAACTGTTTCCCATGACCTTCACATTATATTTACCCTATTCCTCTGGACTGAACACTTCTTAATGGGCCATGCAGTTTCTGCATGTTAAACAAATGGGGGTTAATTTTAAAAGTTCCGCTTGCATTGGCACAAAATAGAAGCATGAGACAACCTTTCATTGGCTTGTGGCCAGGCAGTGCATTCTCCTCTGCTGTTATGTGCTCATGTATAAGTTCACTTTGGCATCTTCTTCCTGAAGAGACCCATCTCTAAACAATTGAAATCCTATTACAGCAGGTAACCCTCAGAATTTACGAGCTTCTTGAAGTCAGCGACTGATGCATCATGAGGTCAATGGGCAGGTCCATGTCGAAACTGCCTCTTAAGTACACTAAAACATCACTGGGATGAAGCTAAAATATCATCGTGCCTATTAATTCTGATTTGAATGCATTCCATTGGTATTTCAACTGCACATCTGTACTGCTTTCTCAAGGCTTTACTTTTATAAATGTGGAAAGTTTGTGCGCATGTTTTGTCATGGACACTAATTTATTGCAATTATACAAATTCTCTAGCAAACTCATTCTTCTCATGATAGGAATGCACCTTGGTGTCTGGCATGGATATTATATTGTAGCGATATAATAGGATACCCAATGCAGCATGTAGATTGATATCCAAAACTAGCTGACCCATTTGATTGTAGTCGCTCAATATTTCATGTAATCGTCTTTGTGTTTTCTTATGAATGTGTAGTCTTTAAAGAGGTAAGACATTATTAGTAAATTGTTATATCCCTCAGAAATGAAGTGCTCTATAGATAATAATCCAAATTAAAAATTTTTTATTTGATAATCCTTTTAATAAGTTATGAGAAATAATGTGTTCTCATCATCTATAAAGGATTATTATTCTTTTAATGTGGTCACAAAACTTGCTCAGGCAGTCTCTACAATGTCATGAGTTTACTGTTACATCCTAAGGAGTGCACTGAACTTGATGAACAACATTTAAAATATATTTTAGTTACATAAACTTCTTAAATAGTAGCAAAATAAGTAAAATGATATTCATGAGTTCATTGTCTTTAGACATAAATCTTTGTTGTTGTTATCACAATCATAGAACTTTCTAGATGTCCTCTGATGCATTTATTTTATATAATTTATTATAAAATAAGTACCAATTTGAATTATTTAAAGATATATTTCCATACCAGTCTGTATATGGCACTTTTGAATTATACCATACTTATGGTAAATAATGAGTTGTTCAAACTTGATGGTAGCATATGAAAAAATTCTTGCAGGGATAGTAAATCTGGTTATTAGAAGTCATTGTTTGGAGTGAGATACTGGCATGGATAGAGTTTTTATCTGAAGTCAATGCCCTTATATAATTAGGCTTTCAAATTTCCAAAAAGAAGGTGCCATTTATAACCTTAGTATGTTGTGCTTTGAATGTATTTATGTGCATGTTAACATTTTATTGTTTCCCTTGCAGGAAAGAAAGCCCACTGGCCTGGGGTTGGTCTCTTTCTACAAAACACCTTCATTTTCATAGGGTCATTGGTGTATAAATTTGGAAGGTCAGAAGATCTCTGGGGTTGATTATTCATGTCTCATTTTGTAACATACCTACATATATTCCCAAGTCTGATGTTATCCTCTTCACCAGAAGCAGAAGAGACGTTTATATTCCAGCCGCACTTTTCTCTGGTAAATCACATTACTTTTGAATATTATCTTTGACAAAAAAAATGTTTATACTCATAGCTTACTTTGTCTGTTGAAGATTGTTCAACACGAGGATTGTGATCATCAGTAGTCTTTCGTCTTTATGAAATTGAAGTATTATAAATTGTGGTTGTTAATAATTACTTTCTTTGGATTCAGTTTCCTTTGATTTATTTTAACAGCTTCTTAAGTTGGTCCATTGTGGCTTTTTCTTTGTCTGTAAATATCACAAAAACATTAATTTTAAAAAATAAGCATAGTTGTAATCCGTAATAATTTGTATGTTTTAGGTATTAAATTTATTTTTTACAATTTTCTTGTTTTTCAAAATAATAAGATCTCTTCATGTTTCATTTTCCAAAAGCAATTGAAGATTTCTCTATTTGATATTATTAATTAACTATTCGTTTTGTGTAAAAAAAAGTGTGTTTTGAATGTGTTCGTGATTAAACATTTTTTTCAACTTAATCTTTTCCATCTCCCACTTCATCTTAACGTGTTAATGCCAATTGTAAAATTGTTGGTTCAGGGAATTCGTTTTAGTGATCTGAGATGGTTGATTGATTATATATAATATTGGGTAAGCAAAGTATTAGTGTTTAAGCTGCCATCACATGGGCAGTATAAACATTAATACTTTGACATTGGGATGCAATTGTTCGAACACACTGGAACTTTGAATTATGTGTGGTTGTATCTCATTACTTCTTGGGCAAATTGCTGAAATGCTGGTTTGACGAAAGTGTCCAGGTGACAGGGTGAAATGTAACATTTTCCATTGTGGGGTTGCTTAGTCAATGCTTTCACAATGGATTTAGGTGTTTGAACAGCAAAAATATTTTTAATAGGTTTTGTATAATTTTTGTGAAGAAAAAATGCAGATGATTTGGCACTTATGAGGGGCAATTCCCTGAGAATTTAAGTAGAGTTAGAGATTTTTAAATGCTAAATTGACAGCCTATTATTGCTACAGATCAGAATGCCTAAGGATTGATGGGGTATTGAGAGGCCCTGAGTACATAAGCATATTTTCTAACAGTATATTTATGGCCCAATATTTTGATGTAGCTTAAAGTTATAGCAAAGTGAATAAGAGGTATTGATAGCATTCAAGGTAGATTTTGGCAGCTTTCAGGAGTGGCAGTGATGTCATTTGGGATTCAAGAATTTTTCTCGGGTTTCCCACCGGGTCAGGTTGATGAAGTGCACCGACGTTTCGAAGGCTGACTCTGCCATCGTCTTCAGGGTGAAGACGATGGCAGAGTCAGCCTTCGAAACGTCGGTGCACTTCATCAACCTGACCCGGTGGGAAACCCGAGAAAAATTCTTGAATACCATACGCCGGGAAAACCTGAGATCCTTCATTTGGGATGTTTTTGCCCATTTCCACATTTGCATCATCAAGGGCACTGTGTAAGTTCCTGATGATGTTCAGAATACAATGGACATGGAAGCTTGGCCAGAGAGGCATACTGAATGGGAGTACAGTAGCTCTCAATTGGTAGTAGTAGCCATCAATATCAATCATCGACACTGCAAAGTTCTACTTTCAAAACATTGTTCAAGAGTCTAGTGTTTTATGTGGTTTCAAAGGTCATGACAGCAGTTGGAATGCTTATGCCAGAGCATAAAATATCTAGCACCAAATAAAATATGCTCTGCAAAGGCAGTGTTGGCACATTTGTCAAGGCGTGTTCATTTTTTTCATCACTAGTGTCATGAAAATATATATTAAATGTTTTTTTAGAGAATAATACAGTTTTGCAATTGAAAGTTGGGTAACCCTTCCTTCACATATGATTTCTCCAGAGTGCCCGTGTATGTGCTGTTTGATTTGGTGAAAACTGATGAAATCATTTATGTATTCCACTCGGTTGTGAATGGTT
This sequence comes from Hetaerina titia, assembly GCA_037158775.1. Taxonomy (NCBI): domain Eukaryota; kingdom Metazoa; phylum Arthropoda; class Insecta; order Odonata; family Calopterygidae; genus Hetaerina; species Hetaerina titia. The sequence goes on along the minus strand of CM073770.1, from coordinate 24,548,576 downwards.
TAACCACATTTATCTAAACCTAACCCTAAGTTTAACCCCCTCTTAATACTCCTACCTTTAATCTAAGCTCTCTTGAGGTGTATAATGGCAGTAAATCCACATTCTTTGTTACTAATAGTTTTAGTGTAGCATTGTCGGCTATAAGTGACTCTTATATTTGAGTTTATTGTTCAAAATTTGCAGGAGGACTAGGAAATAGCCAGAATGGCAATCGCCGAATGGCCATGGGCATAATATTCGTCCAATCTTGGATAGTCACAATCATGTTATTCGTGCATCAATGAAAACATAGAAACAGTGGGTTAACTTTGTTTTAAAAATATGGGAATGCATTTTTAAATTGAACATTTATTGAAAATCATCAAAGTTATTTTTATGCTGAGATTTTGCGGCAGAGTATGGCTAAAAAAATGAAGGTTCTGGCATTTGCATTCAAATTAGTGATAAATGTATGTTAAAGAATGTGGAAATTGCTGAAGGGAGGAATTTGGAATCACTGCCAACTGAAGAGATGACAGGAATGTGGCAAAGAGGAACTACAAAAAGCCATTTATAGTAACTAAAATCTGCAACATGGAATTGCAAAGTGGCCAGAACTAGACGAGTTAAACAGCTTGATATATGAGCACAGAAGATTGGGAATTTTAGTTTCCTCAAAAATGACTATTCAACAAGCAAGAGTGATTGCTACTAAGAGAGATATAGCTGATTTTCCAGAATCAACATGGTGTTTCAGATTTCTGAAGAGAAATTATCTGCATATGAGGACTTAAAATAACCCAAAATATGTCAATTGAATATGAGGGCAAGATTATCAAGTTGCATAAATTTTTCTTTAATGCTGGAAAAAGAAAACAATTTTGAAATTTCACAAATAGTGAGCATGAATGAGGTGAAGGTAGATTTCTAGGTTTGGAGACGGGCAATGAAAAAGTACCTAGCTGCAAAATTTCCGATTTACATTTCTGGACTCATAAGTAACTATAAAATTATGGAAATTCCTGAAAAATGTAACTTTTTTCTTAAAAATATGCATAAAAAATGGATTGCATCGTATGTGCAAGTGCATCCTTACTTCTACACCGTCAAATGCAGTGTGTACCAAAACCTCATTCAATGATTATTAAGCATATGCCATCCAATGCATATATATGGTTTTATCCTACAAAAAGTAGATTTGAGCTTTTTATCTTTTAAAAATAATCTTTACTTTCATTTGGTTTAAAAAATTCCTGTGTTCCATGACTTTCTGTTTCAGTACTGTTGAGTTTTCCATCACGGCCTGTTGCTTTGTTGGAAATATCTTTTGTCTGATGATCTGTGCCAGTGGCTCAACAGTATTCGAGCAATCTGACACTCATTTTTTAATTGGAATAATCACAAAGGATAGTAGAACCTTAAATAGGAGAGAGCGGGAGAGGTCAGAACTCCTCATTTAGTTTAACTATTTACCAGAGAGGACAGGATTGGTAGTTATTTATTTATTTAACGACTTAATTGGGGTGATATTGAGACATCACAGTCCCTTCTTCCACCTAACCCTTATATATAACGAGTAAGAGTATTACATATACATCCATGCCCTAGGTGGAGGAAAGCCCATCTAAATAAAACAGTTTCTGGCGTAACTTGGTGGAAAATCTTCATACTGACTTTTGATAATCAAACCACTTTACTTTTCCACATAAACTTTTTAATTTTTACTACCCAGGTTTCGTTATAACATAACATCATCAGGTAAAAATAAACAAGTCCAACACCGTATATATACATATCTCTGGGCGGAGGGGAAGAGGAGGGAGGAAAGAAAGGATTGGTTGAGCTATGAAGAGGGGAGCTAAAAGTCTATGGTTTGAGGTGGATAATATTATATATATATTATATATATATATATAAAAAAAACCATAAACACAGTAATCAACCCGAAGGTCGGTTTAGTAGGTGATGGTAGAGCTCACCCATGTACCAAGCCCGACGGCATGTGAATATTCACACATCAGGGTAGGGGGGCCAGTTCCTTTCCCTGTGCCGGTTATGGTTTCCCAGGGAGATCTGGTACCCGAATAATCAACTAGCTTGGGTGGAGCTCCAGGTGCCCAAAGTGCCTTGCCCGGGAATCGAACCCGGGACCCTCCGGTCAGCAGTCCAACGCTCTAACCGCTAGACCACCGCAACCCACATTATATATATTATAATATAATATTATATATTTTGCAACATTGTATTGACCATATCCTTCCAGCTAATTATATAATATTATCCGCCTCAAACCATAGACTTTTAGCCCCCCTCTTCATAGCTCAACCAATCCTTTCTTTCCTCCCTCCTCTTCCCCTCCGCCCAGAGATATGTATATATATGGTGTTGGACTTGTTTATTTTTACCTGATGATGTTATGTTATAACGAAACCTGGGTAGTAAAAATGAAAAAGTTTATGTGGAAAAGTAAAGTGGTTTGATTATTAAAAGTCAAAGCCCATCTAGACAGGACTCGAACTTGCAACATCTGGATTGGCAGGCGAGGGTGTTGGGGCCAGCAAAGTGGTTTGGTTGTAATTAGGTGGTTAACCAAATTGAGGAAGTGCATTTGTGATGAAAAAATGGTAGCACTCAGTCTTTTGTGGTCCGCCACAAACATTATCTTAATTCTATTCTTCAACTTTCAAAGTATGTTGAAAATTAAAAAAATTGGTAGTCTCTCTTTCAGGGCAGAAAAGTTGTGTTCATTTCCTCCATAATAGAAAACAAAAACAAATCATATTCTTCTTGAATCATAACAACCAATTTTTTTAGCTTTAATGCTCTTTTAATGAGCATGGGGGCACCCCAAATCAGAGACTTCCATAAATGTGCTCGTTATATTTTTATCATCACAACATAGGCTCGTCTTGTTTTGCGAGGTAAGTAATCATGTTCAACCACTGTCAAAGAGTAAAAGTTCTGATCAAGGTTAAATTGACTCTCATGATTCCAATACACAAGAGAAATGACTAAATTAGGAATAATTATGTGGGTGGTCTGAAAAGTTTCCAACCTAACAAAGATACAAGACATTTTTTCTGAAATTTTTGAGGTCGGAAACTTTTCAGACCACCCATGTATGTAAGTGGAGGTGGATTCCATTCCCCCCTTTCCTGAAATATGAATTGATTCCTCATATTCTGCTACACCCCCTTCTGGTACCTGTTGTGTCCTTTTGGAACCCACTCCAATTCCATGGTCTCCTTATTGTTGCATTTTGATTCGCCACCCTATTGTTGTATTGTGATCTCTTCCTCCCTTACCCTGAAACCACCAACTTCTCAAAATGCCCTATTCTCTTGCCATGATGATGACATTGGAAGGGCCAAAGCCAAACTGAAACGAAATGCACCAGTTCCTTCTGCTTCAGTCAGTTTTGGTTTTGGATGCATGCTATGCACCATCTGCTCTCCCCATGTACATCTTCTAGGGGTTCATGAAAAGAGGTATTGCACTGCTTGAAACTTATGGTTTGTGCTTAATAGCTTGACTGTTATGATGAGCATCTTAATGAAAATGTTGGCTGACAATTTCATGGACGTTTGCTCACATGTAAAAATGCATAATACAGTTAAATTCAGTGGTGATTAAGGAGCATAGCATTTTTTACTATTGTAATAGCATTAAGCAGCTTAGCTCATGTTTGCCATTTTATCACACACAGTTTTTATGTTAGTAAGGAAATTGATTTTCACAGTCCTAGCAGTTGAAAATATTTGTATTTGTGCATCTTGTTTGAGTTACAAATAAGTTATATATAATAATACAAACAAAATATTATTTATAAAACTTGAATACACATTTTCTGTATTTGCCTCCTAGATATCTGGTCCCTTACACTAATGCATCATGGGATACGCCCATTGGCAGAAGAAGAATGAAACCATTCAGGTTTAATACTAGCATTCCCCACAGAAGATTAATATTCTCCAGAAAAAGAATTTGTGAATAAAATTGTTTTTTATTTCAAAGCATATCCAACATCTGAAATATGAATTGGAGTCTGCGAAGGAGCATTGTGCAGTTCTAAACAAATATGGGATGATCTTGGAATATCAACTCGGATGCTGTTCCATAATGTTCAAATATGATTACCTGAAATGAAGGAAACAAGTGATTTCAATTAAATTGTCTTGTACAAGTACTTGTATAGCCATTTTCTCTATCCTTGAGCAGATGAAATCCTTTGACACCTTACCTCATTTGTACCACTCTTGAGGAGAGGGGCTGGGATGTAGAGGGTTTTTGGTGGACCAGCACTGAAGTATCGTCCCAAGTGAAAGCCATTGACAAACGCAATCCCTTTGCCCCAGTGACTGAAGTCGAGCCATGTGTCTGCTGGTTCACCCTCAACCTCAAACAGTCCTCGCTGGAGGATTGGCCCAGTTGTTGGCATGGCACTCATCTGCCTCCACCTGCTGAGCCTGGAAACAAAATTTTTATCAGTTCATCTGTTGAAGCATTTAAATTTGAAACCACCATATTTCCTCTTCATTGGCAAGCAGAGACCTTTAAAAGCAGACTGGAAGTTGGATCTATTGAGAAGTTTCCAAGGTGTTTCTTATTTGTTTGGACAGCAATGATTACCACAAGTATAACAGCAAAACACACAAACTACCTTTGGATAGTTCACAGCTGGGAAATTGTGATTGAAGAGTGAAGGAGACATTTTACTTGTAGCTAGTTTGACCTCATGTCAAATATGGTGCTAGCATTGGAGAAATATTTTTTAAAAATCTAATACTGAGGAGCAGAATACAGAAAATAGTCACTTGGTTTCTGAATTCCTGAAGTGAAAGAAAATCATCAAAGAGTTTATCTAAAATTTAAGGTGGCCACTCGGTTGTAAAAAGTGCAAGTTGATTAATTTCAAAGAAATTTGGGAAAACAGGAAAATTTTACAAGAAGTCAGGAATATGATATGCTAATCAGGAATTCCCAGTTTGAAAAATGTTGCTTTAAATTTGGGACCATTACATACTTGGTATAGGCCACCACTACTAACTAATAATATTACTATATTTTAACATACCAATTAACACTATGTTTAAATTTAAAGTCCATGACTATTTACAGAGTAAGCTATTCTACTCTACGGATGACTATCTAAAGCCACAATGTTTATTTGTATAATGCCTCTTTTGTGTGTGTCCCATATTTGTACATTCAAATCACTGAATACATTATTATTGTTCCAATTGTCACGGCGATTCCTTCAAACGTCTGCCCTCCAGATGTTGTTAGTATTTAATTTATTTTTTATGTAAATTCTGAAATCCCTAGTGAATGCACTTACCCTCTCACCCACTCTGATTTGAACTGCAAGGCAGTCACTTCCCATCCCGTCTGCTCCACACCATCTAGGGTTACTGGTCCTTCCCATAGGCCCTTCTTCTGCACAAAATCCTGTGGGCCGCCATAGTTGACACGACCTGCATTCTCCACTAGAATGTCCATTATGTGCTCCCCGGCATCCTCTTCTTTAAATGGAAACTCTCTATTCCTGTTATATTGAATTAGATGCCAAGGACAGTTAGTTCAAATGCTCACATATCTATGTGAGTAAATATATTTTTTTTAATAATATGTACAGCTATCACCTGGCATTTGCTTTCTAGCTACATGGTTACGGATTAGCACATTTTAGGGAGCATGGAAGTGGTGGGTGACATTTGTTTCAGTGGTGAAAAATCAGCACAATGAGCAGAGCATATAAAATATCATTACTTACTATGACGTTCTTGAGCAGTATGCACTCCCAAAGAAGTGATTCTCCCTTTCACTAAATTATTCAAAATGTAGGTCTTCACTCGGGCAACATTTGCATAAAATGAATTTACTGAAATAAAAATCTGACGTGTGGCAAAGTAAGATAGCTGGGTAAGGGCCTAGCCATATTGACACACCAGTTCCCAATACATCAAAGAAGTTAATCAATGCTGTCCTAGATGGAGGATGGGGAGGGGGGACCCCTCTATGACCTATACCCCGGTGTTCCCTACCTGCATGTGGGGGGAAGGTTGAACATGGATGGTGCAAGGGAGCAAGAGTTCTCCTGTCAAAACACCCTCACACCAATGAATTTCTCCATCAAAGAAGATAATCACACTTAAACCCATAAGTGCTTCATGAAAATCATCAGCATATCATTTAGCTGCCTTAAGCTTATCAAGTTGATGTCACTATACTGGCATCTTATACAGTATCTCTATCTTAGAGCTACTTTTGCCTCTTGTAATAATTAGTCGTTGAAATACCTTTATGTATTTTAAGAGAGGTTGATTTACTCAACCCAACTCTAGTACAGAGTTCTTTTCCTTTCGGTCCATTTCACCTCCATCATCAACTCCCTCCTCCTTGCGAAAGGCTCTTAGCCTAGTGCAATTCTTCTCCTTATGACTCTACTACTTTGACCATATTGGTCCAAAACACTTCCAAGATACATAAACTGTTCTGCCTGCTCTATTTTTCCCTCTTATTTTAATGTTTAGCTTGGCCTTTTTCTTTCTGGCAAATTGCATAACCTTTGTTTTATTAATATTGATTCTCATCCCAATATCTATCACACTGAATTTCAAATTCACTCAGCAATGCTTGCAACCCCTTGGCAGACTGACAAACCAAAGCCTGGTCATCAGCAAACCTAATTGATTTTATGAATTCCCTTCTGACTTTCATTCCTACCTCCAGGTCTTCCCATGCTTCTTTAAGTGTTTCCTCCACATGTACATTGAACAGCACCAGTGATAATAGGCAACCCTGCCTTAAACCTCTTCCTAAAATAAGAATAGATTGGAGGGACAGGAGGCTAATCCGCAACCTGTACATCTCAGACTGCTCAAGTGGGAGTGGGGAACAGGGAGTCCAGATGACCACTGCATATCTTGACTCTCCACTCGCGCCTGAGCAGTCTGAGACCGACAGGTTGTGGATTAGCCTCCTGCCCCTTCAATCCATTCCTATTTTCTGCAATACACACATTAGTTTTTCCCAATTCACCCTATAAAATGTTTTTTCAAAATCTACAAAACAGGCAAATACATCCTGATTGTATTCTATATTCCAATCGATTAGTGATCTCATTACTGCAATGGCATCATGCGTACCTCTCCCCTACCTAAACCCAAACTGATCATCCCCTAAGTAATCATTTTCCCTACTCTCAATCCTTTTGTTGGTGATTCTGAGAATAACTTTAGCTGCATGGTATATCAAACTTATTGTTCTGTAGTTCTCACATGATGTAGCCTTTACCTTTTTTGGAATCGGAACTAACACTGATCTCACAAAGTCTTCCAGCCATATTCCTTCCTCATAGATACTATGAATCAGTCCATATAGTCTTCTTCCCACATTTTCCTAATCATTTCTATAGTTCCGTAGGAATGTTGTCTCCCCCCTCATGGCCTTAATTGGTGTTATCTTTCATAATGCCCTTTCTATCTCATCTTCGTGTGTGCCTGGACCTAAGCTATCTTCTTCTACGTCATGTCTCTTTTCAATGTCTAACCTTGTTGGCCTAAGTTCTTTACCATACAGTTCTTCTATATATTCCTTCCATCTCTCTTGAATATTTTCTGTGTCAACTATTATCTTACCCGACTTATCTCTAACTGTTACCACAGATCTTCCCTTCTTACCTCCCGATAGTGATATAACCTTGCTGTACAGCGCACCAATTTCACCCTTCCTCTGCAAACCTTCCATTTCCTCGCACTGCATCTTCCACCATGCTTCTTTGGCTTTATTTGTTGCCAGTCTCAATGATTATAAATGTATTAACCACGTGTAAAGTTGAAAAAATTGCGTTAAAAGAGAGGTACTTTTTTATTATTAATGTTTAATGTGACTTACCCATTTGGCCAGAATCCAAATCCATGTAAGTCATTAATATTTGTTGGACTCGCTGTTTTTTGCTGATTATCCAGAAGCATCAGTGCAATGTCTCTGACGTGTCCTGATATCTTTAAAGTAGAGTTGGCAGACAGGACAACATTTTTCCGGTAATTTACGTAGCCATAACTCTGACCATTTCCATTGTTTATGGGGAAGGACTCCATTGACTGCACTGTATTTAGAACAGTTTTGTCTTCTTCCCCCTCAAATATGAGAAAAAAGCCGAGTAGACAATTAAATAAAGAATATCGACCCATCTATAGCCAGCAAACATATCCTTCATGAAGGGCATAGATGCTTTTGGTGCATGCTTACAATGTTATTTAAAATATCATCCATATTCATATACTGGTAGAATTTTATTGGTTTATATGCAAATTTCCTGCTTTCCTGAGGTTTATCTGGTGTTTTTGTTTGTACTTTGTTATACTTGGCCACAATTCTTTCCACAATCCTGTATTTCTCAGTATAATCTCCAGCCTCATTCAATGGTGCATCATAATCTGGAAGCACAATAAGTGATGACATGTAAATAATGGTTGAGAGATGTTTATTTGACTGCCCTCCCAGCAATAATTATTTGAAAATGTGCCAATTTCTTTTTGAAATTTATGCCAGTGCTATCATATTGGGCTGAATCAGAACTTTTGGCATTGTAAGGTGGAGGGAAGCAGGGAAGTCCCAGATGGTTATGTGACCTGGAATGAAGTTGTTGAGTTATATTGCAGGTTGTGCATGAGAGAGTGGATGGAGTGATGGAGATCTGCAGTGGGATTGGTAAATGACAGTGGATTTATCCACAAATCCACACCAATAGCTTGCAATAGATCCGAATATAAAACATATCCCATCTTCAACCTACCTTGCCTACCCACTCAACTTACCAAATTCTCTCCCATGACACATTACTCCCTCATGCACATCCTGCAATATAAGCCATTAACTCAACTGCAAACTCTGTCCCTGTTCTCTCTCCCTCTAACCTCTCACCTAGCAAAGACAACTTTCAACCATTTGCTGACACATATTGTTCACATGTATGCAGCTCTTGTATGTGTGAGTTGGGTATAGAGAGGTTCAAGGTGGGCTTTAATGGCTTGCACACAATGGTACAATGAGGCTTTTCTGGGTGAGGGGGTCCCTGTTCTTTGGGGAGGTGCCACACTGGGAGGGGGGAAGTGGCTCTCTCTGTCATGGCATCATAGATTTTGACCATATAATTCAAGCTAGACCGCAATGCCCCATTCCCTTTGACCCCTTAACCTCTCCCATTTGGGACATGGTTGCTTGCCTTGGAGGAGGTCCATTTGGTGGAATCACCAGAACAGAACTACTCGATTACTCACCATGTCTCCTTAGTTTATCATTTCTGCTACTGATTAAGTTTCAAACAAACATCCTATCCAAGCCATCATATCCTGTAAGTGCAGATTCATTCAAAATCTTGTGGAAGATTTCAGTTTCTTTATATGACACTCACCATAACTTGATGTGTCCGGAGCATAATAAGGGAAGTCATCCATGACATTGGCTCCATTCATGAAGCCAAAGGTTGTCCCTCCATGAAACATGTACAAATTGATGGAAGAGTTGTATGACAATACTTTTTCCACATTTTCTTCAAATACTGAAATAAGGAAATGGATGTTATTTTATTATATGTATATTTCTCGTTTATATATATGTAACTCGTTTGAGAATTAGAATATTTTAAGGAGGCAATGGAAAGTTAAAATGAAGCTCCTTCATGGCAGAGTAAGGGCCTATAGGAAGGAGGATCCACATCGAGATACCTCTCGACTCATATATTCCCTATAGCCTCACCACCCGATGACTTTCTCCCCATGGAGTGGTGAGGGAAAAAAGTCAAGATGCAACATATCTGGGGTCAGTTGGTTTCTCCAGTAACCAAACACACTTCACTATCCAACCCTAACAATCAGCTCCCATGGCAAATAGAGTAATCAGCACAGCAATTTGCAGCCCTGTTGCCCTCCCCTCACATTTCACTGTGAGAGAATGATGCATCATTGTCTGCACCTTAAGTCCTTTTTCCCTGATGCAGGCTCTTGTTTCATGCACTCCGTAGCATTCCAGTGATGTTTTAAGGATCCGTTTGGCAGAAAAGGACATGAGTCTGATGCTTCAAATAGACTTAAATATTTGGCTCCAAGAGTATTTAATTATTTTACAGGTAGTCTTTAAAATTTGGTTATTGGCTGTTCATTCTAACATGATATGAGAAAGTTAAGTTAGTATGCAGGCACTTATAATATCTCATTTTCTTTCATTGGCATTATTTTGACATACTATAGAATTTTGATTACATTTTGTTCCTCTTTATTTATGACTGACTTTGATATTCTCCTTTTGAAAAAGTAAATCCTGCCAGAGGATTTAAATGAATCATTGAGACACGTCTTGCAGGCCTGTACTTTGAAAGCCAAATGGACTTGAATGCAATCAAGCGTCAACACGAAAATAGACTCTGAGAATGAGAAAAATTACAATTTTGGGGACTACAATTGTGAGCACCTGGTCTCATGGCATGAGCCATTCAAAATTTTCAGCATTCGGCTGACACAAATGATGACATATTTGCACATGGTCCAGGAAATGTCTTGAACATGGCCCAGGAAGAAAGCTGTAATGATTGCTGAAGAAGCATGGAAACAAAAAAGCAATTCACTTCTAGTTTCCTGAAAGATGGAAGACTGCTTTGCGTTGCTTCTTATTCTATGTGCAAAGGAAGACATCCATCATCTGAAGCAATAATAGTTCCATATTTGTAAAACATCTTGCTTAAAATTTCCCCTTTGCTATCAGTAATTCCATACTCTACAACTATAGTTCAATATTTCAAACAGTAAAACTACCATGGTGTTTGCTAGCAGTGAACATTAAGGCACGTAGATGAACTAATTTGCTAATATGTTTTAGATAATTTTGACAGGATTTGAAGGAATTAAAATTAGACACTTAAGTTTCCCCTCATTTGAATCACTTCTCTGCACATCCCTACTAACCTTGTGGTGTCAGTCCGATCTGATGGGAGCCCTCCATCCAATGATCAAACCATCCACTCCAGAATTCCATGACTATAAGAGCTCTGTCTGGCTGCAGTTTTTTCAAAGCTTTCAGTTGCATAATTGGATTATTATTGAAATTTGCTGTTTGCAGAACTACAACATTAGAACACATACATTAACTGATATTGATTCAAGTGTGGAGAAGAGTGAAGTGTTCAAAGACTGAGATAAATTTTTACACTCACCTCCAGGAAGTGATCCAATATTACCACTGGTTAAAGGTGAATCAGCTGTGAAGAAAAGCTCTTCCAGGCCAGTATCTTCAAAAGTCTTTTTAATGAATTCCAAGTAATTTTTGTCACGAGGCTCACTAATTGGACCAAAACCTCCATACTCATTTTCAATCTGAGGAATAAAAAGTCTTCAAATGGAAATGTGTACATGCATGCATTTTAGAAAGAATATTTACTTTGAAAAAATAGCTGTGGGAAATTTGGCTAACCATTATTCCCTGAGTATCTTGTCCACTATTCAGAGGCCAGGAATAAGCAAACAGTGAAGCCGGCGCAAGATGATAGCCAAAGTACAACATAACCAAAACTGTCTTTAAAATTCCCCTTGACTAATTGAAACCCTAAAATTCATCAAGTATAAAAAATTGCTAGAAGAGAAAATTGGGTGAAAACCAGCCATTCCTGCAGGTAAGGTTTCCTGCATAATTACAATGGTGGTGGCACTTGTGTATCATAGATAGGTTTGGCTTATCGCACCAAAACTATTCAAGCCCACCTTAACTTTAAATTTTCGTGTTAAACTCATGGTTAACTTTAACCTCTGGTTAAGGCCCAAACTCAAGTTTATATCTTCTGTTTAACTTCTGAACCGACCATTAAACGACTAAATAACTGACATATAATGTTACTATGTTTACAGTGTTCACGTTCACTAATGAGTAATTTTATTTGTTTATTTATGGGGTTCACATTAATTCATGATTAAATTTACTGAGACATCGTCAAACTGGGCTTTAGAGTGAGGGTGATGGATACGGAAAGAGAATGAAAAGAAAATATAGGCAACAAGGTTCTCACAATAGGAAGCTTAACACAAACATTTAGTCATGGATAGAAAACTGCCATTGGGGGTATTAGAACATTCACCCATCTAGGAAGTGTTTTCAATGAAGATAGGCAAAGTAGCTCATCCAAAGAGGATTGAATTAGGCACATTAAAGAGGAGAGAGTTAATGACAGGGACATCAAGCAAGCATGTGAATACACTATTAGTGAAAACTTTGATAATAGTATATTTATTTGTCCATGGATTTGCTGTTTCGTACAAATATTGGGGGATTAAGCTATACACTTTAAAACTTGTCATTGAGGCAAGAGATAAAATTTAATTGGATACTTTTGAAATGGTCTGGAGAAAAATGGAAAAGAGTGAAATTAGAAAGAAATGGACACAAATGAAGAAGTTCTCCACAAGATAAGGGGAGGGAGAAGGTTATAAGGAGAAATTCAAAGAAGTTTGGAAATGTAGATGTGGCTGTACATTTAGTAGAAGTGGAATGTTTAAGATCATCATAATTGGAGGAGAGAATATTGGGACATTTAGGCTGAGGGGAAAGAGGTTGCATGTGCTGGATGAAAATAGATATATAGAAATGATAAATGGCTTACTGTAACCATGGCTTAGAATTGTAGTAATGTACAAATGTATCAGCATGATCAGAACTTAGTACCAGTACCCATCAATATGTGGTAATGCATAATGAAATTGTTATTCTCATTTTTTTAATCTATGGCATGTGTAACTCCGCAATGATTTAAAAAAGAGTAAAGTTTTTAAAATCATCATAGTTTTCTCATCCTGTTAGTTCAAATTTTCAGCATACATACCTGTATATAATACACCAACAATATATGAAAAACAATCCCCTTAGAATATCACATTAGATTACTTCAATTGTTTTATAAATAAAACTGAATTATTTTAGTAAACATACATGAATGCATTAAAATTTTGAAAATAATATATGAAATTTTAATAACAATGGATACGCTAAAATATTTGTAGCGTGAAATATGCTAAGCTTACCTGAAAAGCAATTATTGGCCCTCCTAGGGAGAACTGCAAATCGGATAATTGAGGAAGCAGCATGTCAAAGTATATTTTCACCCTGCTGGTAAACTGTGGATCTGATGTTCGAACCTTGATGTCAGGTGTTCTCAGCAACCAGCTACGTGTTTAAAAATGACAATGGTCATTTGCATATTTTTCTTCACAGTGAATAAGAATTGTTCATCTTAGGATCAAAAATCTATCCTGCCATTGCTAAAATGCTCTTTAGAAAGCATTTTTTGAGATAAATTTTAGGCAATTAATTTTAATTCAAAGGTGGGGCTGTTCTTACCTTGGCAGCCCTCCAAAATCCCACTCAGCACAAATATATGGACCTGGACGAAGTATAACAAACAGATCCTCCTCCTGAGCTAGCAGAATAAATTTACGTACATCCAAGAACATTGAGAAGTCACGATTGCCATCACCAAAATCAAATACATCTCTTTCAGGTTCATGAAGATTCCATGGTATGTATCTGTAATAAAAAAGGCTCAATTAAATTGAAGTAGAAAAATAGGAAATGCAAGTATGTATTTTTCTATGGTGCAATTTGAACACAAGAATTTTTTATAAAAACTATCAGCCACATCCATTTTCTATCCAACAACGTTAAAAGGCATGATTCTGTGCATCGGAACTATTTCAGCTATATATATTTGACATTTCAGGAAAAATAACATGGGCAAATGATTCGTTTATCAAAACAGAAGGGGGATTCTTGCTAGATCATAGCAAAGAAACATTATTTTAATTCTACCCATGGATAAATGAAAACATGATATAGGGAAACTGGCATGATTAGACCATTGTGGGATTGTGGTTTGATTAGGATTATGAGAACTAATGAAATGTGACTTAAAACATTCCACAAGAGACGAGTGAGAAAGGTAAGAATTACTAATTGAATCTGTAAGGATGGAAAGAGTGGGATAATTTTTCCCATCGTGCAATTACAGTTTTCTTAGGCTGATTTTGATTTATTCATAGCATGAGAGATATTATTATCATTGGTATTCTTTGTATTACTGAATTATTTTTTATACTGCTTTTTGATATAACCATATGAAGTACAAGGCTAATAGCCACCACATGATTTTATTGATATATGCAAGTTTTAAAGAATTGAAAAAAAATATTACACTTCATTCATGACCGAGTCTTAATCTTGTTGTGGATTGTCTTTGATAATTTGGGAAAAAGTTAGATTTACAAAAAATAAATATTTCAGAAGAAAAAATGCAGAGTCAAGTATGAGGATCACATGTCTTCTATTAAGCATTTATCATTTAAAAACATTTTAATGTAAAGTGGTAATTTTTACACTTTTAGTGAAAGAAGATAGTATTTTTACAACTTATTATTTATATTATAAAGAAATATAACCCTTGAAATCTCAATCAAATTAATGAAAAACATTTTTTTTGGTTTCCAACAATTAAAATTAAAGGTAATAGGGTGCTTGACCAAATGGGTACCATGAAGGAAATTCCTTCAATTGGTTAGGAAAATAAATAGGGCCACATTTAAAAGGGCCCCAGTACACAACGTACACAGTGTTAATCAAATTAAAGCATTATAGTTGGAATATTTAAACCTCTTCCAAATAGTCTGATGATCAATACTTGGACCAGGGCATGGATTAGCATGGATTCTTACGTTTCCAAAGTGTTAAAACCAGCTGCTCGCAATTTTCTCATTCGATCTTGCCAAAGACTTGGATGCACTCTAAAATAATGGATGCTTCCACTAAATATGGTCAATTCCTTTCCATTGAGTAAGAATCCACTAGCTGGAGCTTCCAGAGCACTGCTAATTCCTTCAGATGTGTAATACTCATACAATGTAGGCAGTGACTGACCACAGGTGACCTTATGGAAGAATGACAAGTGAATGGAGTTTAAAATAGTGCAAGCAGAAACATCACAAAAATTGAATCACACAATATGGCTAATTATTATGGCATTAACATATAGTATAGTTCGTTGTAAATCATGGTAGTTTTAGCCTGGCGTTTCTGCTCAAAATATACAGTTTCCGGTGTTGGTTTAATGACAAAACAGCATCCACTGCAGCGGTGATCCCTTAACTCAAGAGATCTCTTCCCCATCACTCTTGAAGAACATTACAGAAAAACAGGTTGAAAATCCTGCTAAAACTATCTTCCTTTAAAATGCCTCCTTCTTCCCGATCAAAAATCAATGTTTTTCAAAAATAAAATCTTAAAACAAAGTTACATGCATGTTGGTAAAAGAAGTAGACCAACTTCTTCTTTCAGTTTTCACATCTTAGGCACAATTAAGTTTTAGTATTGTGAAATTGTTACTTTTGATATGAATGAATTTAAGTACTTGAAGTGAATCAAAATTAATGAATGGAAAGCACTGAATAATATAAAAAAAGATGAAAAAACGGAATGTTAGAAAAAGTGTGGGTCCTCTTAAACTCTGAAAATCCCAGTCAAGGCAAAAAATTTTTACTCTCTGAAATTGATGCATAGTAATGCATATTAGCGACTGACTCCATCAAAAGTTGCTGTTGCATCATCTCCCTGAGTTTCTTGGAATATAAAGTGTAGGTATTTAGAGAGAAGAATATTTTTTACATATTATTATTTCACAGAGGAGGAATAAGTTACTGCCCTCAAAAGCTGAGTCACATGTCTTCATAATCAACCTTGCACGAATACAAATACCAGCATGACAAGAGACATTTCATAGATGCCACAAATTCTTCAAAACTATTAATGATCTCCCATGGGTGACAATGTATGCTTAAAATCTTTAATGGTTAAAAACAACACTTCTCCAATCTGAGCCCCTAATAATTGCCTCACATGAAATAAATAAATGTACTGATGATGTATCATTTGCGTTCTTTTCCCAAATCAATATGAAACTGGTAGGACTCCCAACTCAACATATAATCCAAGCTGATGTTATCCTTAAGGTCCTTGCTTATAAAAATTTAGTACAAAACACCATCCTACATAGTTGATATTTAAATTACCTACCTGTAAAGTTGCTAAGGTCAACACGAAGGCAGCTTTCAATATACGACACATTTCAATGCATATGTACATAATTATATCCTCGAAAGTCAAGAAGAAAAGTGACACAACTAATCTCCAAGTGAAATGACAAGGCACTGGTTTGCTCGAGTTTCGCTCGCCAGGTGACGCTGTTCGCCCTCTCCAGGGTCTACGCTGAACAATAATGCACGCGAATTAATAATCCTCAAGCGTTAACTATCAAAACTAACTAAATTCACATATGTAGTCTTAATTGTGAAGATAAAAACTATAGAAAATCTTATTTCGGCAATTATTTCTGAAAAAGGAGACAGTGCACTTACTTCAAACATTTTTTGACCTGTCATATCTGAAGTTTATTTACAGACGACGTTAATTATAAACTTTGTGGCTGTTTCTTAAGACTAAATCTTCCTGTTACTGGAAACCTAGGAGATTAACCGTAAAAATTTGAAAAATTATAAAGCTCCTAGGCATCCTGCGGCAATTCTCCCTAAATAGATAGTATTCTTGACATTGGAAGAACATTGTTAGACTTAAGTTAGGGATGTCACATATTTTCTTTCGTCAGTCATTCCGTTCGCCCATGTTATTAATATTTACTCAATTAAAAAAATGATAATTGGCTCTCTGGCCTTGTTAATTGCACATTGACGTTCAGTTTTCTTTTGACTTTTGACATTCGCGTAGAAAGCGGACTGCAATTTGGTTGTCTGCAAAGTTGGTTCTGACTGCCCCTCGCCCGGCTCCTATCCTCCATTTCACTCTTATTTAGGATGTACCGAATTGTTGGCGAAATTTAGAAAACAACAGACATGTTCGTTAATCTTACGGTACGATATCCCCACTACCCACCATGAAAACGTGCGTATGAAGATACGTGCAATCGACGAACAAATCACATTTTTAAAATTAAGACTGACTCATAAATTGAGACCGAGGAGACAAAACATTCGCAATGCCAAAGATAAAACATGTAATTCGTTTTGAATTTATTAACAAAACCTAAGTACTTTACAATGTCACAGTAATTATTTACCCTGGCTATTTGATTGACATACTTCGTTTCGATTGAGCAATAGAGAGGAAAATATAACTGGCTCAACAAATTCCATGAAGAATTTCAATTCCACGTTTCCCGTGAAACGAGTTTATTTACTTCGGCTGAGACGGATACCACCATAGTGCGCGATAATTAAATTGACAAACAAGGGATCGTTGCCCCTATAGAAGATAATATGCCGAGGGGCCGAGTTTGGGTGACATTAAATCACTACGCAGGATGACCGTTTCATGCTGTTTTTTGGAGGATAAACGGAAATTCGAGCGTAAGAAATAGAATTTTAACTTGGTTCAATTTAAATATTAGTACAAAGCATCGCGAGCCCTCCCCCATCCAGGTTTCCCTAAACAGGGGCTTGCTGAAGAGAGAAGAGATATAATAATTGTCCCCTCATCGACTATCTGATAGTGCGATAATCACTTTGACGCCAGCGGAAGAGTTTAGATAACGGATACTAAAGGCTTTTCCCTTTGCTTCCTCTTTTGTAACCTTGTTCCAAGACTACTGCTGGCGAAGAACACCAACCATCACTGCACATCGTCATCTTTCATCATTCGAACTTAACGTTATCACCATGACGGAAAAGAACATACGTAGTTCTTCCACGTAAATTTTATTACACACGACTTATGTTTCGACTTACAAAGTTATCATCAAGTAAAGAACAGAAGACACAGTTTTATCTAGTAGACAGAGAAGAGGAGAGGGGAGGTGTTGTTGAAAGTCGGAGGGGAACAAGTGTGAGATTAAGGGGGGAAGGGGAAAGGGCGGTGGGTATGACGTCAGGGTGGGAGATCGGGGGAGAGGGAGGTTGGGTATGGCGTCAGGGTGGGAGAGGGGTTGTGGAACAGAGTGAGGTCAAGCAGAGGGGAACGGGAGGCATAGGTCAGATCATTAACTAATATGTATTCCCTTCTGAAGGCTGCTTTTGGAAATTTCCAACTGAACCAAGGCATCTAAAAAATTTTCGGGAACCAAGTCTCTGATGTGGTTATTGTCCATGAGGTGCTTGGAAAATTGGGAAGAAGGGTTTCCGTTTTTAAAACGGGTGGTGTTCTTTCACACGTTCACTGAGTTTCCTCCCGGTTTGTCCGATGTAAAATGGCAGAGCACTCGCAACGCAATTTGTAAACTCCACTCTTATCCATGATGGGAATTTTGTCCTTGTTTTTGGATAATAGGTTTCCCAAGTTGCCTTTATTGTAGAAGGCTGGTGTAATTCTGTTTCCTGGGAAGGTTCTGGACACTTTACGGGATGGATTGCCTAGAAAGAGAATTCTTTTCCATTTCTACTTTGGGGATTGGTTTGAAAATTGATACCACTGCTATTTTTTCTAATTTTTTCGACATAATTTGTCAACTAATTCAGGGCGGAAACCGTTGTTTTCAGCTGGTATCATTTTAATTGTGTTGAGTTAATTTTGTGTGTTTTGAGGGGACCAGGGAATGCTGGTTAAGCGGGGGACCATTGCGTTGATAGCAGCTAATTTTAGCGGGAAGTTTAGGAACTGAGCTCCGAGGTGAAGCTAGTTCAGGGCGTGCGGATGGGTTTGACGATCTGAAGTATTGTTCCGAGGGAGGATCGCGGGTCTCTGGTTTGGAGCCGAGTGGAAGGCATAAACCAGGGACTTTGGCGTTTCTGCTCGGACATAGGAGTCTCCTTCCTAGGAGTGCTCCATAGGAGCACTCTTCACGACCTAAGGTCAACCCTCCGATCGTGCAGGACCCTCCTGAACCGATCTGGAGTCCATTACACGACGGAGTCGGCGAGTTAGGTAACGGATAGGATACCCGACCACTGTAGGTCTCTTTTGGGATAGAGGGTAGGCCATTTAGTGGGTCGATAACTTCTGGGGCTAGCGAAGATAATATGATTGTTAAACATGTAAACTTAACCGACAACACTGGCATTGACATAGAAAGACATTTGACATGCACTTCCCCACAAACGCGTCCTAAATTACGGTAAGATACAAATACGGGCGTTATTCAAGACAAAAATAATCTTAATATACTTGTATTAATTTGCAGAAGCCTCAAAAATAAAACAGCGGATCTCGAGCACATAAGCCAGTCATTCGGTTGATATAGGAATAGGCACAGAGAGTGGGCTGTGTAATGACATCAAAGACCAAGAAATTTTCCCAATAGATTTCACAGTTTACCGACACGATAGAGGTACAAGACCCGGAGGAGGGGTTTTCTTGGCTGTGAAAAGTAATCTTGAAAGCAGGCAACTCGCATTTGAAAATAATAACATAGAAAGTGTTTGGTGCACCATACTGCGATCTAATCAACCCAACATTAATTTATGCTCTTTCTATAGACCTCCACACTCAGATTTGCAAACACTTCATACCCTCAATGAACAAATAAATAAATTTACACGCAAAAATAATCAATGCATCAACATAATTGGTGGTGACTTTAACCTCCCTGGTATCGATTGGAACACCATAGCGTTAAATCTAGGACCCGTGATCGCCAATCTTGTAACTCCTTACTAAAATTGGTTCAAAGAAAGTCGCTCCATCAAGCAGTACGCACTCCCACCCGTGGAAAGAACCTATTGGGCTTATTTCTTAAGAACACACCGGAACGCATTAGTAGTGTATCAACTGACGAGGGTTTGAGTGACCATCAATCAGTTATTATCAACCGGAACGTAGAAATAAAAAAGAATGTTAAGGTTGACAATAACTGATTGATGGTCACTCAAACCCTCGTCAGTTGATACACTACTAATGCATTCCGGTGTGCTCGTAAGAAATAAGTCCAGTCGCCGGTGGTTAGATAAAGTGTCTTTCGTTTCACTCTTTCATTTAAATTTCGGCCGTTTCATGAAGTCATAGGAACTATCTAGCGTTTACACTGAAAACGAGGCTATTCCTGGATTACTCCCACTTTGTGTCATTTACGAAACGAAAGAGAGACAAAACATCCTGCCTGCACGAGTTGACATTGCATTCACTCAACGAAGGCTGAGAGAGGTACGCAATCGAATTGCAAGTCCTTATTTCTAAAAACCCTCTGCCCAAATAATATTTCGTATCACTTCCTCCCATTATAAGAAACGAAAGCCGTGAGCCGACTTCACGGAACCGGCGGTCTCGGGTGTAACATGATATGTAGATATATTGGCTTAAATAAAACATACACTTATAGACCCCACCCCACATTCCGTTAAGAGCCCTTTCATTATCTCACGAAGTATTTTTTGTCTGAGACATTGAAACATGCTCTTAATTTACAGGAAAAAAATTATCTCATAATTTTTTTCACTTTTAAATTTTAACCAGCATATACCATGCAAAGGCGAAATTCGCCCATTTTCCTGTGAGATCATATTTAAGAAAAACTGTTTCTGTGCACATACATTTTCGCCGCCAGAGAAGAAACTTTAAAGTTCACGCAAATTTTAAATGGTTGGTACATTAATATTAATGCTGCCAAGTGAAATCATCGGTATTAAGGTAAAAGTCAGTATCATAATTAGAGTATTTTGTATCAAAACATTATGCGCATACTTGCACAAAAGAGATGATGCAAAAAGTATGAGAATGAAACTTGCGTATGAACAACAAATGCATAGCTTCAGGGTTATTTTGGTCCTAGAACTGTCACTCCGTCCGACACACACTTATACCCCCGTCGGTAAGGCTATGAGAGGGGGAAAATTTCGTTCTCGAATCCATTTGGGCAGAGATACTCGTATTCTGTTTCGACGGCAACCAACACCGCTAACACCCCGGAATTACATCGGGGGACTCACTGTCGGAGACATCCCGAATGAATGCACGGACGGCCCGAGAAGGGTTCATTCATTACTGTTGTGACACTGCGTACAAATCATCACGTGGGATTGCTGCTTGTAAAGTGAAACAAACATGCACTTTTGTCGCTCAGAGAAGATCAGGAGGATTTTTGGAATTTACTGAATTTCTTTGTCTGCTCGAAGAAAATGTGCTCTCAAGGTTTCCAGACCGCACGACACCCTTTACAAGTTTGAGAGTCTTGAGAGGAAACTTGGTCTTTGGGCGAGGAGATGGATGGAAGAGGTAAAATGGATAAGTATGAAATCACAAGAAGCAGTACTCGACATGGTATGAGAGGTGAGAGCTTTGTTGAGACAAAACCTAAGAGACGAAATTGACGACGAGATTTATTGAAGACGAAATGATGAATATTTTGATAATGGGGAGAACATCGGTCAAACTAAGAACGGATAGGAAAGGTTGGGCATGTTAGAAAGAATTAAGGAAGGTAGAATATATACGGCAAAGGTTAGGAGGGAACACACAACATAGTCTCCCGTTGACACAGGAAAGCAGAACGCGAGGAATTGCGGAAAAATGACCAGAAGCGGTAAATGCTGAAATTGCACAAGCACAAGAGAGAGACTGATACTAATCGAAGGTGCTTCACATTCACATGAGGGTTAGGAAACGAAGTGTGAGGAACCAAATAAAACGGGAACTTTTGTCCTGAAATTATGGAGGTTTTCAGGATGGGAATACGAGAGGATGAAAACGGGTTGACAGGAGTTATATGAATACAGAAATTCGGTGAGACGTCATAAAAGGATTATTACCATTATGTGGTTTTCTAGCGTTAAAAGGCAGGTTTAAGATGGATAATGACTAAAAGCAAGGATTTCGTGAGACGAAGACGGAAGAAGCCAACCGGCAACTGAGAACGACACACGGTCCAACGGGTCGAGGCCGTATCAGGACTCGTATTCAAATCTCTGTCCATCTCTTTTCGTCGGATTATTAATGAATATTGTTCCCCGTTGCCTTCCTCAGCGTAAAAGAATCAAGACAGATAAATGTCTTACTTTTGCAGCGAGGGTGAGAATGTTTAGTTCCGTCTTCCACTAAATCCCTTGCCTTAGAGAGGGACAAATACAATAGGTGCACAAACGTAAATAAAAGCTTGATCCAATAAGCAAAATATGTAGGTCAGCGAGATACAGGAGTATGGAAATGATAGGAGGACAGGGATTAATGAGTACGCGCGTGTGAAGGGATAATCACGGACACTTCTTTGTTCTTTCCCGGTCTCCACTTCGTGGCCCCTGTTCAGAAAACTGTCGCTCTTCACTAAGTGATTTTCAAATGGGGATACGATAGCGTCTCTGCCCAATATGCATAGAAAGGTACCATCAAAGATGAAAGTGACGATTCATTTTCGTTTGAGCTTTCCCGTGTTCCTCTACAGATGATTGATATGATTTCAGCAAGTAATGCCAGCAGTGGCCATGAAGACAAAACATTACTTGTGTGGAAGAATCCAAGGACACAACCAAACAGGTGTTGTCGACTAATGAAGCTCCTCTTTAAAATGAAAAAACTGCCGAGTTGACAGCTGGACTACCGCGACCCATGTCTTTCTTATAATTAATTTAGAATAAAAAATACTCTTGGCAAATCAGAAAAAGTTCACTAGGAGAAAGAAACAGTCATACAGCCCGTCCACGTTTCCCGAAACCGTAGTCGGTGCACCATCACTAGGGAGAGTGTGCAGAGGGAAGACACTCCGAAATGGGACCATTTAAATGCCATGTAGTGAACGATTATCCGATTGAGGAGAGTGGGCGATACATTTTTCGGAAGTGGAACATTACATTGGTCAAAAATTGAGAGATTTAAAAAATGCATTGGACGCCTTCAGCTTTACCCAAACTGCGTGATTTCTCGTGTGCCACATTACTTAGCTACCGCAGACGGCTTTTCCCTTATTGCTTCCAAACTGAAAGAACTAAATAAATCATCCCCGTTACGTGAGTTGATTTCACAAACCATTGAGCATTTTATGAGGTAACTCCCCTCTATCCTCTTTTCTCTAAACAACCTTCGCGATTAATATAGTGGTGGTTGATAAGATTACAATGCGGTAAAACGGGTATTAGACATTTTCTTTGCGATAAAGGAACCCGAAAATGCTTTCTTTATTAATTATAGCTCAGCGCGAGGGACTTCAGTAAAACGACCACACACCCATAATCGCCCTCGGAAGTCTACATTTTGAGACACATAAACTATTATTTGACATCCTATAGTATCTGAAAATTCTCTGACATGCATATTAATCTCTAGTTATATTAATATCATTATTAGGTAATCTACCGTTTAAGGTAGGTTTTTGGATGGACAGAACTATCAAATAAACATTTTGTGACTCCCCACCTAGCAAACTAATCTATATCAGGTCCCTCTTCATCTCGGTGTACTTCTTTCTTCCCTTCATCCCGTCCAACATTCCAATCCTGTTCCTGCCCTTACCTCGCTTGCCCAACACTCTCCCCTCTATTACCCTCTTCAACATTCCACTACCGCTCAATACGACTTTCATCCATTTTTCCTGCCTCCATAGGATTTCTCTCAACAAACCCCTCTCCTCACTCATCATCTGTAGTACTTCCTCATTTGTTTTCCTTTCGGTCCATTTCACCTTCTCCATTCTTCTCCACACCCACATTTCAAAAGCCTCCAATCTACGTCTATCCTCCTGCTTCACTGACCACGTTTCTACGCTCCATATCAGAGTTTTTATGAGTCTTGTCTTAACATCCCTACTCAACGTCCCTGTCATCAACTCCCTCCTCCTTGAGAAAGGCTCCTTGCCTAGCGCAATTCTTCTCCTTACGTCCCTACCACTTTGACCGTATTGGTCCAAAACACTTCCGAGATTTGTAAACTGCTCAACCTGCTATATTTTTTCCCCGCCTATTTTAATGTTTAGCTTAGCCTTTTTCTTTCTGGATAATCGCATAACCTTTGTTTTATTAATATTGATTCTCATCCCATATTTATCGCACTGAACCTCCAATTCACTCAGCAATGCTTGCAACCCTTTGGCTGACTGAGCAACTAATGCTTGGTCATCAGCAAACCTAACCGATTTTACGAATTCCCCTCCGACTTTCATTCCTACCTCCAGTTCTTCCCATGCCTCTTTAATCATTTCCTCCACATATACGTCGAACAGCACCGGTGACAATGGGCAACCCTGCCTTACACCTCTTCCTAACACTGCCCATCCGGACTCTCCGTTCCCCACTCGCACCTGAGCAGTCTGAGACATGCACAGGTTGCGGATCAGTCTCATGTCCCTCCAATCCATTCCTATTTTCTGCAATACACGCATTAATTTTTCCCAATTCACTCTATCAAACGTTTTTTCGAAATCTACAAAACAGGCAAAAACGTCCTGGTTGTATTCTATATTCCTCTCGATTAGTGATCTCATTAATGCAGTGGCATCACGCGGACCTCTTCCATTCCTAAACCCAAACTGATCATCCCCTAAGTAATCATTTGCCTTACTCTCTATCCTTTTGTTGATGATCCTGAGAATAACTTTAGCTGCGTAGGATATCAAACTTATTGTTCTCTAATCCTCACATGATTTAGCCTTAACCTTTTTCAGAATAGGAACTAACACTGATCTGACAAAATCTTCTGGCCAGATTCCTTCCTCATTGATACAACGAACCAGTCCATATATGGCCTTCTTCCCACCTTTCCCTAACCATTTCAACATTTCTACAGGAATATTGTCCACCCCCACAGCCTTATTTGCTTTCATCTCCTTTAATGCCCTTTCTATTTCATCGTCGAGTATGCCCGGACTTAAGCTATCTTCTTCTACGTCACGTTCCTTTTCTGTGCCTAACCTTGTCGGCCTAAGCTCTTTACCATACAGTGTTTCTATATATTCCTTCCATCTCTCTTGGATTTTTCCTAGTTCAACTATTATCTTACCCCACTTATCTTTAACTGTTAGCACAGATCTTGCCTTCTTACTACCCGATAATAACTTAACCTTGCTGTATTGAGCACCAATTTCACCATTCTTCTGTAAACTTTCTATATCCTCGCATTGCGTTTTCCACCATTCTTCCTTTGCTTTATTTGTGGCCCTTCTCAATTTATTGTTTAACTCTTTGTACTTCATTTTGCCTAATTCTGTGTTTACATTTTTCCATCTTCTTCTCTCGTCCATCTTTGCAATCATCTCATCCGTTACCCATGGTTTCCTTATTCTTTTCCCGTTAATGGTTCCTATGGTGTCTTTTGCTGCTTCCGATATCCCTTGCTTGATACATTCCCATTTTTCTACGATTGTACTCAGTTCTTTACCGTCATCCATCATTTTCTCTACAGCCTGCTGTTGCTCCTTCCTCATTAATCCATTTAATGCTTCTAGGTTCCATTTCCTATCCCGCCGCCCTTGCCTTATCTTCTTGAAACGGACGTTACATTTCATAACAGCTAAATTGTGGTCAGAGTCCGCATCCGCTCCTGGGAAACTGTGCGAATTTATCACACTGTTCCTAAACCTGTGCCTAACACTAATATAATCTAACTGATACCTTTCTGAGTCACCTGGCATTTTTCATGTATACCTACGCCTTTTGTGATGTCTAAACCATGTGTTGGTGATGACTAACCCTTGTCTCCTGCAGAATTCAATCGCTTTCTCCCCGCGTTCATTCCTCGTGCCTAACCCATATTCCCCTACCTCACCACCCTCTCTTCCTTCGCCTACCATTGCATTCATTTCCTCCATCACTATTAAATGTTTCCCTGCAGGAACACACACGAATATATTCTGTAACTCATCGTACATCCTATCGACTTCATCCTCCTTGTGGTTGCTCGGTGTCATGTATACCTGAACAATTACCAAGTTCGTCGGCTCTGCTTTAATCTCTACGAGTAAAATTCTATCCGTCGCTTGCTCTATGTTGACTACGCTTCTTCCTACCCCTTTATTTAATATTACGACTACCCCTCGTTGGCTCTCGTCCCCGCCGCTGTATATCACTCTATAATTGTCACTCCAGTAATCCCCGCTATCCATTACCCCCGCCAAAAGCCCAAATCCAAAGCCCCGCATCCATCTCACCTCGCAGAGACCTAAAATATCTATATTACCTCTTTCCATCTCTCGCTTAATATTTTCTTATTTTCCTGTCCTCAACATTGTCCTGACGTTCCATGTTCCTATTCTAACTACTTTCGTTTTCTTCTGCGTCTTCTGCCCTGCTGCTGTTATTTCTTCCCTGCAAGGGTTTCGTGGGATGACGACCGCGGAAGCCTTTCCTCCCCGGCTGCCGGGCACGATACACGGCCGCTTGGGCCGAGTCCCGTAGTTGCCAGGACTCATATTCTCATCTATATGGGCACTATATATTCTCATATATAGTGCCCATCATTACATTCTTGGGAATGATAATTGAGGTGGTTTCCCGTTGCCTTCCTCAATAGTGTTTTTAACGTGACACCATCACTTAATGGCCGCCCCACTGGGGTCAGACGCCTTTGCAGCCACCTCACTGAGGAACAGACGCTGCGTGGACTACCTTTCGTCTGGCTCCTAACCTTCGACCTATCTGGCATGGGTGGCCCTAACAGGAGCAATTATATTTACTCCTGCCAGCACAGCTCTAGGGGTCATCGCAACACACAAGCCCTTCCACCACGACAAGGTTGTAGTCCATGGGAGGGAATATATTTTTATATAAAAAATATAAAAATCATATATATATATATATATATATATATATATATACTACCTTGATCAAAACGTTCCCGGAATTTATTCAGAAAATTAAAAATACAAGTTTATTCATCTAAATCTATATTGTCCCCTTCAAAGTAATCCCCATCGACTGCAACACACTTATGCCAGCGCTTGATCCAATCCTCGAAACATTTTTTATATTCGGTTTTCGGTATGTCCATCAGTGCTTCCTGCGATTTTTCCATTACTTCCTCTCGGCTGCTAAAACGCGTTCCCCATAATGGTTTTTTAACTCGATTGAACAGAAAGAAGCCACAGGGAGCCAAAACAGGTGAATTCGGTGGCTGTTGGATGGTATTTGTTGCATTTTTCGTCAAAAAATTACGAATAATGATAGCACTGTGCGACGGTCTCGACGCACTGTGCGACGATTTCTGGTCTCTTTCGGCGAATTGCTTCACGCAAACGTCTCATAACGCCCAAATAATACTCTTTGTTTACTGTCTGGCCTTCTGGCAAAAATTCATGATGCACTACACCGTTGTAATCCATGAAAACCGTCAGCATTGCCTTCTTTTTTGACTGAAAACGACGTGGTTTTTTTGGTCTCGGCTCATTTGGTGAACGCCATTCACTTGCCTGATGTCTGGATTGCGTGTCGTACTCATAAACCCACGTCTCGTCTCCAGTAATGATCCTTTTGATGAATGTGGGATCGGATTCAGCCTCGCAAATCATGTCTTTTGCGACGTCAACACGGTCTCTTTTTTGCATGAAATAGGTCTTTTGGCACCAACTTTGCTGCTACACGACGGAAACCCAAATCATTAACCACAATGTCTTGGGCGGATCCATAGGCAATGTTCAAGTCCTCCGCTATTTCTCTGATGGTTAATTTACGATTATTGACCAACATTTCTTTTACTTTATCAATTTTTTCACCGACTTTCGATGTCGATGGTCTGCCACTGCGTTCATCATCTTCGATTGACTCACGACCACTTCTGAACCGCTCGTGCCACTGGTAAACGACCGTTTTTTTTAGAGAATCGTTGACGAAACACTTTTCCAACATTTACAACGTCCGTGCGCCACTAAATCCGTTTTTTACGCAAAATTTAATACGAGTTCGTTGTTGCAAATTTAAATCCATTTCTGCAATTGTAAAAAATCGCCAACACACACAGAGATAGATGTACTCTTGGCTACGTAACTTTTGCAAATGTCAAGTTATGACACTAAGATTTAAAGGGAATATCAACAACAGATGTACCAATTTAACAAAAAAAACAGAACTCAAATCGGAACGATGGGAGCGCCACACGGTGGTTATTCCGGGAACTTTTTGTTCAAGGTAGTATATATATATATATATATATATAGACCCTCCCATGGACTACAACCTTGTCGTGGTGGAAGGGCTTGTGTGTTCCGATGACCCCCAGAGCTGTGCTGGCAGGAGTAAATATAATTGCTCCTGGAAGGGGCATGCCCAGATAGGTCGCCCTCCTCCAGATGGGTCGCCCACGACCCATGCCAGATAGGTCGAAGGTTAGGAGCCAGACGAAAGATAGTCCACGCAGCGTCTGTTCCTCAGTGAGGCGGCTGCAATGGCGTCTGACCCCAGTGGGGCGGCCATTAAGTGATGGTGTCACGTTAAAAACACTATTGAGGAAGGCAACGGGAAACCACCTCAATTATGATTCCCAAGAATATAATGATGGGCACTATAGATAATATGAGTCCTGGCAACTACGGGACTCGGCCCAAGAGGCCGTGTGTCATGCCCGGCAGCGGGAGAGGCAAGGCTTCCGCGGTCGTCATCCCACGAAACCCTTGCAGGGAAGAAATAACTGCAGCAGGACAGAAGACTCAGAAGAAGGCGAAAGTAGTTAGAATAGGAACCTGGAACGTCAGGACAATGTTGAGGAGAGGCAAATTAGAAAATATTAAGCGAGAGATGGAAAGAGGTAACATAGATGTTTTAGGTCTCTGCGAGGTGAGATGGATGCGGGGCTTTGGATTTGGGCTTTTGGCGGGGGTAATGGATAGCGGGGATTACTGGAGTGACAATTATAGAGTGATATACAGCGGCGGGGACGAGAGCCAACGAGGGGTAGTCGTAATATTAAATAAAGGGGTAGGAAGAAGCGTAGTCAACATAGAGCAAGCGACGGATAGAATTTTACTCGTAGAGATTAAAGCAGAGCCGACGAACTTGGTAATTGTTCAGGTATACATGACACCGAGCAACCACAAGGAGGATGAAGTCGATAGGATGTACGATGAGTTACAGAATATATTCGTGTGTGTTCCTGCAGGGAAACATTTAATAGTGATGGAGGAAATGAATGCAATGGTAGGCGAAGGAAGAGAGGGTGGTGAGGTAGGGGAATATGGGTTAGGCACGAGGAATGAACGCGGGGAGAAAGCGATTGAATTCTGCAGGAGACAAGGGTTAGTCATCACCAACACATGGTTTAGACATCACAAAAGGCGTAGGTATACATGAAAAATGCCAGGTGACTCAGAAAGGTATCAGTTAGATTATATTAGTGTTAGGCACAGGTTTAGGAACAGTGTGATAAATTCGCACAGTTTCCCAGGAGCGGATGCGGACTCTGACCACAATTTAGCTGTTATGAAATGTAACGTCCGTTTCAAGAAGATAAGGCAAGGGCGGCGGGATAGGAAATGGAACCTAGAAGCATTAAATGGATTAATGAGGAAGGAGCAACAGCAGGCTGTAGAGAAAATGATGGATGACGGTAAAGAACTGAGTACAATCGTAGAAAAATGGGAATGTATCAAGCAAGGGATATCGGAAGCAGCAAAAGACACCATAGGAACCATTAACGGGAAAAGAATAAGGAAACCATGGGTAACGGATGAGATGATTGCAAAGATGGACGAGAGAAGAAGATGGAAAAATGTAAACACAGAATTAGGCAAAATGAAGTACAAAGAGTTAAACAATAAATTGAGAAGGGCCACAAATAAAGCAAAGGAAGAATGGTGGAAAACGCAATGCGAGGATATGGAAAGTTTACAGAAGAATGGTGAAATTGGTGCTCAATACAGCAAGGTTAAGTTATTATCGGGTAGTAAGAAGGCAAGATCTGTGCTAACAGTTAAAGATAAGTGGGGTAAGATAATAGTTGAACTAGGAAAAATCCAAGAGAGATGGAAGGAATATATAGAAACACTGTATGGTAAAGAGCTTAGGCCGACAAGGTTAGGCACAGAAAAGGAACGTGACGTAGAAGAAGATAGCTTAAGTCCGGGCATACTCGACGATGAAATAGAAAGGGCATTAAAGGAGATGAAAGCAAATAAGGCTGTGGGGGTGGACAATATTCCTGTAGAAATGTTGAAATGGTTAGGGAAAGGTGGGAAGAAGGCCATATATGGACTGGTTCGTTGTATCAATGAGGAAGGAATCTGGCCAGAAGATTTTGTCAGATCAGTGTTAGTTCCTATTCTGAAAAAGGTTAAGGCTAAATCATGTGAGGATTAGAGAACAATAAGTTTGATATCCTACGCAGCTAAAGTTATTCTCAGGATCATCAACAAAAGGATAGAGAGTAAGGCAAATGATTACTTAGGGGATGATCAGTTTGGGTTCAGGAAGGGGAGAGGTACGCGTGATGCCATTGCAGTAATGAGATCACTAATCGAGAGGAATATAGAATACAACCAGGACGTTTTTGCCTGTTTTGTAGATTTCGAAAAAACGTTTGATAGAGTGAATTGGGAAAAATGAATGCGTGTATTGAAGAAAATAGGA
Source organism: Hetaerina titia (assembly GCA_037158775.1). Taxonomy (NCBI): domain Eukaryota; kingdom Metazoa; phylum Arthropoda; class Insecta; order Odonata; family Calopterygidae; genus Hetaerina; species Hetaerina titia. Next base: position 24,518,094 of record CM073770.1, on the reverse strand, counting down.
ATGGATTGGAGGGACAAGAGACTGATTCGCAACCTGTACATGTCTCAGACTGCTCAGGTGCGAGTGGGGAACGGAGAGTCCGGATGGGCAGTGTTAGGAAGAGGTGTAAGGCAGGGTTGCCCATTGTCACCGGTACTGTTCAACGTATATGTAGAGGAAATGATTAAAGAGGCATGGGAAGAACTGGAGGTAGGAATGAAAGTCCGAGGGGAATTCATAAAATCGGTTAGGTTTGCTGATGACCAAGCATTAGGAACTGGCCCCCCTACCCTGATGTGTGAATATTCACACGCCGTTGGGCTTGGTACACGGGTGAGCTCTACGATCACCTACTAAACCAATTATATTATTTATATTTATATAAAATTATTGTGGCAAGTAAATGAGCATTTAAACATAAAACTTACTATTAATTCAATCACAAACATGGCGTGAATTTAAGAGATTACTGTGATTCTCCGGGGGTTAAAGGTTCAATGCTTAAAAATTCTGTTTGCTTTGTCAATTTAGAATAAGTGGGATATTAATAATTGGGACGTAACAACTACTTTTTCTAATGGATATTTTAAGGATGCATTAAAATAGGGAATAAAGATAAAGTTTATGAACTGCCAAGATCATTACATGGAATGATAAAGTAATCTTAAAGAGCTTGGGATGCAAAGATTGATAGAGGATTGATTAATGAAGCATATATTATTTCTATACTTGAACCATGTGTTTAAGCCTGAAGATAAGGGAACAGTAATTTTAGTGTAGTTTGTAGATGACATATTTAAGTTTAGAAAAAATCTTAATGGAAGGGAAACTTAAGTTAGAACTCAGTAAAAACTGTTAAGTTTAACATTAAGATTCTTTGTGCTGCCACAAATGTATTAGGGATATATTTCAGGAGGGAGGGAAGCCAATTTAATTTCTCTTGACCAGTGAACATACATTTAAGAAATATTATAAATATATGAAAAGGCAAAGCCAAATGTGTGTGTACTTCTATGTAAGTAAATCAGAAACTTGTAAAAGGTGATACGTCTGACAATTCTCCTTATCAGAATTTGATTGGTTGTATTATTCCCTCAACTGTAAATATAAGACCTGATATTGCTAAAGTAATCAGTGTCTCAGCAAAAGACATGCCACAAAAAGGAGCACTGGCAATGTGCATTCAGAGTACTGCAATATTTTAAGGAAACCAAAGATTATTTCCAAGAGTTCAATGAATCCAAAGATTCTAAATTGCCCAGTTATGTTGATGCTAATTTTGGAGACGGTTGTACTGATAGCATGTCATACACAGGATACCTTTCCAACAGGATACTCATTTTCCCCTACCCCTCCCATGACCAGACCAAATGCCACATATTTAACCAAGGCAACACCACGTCTCCATTAGGTTTTCTTTTTTTTCTTTACTCAAATAAACCCTGATCACTGACTTTCACATCTAGAAAACCCCGACCCACCTTCAACTTTCCACTCTCCCTCTTAAATGGCTACCCCTCTCCTCAAGGGTAAACAAATCCAACAGTTCTATGTATCCATCCGCCCCCTACCCTCTCATATCCCGGAACAGGACCAGTGCCTAGTCATAACCAAGGAGCCACTGCCTCTCCTTCCCTTAACCGAATATACCACAACCACTGACTTTGACATCCCGAAAAACCCAATCCCTCCACCTTCAACTTCCTCCCCCCCTCTTCTCAGTCCAAAGGGTATGTATTCAACGGCTGTGTGTGTAACCTGTACCTGATGATACTGCAAGTCGATGAAACACATTGTACCTTTAAATAAAGGCTGTGGAAAATTGCAAACTCATTTAATATGGACTTATAGTATTAAGTCTAAAGCTATTTGGAGACTTATTAATAGTGCTGAAATGAATATCAAACCCCACTCTTTCACCTGAAGGATGAATCTGGTGATTGTATAACATTCTTCACAGCTAGATCCTGCATTTAATGAAATCCAAACTCAACTTGGCATCACTCTTCCCAATTTACTCTATCCTCTGCAGCATCCTTTATCATATACCCCTGCTGTGAATCTGACCCTCCTTTAAATCCATAAAAATGGCCACCACTACACCCAACCATGAAGTGACTTCTTAGGTGAAACACTTTCAGTGATGAAACTTAAGACCCACTCCTGCCAGTACCCATGGACCCGAGGTAGCCTCATCCCTGACGCATGATAATTGTTCATTCTGTCACCAAGATTCAATATTACCTCACAGCCAAATTGCCAGTGGAAAGTTATAGCAAAGTGAATAGAGGCATTGATAGCATTCAAGGTAGATTTTGGCAGCTTTCAGGTGTGGCAGTGATGTCATTTGGGATGTTTTTGCCCATTTCCACATTTGCATCATCAAGGGCACTGTGTAAGTTCCTGATGATGTTCAGAATACATTGGACATGAAAGCTTGAGCAGGGAGGCATACTGAATGGGAGTACAGTTGCTCTCAATTGGTAGTAGTAGCCATCAATATCAATCATCGACACTGCAAAGTTCTACTTTCAAAACATTGTTCAAGAGTCTAGTGTTGCATGTGGTTTCAAAGGTCATGACAGCAGTTGGAATGCTCATGCAATGGTGTAAAATATCCAGCACCAAATAAAATATGCTCTGCAAAGGCAGTGTTGGCACATTTGTCAAGGCGTGTTCATTTTTTTCATCACTAGTGTCATGAAAATATATATTAAATGTTTTGTTTTAGGGAATAACACAGTTTTGCAATTAAAAGTTAGGTTAGAATTCCTCCACAAATAACAGATTCTCTCAATTTATGTGCCATTGGTCCCTTATGTAAGGAGAAGTTTCAAGCTGGTTATCATTTCAGGATAAAGATGAGCAATGGTGTTAGGAATAAATTTGATAAATTAAACACAAAATCTACTTGTGTATTAAATTTAATTATTCTATTGCTGCACTGAATTCACCACTACAGTGACTTTGGCAGCAGAATGGCTACAATCAAGCTATGTTTTTGCATTTTGTCTTCTGTAATGCACCTCAATATATGCATAATTGGGCTAAGGTTTGGTTTTTTAACAAATTAAATACTTTAGATATGGAAATATAAAAAATATGAAAATGTGACATAGCTATATCCTTATACATTCCATGTTAATTTATATGATGCTACCAAAAAAACCAGCAAACTCTGACATCAGATATATCTATCTGTTCTGTGAGGATATTAGGCATTTTAAGCACTCTCATGAGCATTTCAAGTGCAGTGGTAACATTTAAAACTTCACATTGCACCATAAACTCTAGAACACCATCAATGTCTCCATTTGCCTCAGTGCTATGAGCAATGTCATTAAACGGAGGGCCATGAGCAGCACCATAGCAGAACTCAATTGCTTTCTCTCGCCAGTCATTCCTTGTACATAAACTGTAATTGTCATTCTTGACCACCTCTTCCTTCATCTACCATCACGTTTCAATCCCCCATCACTGCCAAATGTTTCCCTCCAGGAAAATCCATGATTATATTCTATTACTGTTCATATACCATATCAATTTCTTCCTCCCTATGATCACTTGCTGGAATGTGGGCCTGAACAATGACCAAGCTCATCCGATCCACTTTTATTTCTACAGGGTGAGTCAGAATGGACTCCCTGATTTGCCGGGTAAATTGTGAAAACATCAACCAAGATAATTAAAAAAGGTTTTTATTTCTGAAAAGTACATCTAATGCCATTTTTTTTATTAGGTTTTGAAAATTATTTCATCCACGTAATGACCTTGGTGAGTGATGCATGTGTTAAGTCATTCAAAAAAGTTTTCGAAAACTCTTCTTGGCATATCTTGCGTTATTTCAGTGATGACATCTGTAATTGCCTCCTTAAGAGCTTACAAGGCCCTTGGTCAAACTTTGTAAACCTTAGCTGTGAGATATCTCTAAAGAAAAAATCACATGAGCTCAGACCCTGGGAGCGAGGGGGCCATGGAACATCCCCTCATTAAGGAGATCAGGCAACCGGGAAATTATTCTTGTGGGATTTGGCATGAATGACGGGCGGTATGAACCATGGCACCATCCTGTAAAACCAAAAGGCTTCTGTGTCATATTCCTCACCATACTCTTCCATTTTGCAGAGTAAAAATTTCTCCAGCATCTCACAATAGCACACAGAGTTCACAGTACCAGGTGAATCTCGAGACTCAAAAAAGTAAGGCCCAATAATGCATATGGAGGACACAACACACCAAACTGTCACTTTGGGGCTATGAAGAGGTCTTGGGTGAAGTTTGCGGGAGTTGTCAGTCGCTCAGTAACGAAAATTTTGCTTATTTACTGAGCCGGAGAGGTGAAAATGAGCTTCATCGGTAGACCACAGTGCCTCTGTGTCATTATCACACTATTATTGTTCTTAAAGAATACTTCTATGAGAAAGCCTCGAAGCTCACCAGACCACTACATGGTTACTACTGAAAATGGCATCATTGACCCCATCTAACGACACTACTCCAACTTAGCTAATTTACCTGCATGCTCTTAAGTGATTTTAAAACTAGGGTGTCCATTCTCTCCCATCCTGTACTAGTATTTTTCCATCAGTCACATGCTGTATGTTTACTGTGCTTCTCCCTAACTTTTTATTCAATATTTCTGCCACCCCTCACTGGTTCTCTTCCTCTCCACTGTATATTACTCGATAACTATCACTCCAGTAATCCCTGCTGTCCTTCTATCTTACCTTAAACAGACCACAAACATCTTTATTTTCTCTCTTCTTTTCCTATTATATATTTTCTAATTTTCCTGCCATCAACATTTTTACAACATTCCATGTCCCTATTCTGACTAATGTGGCCGTCTTCTGTGCTGCTGCTTTCGGTTTTGCTTTGCAAGGATTTTGTAAGATGATGACCAGCAGAGCCTTGCCTCTCCCTCTGTCAGGCACGACACACAGCCGATTGGGCCAAGCTCTGTTGTTGCCAGGAATCATTTTCTCTATTGAGTAGTTTTTTGTTCAAAATTTGCCGGAGGGCAAAGATATAGCCAGAATGGCAATCGCTGGATGGCCATGAGCATAATATCCGTCTAATCATGGGTAATCATAATCATGTTATTTGTGCATCAATAAAAACATAGAAACAGCAGGTAACTTTGTTTTTCAAATATGGGAATGCATTTTTTAATGAAACATTTTTTGAAAATCATCAAAGTTATTTTTATGCTGAGATTTTGCAGCAGAGTATGGCTAAAAAAATGAAGGTTCTGGCATTTGCAATCAAATTAGTGATAATGTATGTTAAAGAATGTGGAAATGGCAGAAAAGAGGAATTTTGAATCACTGCCAACTGAAGAGATGACAGGAATGTGGCAAAGAGGAACTACAAAAAGCCATTTATAGTAACTAAAATCTGCAACATGGAATTGCAAAGTGGCCAGAACTAGACGAGTTAAACAGCTTGATATATGACCACAGAAGATCGGGAATTTTAGTTTCCTCAAAAATGACTATTCAACAAGCAAAAGTGATTGCTACTAAGAGAGATATAGCTGATTTTCCAGAATCAACATGGTGTTTCAGATTTCTGAAGAGAAATTATCTGCATATGAGGACTTAAAATAACCCAAAATATGTCAATTGAATATGAGGGCAAGATTATTAAGTTGCATAAATTTGTCATTAATGCTAGAAAAGGTGAAAATTTTGCAATTTCACAAATAGTGAGCATGAATGAGGTGATGATAGATTTCTAGGTTTGGAGATGGGTGATGAAAAAGCACCTAACGCAAAATTTCCGATTTACATTTCTAGACTCATAAGTAACTATAAAATTATGGAAATTCCTGAAAAATGTAACTTTTTTCTTAAAAATATGTATAAAAAATGGATTGCATCGTATGTGCCAGTGCATCCTTACTTCTACACCGGCAAATGCAGTGTGTACCAAAACCTCATTCAATGATTATTAAGCATATGCCATCCAATGCATATACATGGTTTTATCCTACAAAAAATAGTGTTGATATTTTTATCTTTTAAAAAGAATCTTCACTTTCATTTGGTTTTTAAAATTCCTTTGTTCCATGACTTTCTGTTTCAGTACTGCTGAGTTTTCCATCAGGGCCTGTTGTATCGTTGGAGATATCTTTTGTCTGATGGTATGTGCCAGTGGCTCAACAGTATTTGTGCAATCTAGCACTTGTTTTTAAAGTAGAGAAATCACAAAGGTACCTTAAATAGGAGTGAATGGGAGAGGTCAGAACTTCTCATTTAGTTTGACTATTTACCAGAGAGGACAGGAGTGGTAGTTATTTATTTATTTAATGACTTAATTGGGATCCACCTAACCCTTATAAATAACAACGAAGACTATTACAAACATCCATACCCTAGGTGGGCTCATCTAGACAGGACTTGAACCCAAGACATCTGGATTGGCAGGTGAGGGTGTTACTTCACCACTACTAGGGCCAGCAAAGTGGTTTCGTTGTAATTAGCTGGTTAACCGAATTGAGGAAGTGCATTTGTGATGAAAAAATGGTAGCAATCAGTCTTTTGTGGTCCGCCACAAACATTATCTTAATCCTATTATTCAATTATCAAAGTATGTTGAAAATTAAAAAAAATTGGCAGTCTCTCTTTTAGGGCAGAAAAGTTGTGGTAATTTCCTCCATAGTAGAAAACAAAAACAAATCATATTCTTCTTGAATCATAACAACCAATTTTTTAAGCTTTAATGCTCTTTTAATGAGCATGGGGGCATCCCAAATCAGAGTTTTCCATAAATGTGCTCGTCATACTTTTATCATCACAGCATAGCCTCATCTTGTTTTGTAATGTAAGTAATCATCATGTTCAACCACTGTCAAAGAGTAACAGTTCTGATCAAGGTTAAATAGACTCATGATTCCAATACACAAGAGAAATGAATAAATTAAGAATAATTATATGAGTGGAGGTGGATCCCCTCCTTTTCTGAAATATGAATTGATTCCTCATTCTGCTACACCCCCTTCTGGCACCTGTTCTGTACTCTTGGAACCCCCCTCCCATCCCATTGTCCCCTTCCCCCCCTTACTGTTACATTTTGATCTCTTCCTCCCTTACCCTCAAACCACCAACTTCTCAAAATGCCCCGTCCTCTTGCCATGAATGGTGGCATTGGAAAGACCAGAGCCAAACTGAAAGAAAATGCATCTGTTCCTTCTGCTTTAGTCCGTTTTGGCCCAGATACATATTATGCACCATCTGCTCTCCCCATGTGGATCTTCAAGGGGTTCATGAAAAGAGGTGTTGCACTGCTTGAAACTTATGGTTTGTGCTTAATAGCTTGACTGTTATGATGAGCATCTTAATAAAAATGTCAGCTGACAATTTCATGGACATTCACTTACATGTAAAAATCCACAATATAGTTAAATTCAGGGTGATTAATGAACATAGCATTTTTTATTATTGTATTAGTAACAGCTTAGCTCATGTTTGCTATTTTATCACACACAGTTTTTATGTTTGTAAAGTAATTAACTTTCACTAGCTTTCAACTAGCAGTTGAAAATATTTGTATTTGTGCATCTTGTTTGAGTTACAAATAAGTTATATATAATAATACAAACAAAATATTATTTATAAAATTTGAATACATTTTTTCTGTATGTCTCCTAGAATTCTGGTCCCTTTAACTAATGCATCATGGGATTGGTAATAGCCCATGGGTAGAAAAAGAATGAAACCATTCAGGTTTAGCACTAGTATTCCTCACAGAAGATTACCATTATCCAGATAAAGAATTTGTGAATAAAATTGTTTTTTACTTCAAAGCATATCCAAAATTCAATCTGAAATATGAATTTTAGTATGTGAAGGAGTATTGTGCAGATCTAAATAAATATAGGATGATCTTGGAATATCAGCTCGGATGCTGTCTCATAATGTTCAAATATGATTACCTGAAATGAAGGAAACAAGTGATTTCAATTAAATTGTCATGTACAAGTACTTGTATAGCCATTTTCTCTATCCTTGAGCAGATGAAACGCTTTGACTCCTTACCTCATTTGTACCACTCTTGAGGAGAGGGGCTGGGATGTAGAGGGTTTTTGGTGGACCAGCTCTGAAGTATCGTCCCAAGTGAAAGCCATTGACAAACGCAATCCCTTTGCCCCAGTGACTGAAGTCGAGCCATGTGTCTGCTGGTTCACCCTCAACCTCAAACAGTCCTCGCTGGAGGATTGGCCCAGTTGTTGGCATGGCACTCATCTGCCTCCATCTGCTGAGCCTGGAAACAAAATCTCTATCTGTTCATCTGTTGAAGCATTTAAATTTGAAACCACCATATTTCCACTTCATTGGCAAGCAGAGACCTTTAAAAGCAGACTGGAAGTTTGATCTATTGAGAAGTTTCTAAGGTGTTTCTTATTTGTTTGGACAGCAATGATTACCACAAGTATAACAGCTAAACACACAAGCTTCCTTTGGAAAATTCATAGCAGGGAAATGATGATTGAAAAGTGAAGGAGACATTTTATCTGTAGTTAGTTTGACCTCATGTCAAATATGGTGATAGCATTGGAGAAATATTTTCAAAAATCTAATTGTGAGGAGATGAATACAGAAAATAGTTACTTGGTTTCTAAATTCCTGAAGTGAAAGAAAATCATCAAAGAGTTTATCCAAAATTTAAGATGGCTACTCAGTTGTAAAAAGTGGAAGTCAATAAATTTCATAGAAACTTGGGAAAACAGTAGAATTTTCCAAGAAGTCAAGAATATGATATGCCAATCAGGAATTCCCAGTTTGAAAAATGTTGCTTTCAATTTGGGAGAATTACATACTTGGTATAGGTCACCACGACTAACTAATGTTTAACTGTAAACTCCATGAATATTTACAGAGTAGCTATTCAACTCTTTGGATGACTATCTAAAGCCACAATGTTTATTTGTATAATGCCTCTTTTGTGTGTGTCCCATATTTGTACATTCAAATCACTGAATACATTATTATTGTTCCAATTGTCACGGCGATTCCTTCAAACGTCTGCCCTCCAGATGTTGTTAGTATTTAATTTATTTTTTATGTAAATTCTGAAATCCCTAGTGAATGCACTTACCCTCTCACCCACTCTGATTTGAACTGCACGGCAGTCACTTCCCATCCCGTCTGCTCCACACCATCTAGGGTTACTGGTCCTTCCCAAAGGCCCTTCTTCTGGACATAATCCTGTGGGCCGCCATAGCCGACACGACCCGCGTTCTCCACAAGAATGTCCATTATGTGCTCCCCGGCATCCTCTTCTTTAAATGGAAACTCTCTATTCCTGTTATATTGAATTAGATGCCAAGGACAGTTAGTTCAAATGCTCACATATCTATGTGAGTAAATATATTTTTTTTAATAATATGTACAGCAATCGCCAGGCATTTACTTTCTAGCTACATGGTTACGGATTAGCACATTTTAGGGAGCATGGAAGTGGTGGGTGACATTTGTTTCAGTGGTGAAAAATCAGCACAATGAGCAGAGCATATAAAATATCATTACTTACTATGATGTTCTTCAGCATTATGCACTCCCAAAGAAGTGATTCTCCCTTTCACTAAATTATTCAAAATGAAGGCCTTCACTCGGGCAACATTTGCATAAAATGAATTTACTGGAATAAAAATCTGACGTGTGGCAAAGTAAGATAGCTGGGTAAGGGCCTAGCCATATTGACACGCCAGTTCCCAATAAATCATAGAAGTTAATCAATGCTGTCCTAGATGGAGGATGGGGAGGGGGACCTCCATACCTATACCTCAATATTCCCTGCCTGCCTGTGGGAGGAAGGCTGAACATGGAATGGTGCAATGGATCAAGAATTCTCCTGTCAAAGCACCCCCACCCCAGTGAAGGTTTAATCAAACAAGAAAACCAACAACTGCCTCATAAAAATCATCAGCATATCATTTAACTCTCCCATGGATTACAACCTCGTCATGGTGGAAGGGCTTGTCCGTTCCGATGACTCCTAGAGCTGTGCTGGCGGGAGTTATAATAATTGCTCCTGGTAGGGTCACCCATGCCAGATAGGTCGAAGGTTAGGAGCCAGACGAAAGGTATTCCACGCAGCGTCTGTTCCTCAGTGAGGCGGCTGCAAAGGCATCTGACCCCAGTGGGGCGGCCATTAAGTGATGGTGTCACGTTAAAAACACTATTGAGGAAGGCAATGGGAAATCACCTCAATTATCATTCTCAAGAATGTAATGATGGGCACTAGAGAGAATATGAGTCCTGGCAACTGCGAGGCAAGGTTTCCGCGGTCGTCATCCCACGAAACCCTTGTGGGGAAGAAATAACAGCAGCAGGACAGAAGATGCAGAAGAAGACGAAAGTAGTTAGAATAGGAACATGGAATGTCAGGACAATGTTGAGGACCGGCATATTAGAGAATATTAAGCGAGAGATGGAAAGAGGTAATATAAATGTTTTAGGTCCATGCGAGGTGAGATGGAAGGATAGCGGGGATTACTGGAGCCACATTTCAAAGCTTCCAATCTACGTCTATCCTCCTGCTTCAGCGACCACATTTCTGTGCCGTACATAGCTACACTCCATAACAGAGTTTTTACAAGTCTTGTCTTAACCTCCCTACTCAATGTCCCCGTCATCAATTCCCTCCTCAAGAAAGCCTCCTTGCCTAGTGCAATTCTTCTCCTTACGTCCCTACCACTTTGATCGTATTGGTCCAAAACACTTCCTCGATAAGTAAACATGCTCTAGTTTTTTCCTTCCTATTTTAATGTTTAGCTTAACCTTTTTCTTTCTGAAAATTTGCATAACCTTTCTTTTATTAATATTGATTCTCATCCCATATCTATCGCACTGAATTTCCAATTCACTCGGAAATGCTTACAAACCATTGGCTGACTGAGAAACTAAAGCTTGGTCATCAGCAAATCTAACTGATTTTATGAAATCCCCTCCAACTTTCATCTCCTACCTCCAGTTCTGCCCATGCTTCTTTAATCATTCCTCCACATATACGTTGAACAGCACCGGTGATAATGGGCAATCCTGCCTTACACCTCTTCCTAAAATAGGAACAGATAGGAGGGACAGGAGGATAATCAGCAATCTGCACATGTCCCAAACTGCTTAGGTGTGAGTGGGGAACAGAGTCCGGATGACCACTGTCCATCCGGATTCTCCATACCCTACTCACACTTGAGCAGTCTGAGACATGCAGGTTGCAGATTAGCCTCCTGTCCCTCCAACATATTCCTATTTTCTGTAATATACTCATTTTTTCCCAATTCACTCTATCAAATGCCTTTTTGAAATCTATGAAACAGACCAATATGTCCTGATTGTATTCCATATTCCTCTCAATTAGTGATCTCATTACTGCAATGGCATCACACTTACCTCTCGCCTTCCTAAACCCCAACTGATTATCCCCTAAGTAATCATTTTCCCTACTCTCAATCCCTTTGTTGATGAACCTGAGAACAACTTAAGCTGCATGAGAAATCAAACTTATTGTTCTGTAGTCCTCACATGGTGTAACCTTTACCTTTTTCGGAATAGGAACTAACAGTGATCTCACTAAGTCTTCCAGCCAGATTCCTTCCTCATAGATACTAAAAATCAGTCCATATAGAGTCTTCCTACCACATTTACCTAAATATTTCAGTAGATATGCAGGAATGTTGTCTAACCCCATGGCCTTATTTGGTTTCATCTGCCATAATGTCCTTTTTACCTCATTTTCGAGTATGCCTGGGCCTAAGCTATCTTCTTCTACGTCATGTTCCTTTTCTATGTCTAACCTTGTTGGCCTAAGTTCTTTACCATACAGTTCTTCTATATATTCCTTCCATCTCTCTTGAATATTTTCTGTGTCAACTATTATCTTACCCAACTTATCTCTAACTGTTACCACAGATCTTCCCTTCTTACCTCCCGATAGTGATATAACCTTGCTGTATAGCGCACCAATTTCACCCTTCCTCTGCAAACCTTCCATTTCCTCGCACTGCGTCTTCCACCATGCTTCTTTGGCTTTATTTGTTGCCAGTCTCAATGATTAGAAATGTATTAACCACGTGTAAAGTTGAAAAAATTGCGTTAAAAGAGAGGTACTTTTTTATTATTAATGTTTAATGTGACTTACCCATTTGGCCAGAATCCAAATCCATGTAAGTCATTAATATTTGTTGGACTCGCTGTTTTTTGCTGATTGTCCAGAAGCATCAGTGCAATGTCTCTGACGTGTCCTGATATCTTTAAAGTAGAGTTGGAAGACAGAACAACATTTTTCCGGTAATTTATGTAGCCATAACTCTGACCACTTCCATTGTTTATGGGGAGGGACTCCATTGACTGCACTGTATTTAGAACAGTTTTGTCTTCTTCCCCCTCAAATATGAGAAAAAAGACGAGTAGACAATTAAATAAAGAATATCGACCCTTCTATAACCAGCAAACATATCCTTCATGAAGGGCATAGATGCTTTTGGTGCATGCTTACAATATTATTTAAAATATCATCCATATTCATATACTGGTAGAATTTTATTGGTTTATATGCAAATTTCCTGCTTTCCTGAGGTTTATCTGGTGTTTTTGTTTGTACTTTGTTATACTTGGCCACAATTCTTTCCACAATCCTGTATTTCTCAGTATAATCTCCAGCCTCACTCAATGGTGCATCATAATCTGGAAGCACAATAAGTGATGACATGTAAATAATGGTGGACAGATGTTTATTTTAATGCCCTTTCAGCAATAGATATTTGAAAGTGTGCCAATTCCTCTTTGAAATTGATGCTAGTATTATCATATTGGGCTGAATAAGAGCTTTTGGCATTGTAAGGTGGAGGGAAGCAAGGTGGTCCCATATGGTTATGTGACCTGGAATGAAGTTGTTGAATTATATTGCAGGTTGTGCATGATGGAGTGGAAGGAGTGATGGAGATCTGCAGTGGGATTGGTAAATGACAGTGGATTTATCCACAAATCCACACCAATAGCTTGCAATACATCCAAATGTAAAACATATCCCATCTTCAACCTACCTTGCCTACCCACTCAACTTACCAAATTCTCTCCCATGACACATTACTCCCTCATGCACATCCTGCAATATAAGCTATCAGCTCAACTGCAAACTCTGTCCCTGTTCTCTCTCCCTCTAACCTCTCACCTAGCAAACACAACTTTCAATCAATTGCTGACACATTTTTCACATGTATGCACCTCTTGTATTTGAGAGCTGGGTACAGAGAGGTTCAAGGTGGGCTTTAATGGCTTGCACACAATGGGACAGTGAGGCTTTTCTGGGTGAGAGGGCAAGAGGGGGCACCTGTGCTTTGGGAAGGTGCCACACTGGGAGGAGGGAAAGTGGCTCTCTCTGCCACGGCATCATAGATTTTGACCATATAATTCAAGGTAGATCGCAATGCCCCATTCCCTTTGACCCCTTAACCTCTCCCGTATGGGACATGGTCCACACATGGTTGCTTGCCTTGGAGGAGGTCCATTTGGTGGAGTCACCAGAACAGAACTACTCGATTACTCACCATGTCTCCTTAGTTTATCATTTCTGCTACTGATTAAGTTTCAAACAAACATCCTATCCAAGCCATCATATCCTGTAAGTGCAGATTCATTCAAAATCTTGTGGAAGATTTCAGTTTCTTTATATGACACTCACCATAACTTGATGTGTCCGGAGCATAATAAGGGAAGTCATCCATAACATTGGCTCCATTCATGAAGCCAAAGGTTGTCCCTCCATGAAACATGTACAAATTGATGGAAGAGTTGTATGACAATACTTTTTCCACATTTTCTTCAAATACTGAAATAAGGAAATGGATATGTTATTTTATTATATATATATTTCTCGTTTATATATACGTAACTCGTTTGAGAATTAGAATATTTTAAGGAGGCAATGGAAAGTTAAAATGAAGCTCCTTCATGGCAGAGTAAGGGCCTATAGGAAGGAGGATCCACATCGAGATACCTCTCGACTCATATATTCCCTATAGCCTCACCACCCGATGACTTTCTCCCCATGGAGTGGTGAGGGAAAAAAGTCAAGATGCAACATATCTGGGGTCAGTTGGTTTCTCCAGTAACCAAACACACTTCACTATCCAACCCTAACAATCAGCTCCCATGGCAAATAGAGTAATCAGCACAGCAATTTGCAGCCCTGTTGCCCTCCCCTCACATTTCACTGTGAGAGAATGATGCATCATTATCTGCACCTTAAGTCCTTTTTCCCTGATGCAGGCTCTTGTTTCATGCACTCTGTAGCATACCAGTGATGTTTTAAGGATCCGTTTGGCAGAAAAGGACATGAGTCTGATGCTTCAAATAGACTTAAATATTTGGCTCCAATAGTATTTAATTATATGACAGGTAGTCTTTAAAATTTGGTTATTGGCTGTTCATTCTAACATGATATGAGAAAGTTAAGTTAGTATGCAGGCACTTATAATATCTCATTTTCTTTCATTGGCATTATTTTGACATACTATAGAATTTTGATTACATTTTGTTCCTCTTTATTTATGACTGACTTTGATATTCTCCTTTTGAAAAAGTAAATCCTGCCAGAGGATTTAAATGAATCATTGAGTCACGTCTTGGAGGCCTGTACTTTGAAAGCCAAATGGACTTGAATGCAATCAAGCATCAACACGAAAATAGACTCTGAGAATGAGAAAAATTACAATTATGGGGATTACAATTGTGAGCACCTGGTCTCATGGCATGAGCCATTCAAAATTTTCAGTGTTCAGCCGACACAAATGATGACATATTTGCACATGGTCCAGGAAATAAGTCTTGAACATGGCCCAGGAAGAAAGCTGTAATGATTGCTGAAGAAGCATGGAAACATGGTCCTTAATCGAGGTGTTCCTCAAGGCTCTGTTCTTGGGCCTGTCTTGTTTCTTTCTTATATAAATGACCTTGCAGAAAGTTTTCAACATATAAATGGTGCTACCCCCTTGTTATATGCTGATGACACCAACATTATTCTTGTATCGCCTACTTTTAATGAATTGATAGTTAAGTGTAAACAAGCTAGTCACACCTTACTTTCCTGGTGTCATAATAATTTACTAGATTTGAATATAGAAAAGTCTCACCTAATCTACTTTGCAAATAAAAATAAAGCAAGTAAAGTAC
This sequence comes from Hetaerina titia, assembly GCA_037158775.1. Classification (NCBI taxonomy): domain Eukaryota; kingdom Metazoa; phylum Arthropoda; class Insecta; order Odonata; family Calopterygidae; genus Hetaerina; species Hetaerina titia. The sequence goes on along the minus strand of CM073770.1, from coordinate 24,502,939 downwards.
TGTCTATTGAAGTTGATGGGAAGGTGATCCCACAGGTACAAAATACCAAATTTTTGGGTTTCCTCATAAATTCTCAAATCTCTTGGGATGAGCACATAAGTACTCTAACCAGTAAGTTAAGCTCTGTCTGCTTTTTAATAAGGTCCATTAGATCCACAGTTTCAGTGGCTGTTCTCTGTGCACTTTACTATGGAGAATTTTATTCTCACATAACCTATAGTATCCTCTACTGGGGTTCGTCTTCTAAGGCCATGATCATTTTCAGGGTCCAAAAGAGAGCCATTCGGCTCATGTGTTTTGCGAAACATGATGCCCCTTGCCGTCCCCTGTTTAAAAAATTGGATATACTGCCAGTACCATGCATTTATATTTTTCATGTATTAGTACATACAAAAAGAAATCTATCTGAGTATGTGAAAAATTGTGATATCCATAAATATTCTACTAGGCAGAATGAGCAGCTGCACGTTTTATATGTACGTACAAAAAATGCAGGTGCTGGCCCAAATTTTATGGGCCACCAACTTTACAATAAACTCCCAACTGAGATTAAGTCCCAAAAAAGTGTGGCCGCTTTTAAGGTCAACCTACTCAGGTTCTTAAAATTAAAAATGTTTTATTCAATTGCCGAATTTCTTGTTAATGCCTGATGTGTATCATGTATCCATGTATGTATTCTGTTACTTACTCTGACGTGTCCTATATCAAATACAGTTGTACAACTTGATCGCTGGACAAATAAATTGTATTGTATTGTATTGTAAACAAAAAAGCAATTCACTTCTAGTTTCCTGAAAGATGGAAGACTGCTTTGCGTTGGTTCTTATTCTATGTGCAAAGGAAGACATACATCATCTGAAGCAATAATAGTTCCATATTTGTAAAACATCTTGCTTAAAAATTCCCCTTTGCCAGCAGCAATTCCATACTCTACAACTATAGTTCAATATTTCAAACAGTAAAACTGCCATGGTGTTTGCTAGCAGTGAACATTAAGGCATGTAGATGAAATAATTTGCTAATATGTTTCAGAAAATTTTGACAGGATTTGAAGGAATTAAAATTAGACACTTAAGTTTCCCCTCATTTGAATCACTTCTCTGCACATCCCTACTAACCTTGTGGTGTCAGTCCGATCTGATGGGAGCCCTCCATCCAATGATCAACCCATCCACTCCAGAATTCCATGACTATAAGAGCTCTGTCTGGCTGCAGTTTTTTCAAAGCTTCCAGTTGCATAATTGGATTATTATTGAAATTTGCTGTTTGCAGAACTACAACATTAGAACACATACATTAACTGATATTGATTCAAGTGTGGAGAAGAGTGAAGTGTTCAAAGACTGAGATAAATTTTTACACTCACCTCCAGGAAGTGATCCAATATTACCACTGGTTAAAGGTGAATCAGATGTGAAGAAAAGCTCTTCCAGGCCAGTATCTTCAAAAGTCTTTTTAATGAATTCCAAGTAATTTTTGTCACGAGGCTCACTAATTGGACCAAACCTTCCATACTCATTTTCAATCTGAGGAATAAAAAGTCTTCAAATGGAAATGTGTACATGCATGCATTTTAGAAAGAATATTTACTTTGAAAAAATAGCTGTGGGAAATTTGGCTAACCATTATTCCCTGAGTATCTTTTCCACTATTCAGAGGCCAGGAATAAGCAAACAGTGAAGCCGGCGCAAGATGATAGCCAAAGTACAACATAACCAAAACTGTCTTTAAAATTCCCCTTGACTAATTGAAACCCTAAAATTCATCAAGTATAAAAAATTGCTAGAAGAGAAAATTGGGTGAAAACCAGCCATTCCTGCAGGTAAGGTTTCCTGCATAATTACAATGGTGGTGGCACTTGTGTATCATAGATAGGTTTGGCTTATCGCACCAAAACTATTCAAGCCCACCTTAACTTTAAATTTTCGTGTTAAACTCATGGTTAACTTTAACCTCTGGTTAAGGCCCAAACTCAAGTTTATATCTACTGTTTAACTTCTGAACCGACCATTAAACGACTAAATAACTGACATATAATGTTACTATGTTTACAGTGTTCACGTTCACTAATGAGTAATTTTATTTGTTTATTTATGGGGTTCACATTAATTCATGATTAAATTTACTGAGACATCGTCAAACTGGGCTTTAGAGTGAGGGTGATGGATACGGAAAGAGAATGAAAAGAAAATATAGGCAACAAGGTTCTCACAATAGGAAGCTTAACACAAACATTTAGTCATGGATAGAAAACTGCCATTGGGGGTATTAGAACATTCACCCATCTAGGAAGTGTTTTCAATGAAGATAGGCAAAGTAGCTCATCCAAAGAGGATTGAATTAGGCACATTAAAGAGGAGAGAGTTAATGACAGGGACATCAAGCAAGCATGTGAATACACTATTAGTGAAAACTTTGATAATAGTATATTTATTTGTCCATGGATTTGCTGTTTCGTACAAATATTGGGGGATTAAGCTATACACTTTAAAACTTGTCATTGAGGCAAGAGATAAAATTTAATTGGATACTTTTGAAATGGTCTGGAGAAAAATGGAAAAGAGTGAAATTAGAAAGAAATGGACACAAATGAAGAAGTTCTCCACAAGATAAGGGGAGGGAGAAGGTTATAAGGAGAAATTCAAAGAAGTTTGGAAATGTAGATGTGGCTGTACATTTAGTAGAAGTGGAATGTTTAAGATCATCATAATTGGAGGAGAGAATATTGGGACATTTAGGCTGAGGGGAAAGAGGTTGCATGTGCTGGATGAAAATAGATATATAGAAATGATAAATGGCTTACTGTAACCATGGCTTAGAATTGTAGTAATGTACAAATGTATCAGCATGATCAGAACTTAGTACCAGTACCCATCAATATGTGGTAATGCATAATGAAATTGTTATTCTCATTTTTTTAATCTATGGCATGTGTAACTCCGCAATGATTTAAAAAAGAGTAAAGTTTTTAAAATCATCATAGTTTTCTCATCCTGTTAGTTCAAATTTTCAGCATACATACCTGTATATAATACACCAACAATATATGAAAAACAATCCCCTTAGAATATCACATTAGATTACTTCAATTGTTTTATAAATAAAACTGAATTATTTTAGTAAACATACATGAATGCATTAAAATTTTGAAAATAATATATGAAATTTTAATAACAATGGATACGCTAAAATATTTGTAGCGTGAAATATGCTAAGCTTACCTGAAAAGCAATTATTGGCCCTCCTAGGGAGAACTGCAAATCGGATAATTGAGGAAGCAGCATGTCAAAGTATATTTTCACCCTGCTGGTAAACTGTGGATCTGATGTTCGAACCTTGATGTCAGGTGTTCTCAGCAACCAGCTACGTGTTTAAAAATGACAATGGTCATTTGCATATTTTTCTTCACAGTGAATAAGAATTGTTCATCTTAGGATCAAAAATCTATCCTGCCATTGCTAAAATGCTCTTTAGAAAGCATTTTTTGAGATAAATTTTAGGCAATTAATTTTAATTCAAAGGTGGGGCTGTTCTTACCTTGGCAGCCCTCCAAAATCCCACTCAGCACAAATATATGGACCTGGACGAAGTATAACAAACAGATCCTCCTCCTGAGCTAGCAGAATAAATTTACGTACATCCAAGAACATTGAGAAGTCACGATTGCCATCACCAAAATCAAATACATCTCTTTCAGGTTCATGAAGATTCCATGGTATGTATCTGTAATAAAAAAGGCTCAATTAAATTGAAGTAGAAAAATAGGAAATGCAAGTATGTATTTTTCTATGGTGCAATTTGAACACAAGAATTTTTTATAAAAACTATCAGCCACATCCATTTTCTATCCAACAACGTTAAAAGGCATGATTCTGTGCATCGGAACTATTTCAGCTATATATATTTGACATTTCAGGAAAAATAACATGGGCAAATGATTCGTTTATCAAAACAGAAGGGGGATTCTTGCTAGATCATAGCAAAGAAACATTATTTTAATTCTACCCATGGATAAATGAAAACATGATATAGGGAAACTGGCATGATTAGACCATTGTGGGATTGTGGTTTGATTAGGATTATGAGAACTAATGAAATGTGACTTAAAACATTCCACAAGAGACGAGTGAGAAAGGTAAGAATTACTAATTGAATCTGTAAGGATGGAAAGAGTGGGATAATTTTTCCCATCGTGCAATTACAGTTTTCTTAGGCTGATTTTGATTTATTCATAGCATGAGAGATATTATTATCATTGGTATTCTTTGTATTACTGAATTATTTTTTATACTGCTTTTTGATATAACCATATGAAGTACAAGGCTAATAGCCACCACATGATTTTATTGATATATGCAAGTTTTAAAGAATTGAAAAAAAATATTACACTTCATTCATGACCGAGTCTTAATCTTGTTGTGGATTGTCTTTGATAATTTGGGAAAAAGTTAGATTTACAAAAAATAAATATTTCAGAAGAAAAAATGCAGAGTCAAGTATGAGGATCACATGTCTTCTATTAAGCATTTATCATTTAAAAACATTTTAATGTAAAGTGGTAATTTTTACACTTTTAGTGAAAGAAGATAGTATTTTTACAACTTATTATTTATATTATAAAGAAATATAACCCTTGAAATCTCAATCAAATTAATGAAAAACATTTTTTTTGGTTTCCAACAATTAAAATTAAAGGTAATAGGGTGCTTGACCAAATGGGTACCATGAAGGAAATTCCTTCAATTGGTTAGGAAAATAAATAGGGCCACATTTAAAAGGGCCCCAGTACACAACGTACACAGTGTTAATCAAATTAAAGCATTATAGTTGGAATATTTAAACCTCTTCCAAATAGTCTGATGATCAATACTTGGACCAGGGCATGGATTAGCATGGATTCTTACGTTTCCAAAGTGTTAAAACCAGCTGCTCGCAATTTTCTCATTCGATCTTGCCAAAGACTTGGATGCACTCTAAAATAATGGATGCTTCCACTAAATATGGTCAATTCCTTTCCATTGAGTAAGAATCCACTAGCTGGAGCTTCCAGAGCACTGCTAATTCCTTCAGATGTGTAATACTCATACAATGTAGGCAGTGACTGACCACAGGTGACCTTATGGAAGAATGACAAGTGAATGGAGTTTAAAATAGTGCAAGCAGAAACATCACAAAAATTGAATCACACAATATGGCTAATTATTATGGCATTAACATATAGTATAGTTCGTTGTAAATCATGGTAGTTTTAGCCTGGCGTTTCTGCTCAAAATATACAGTTTCCGGTGTTGGTTTAATGACAAAACAGCATCCACTGCAGCGGTGATCCCTTAACTCAAGAGATCTCTTCCCCATCACTCTTGAAGAACATTACAGAAAAACAGGTTGAAAATCCTGCTAAAACTATCTTCCTTTAAAATGCCTCCTTCTTCCCGATCAAAAATCAATGTTTTTCAAAAATAAAATCTTAAAACAAAGTTACATGCATGTTGGTAAAAGAAGTAGACCAACTTCTTCTTTCAGTTTTCACATCTTAGGCACAATTAAGTTTTAGTATTGTGAAATTGTTACTTTTGATATGAATGAATTTAAGTACTTGAAGTGAATCAAAATTAATGAATGGAAAGCACTGAATAATATAAAAAAAGATGAAAAAACGGAATGTTAGAAAAAGTGTTGGTCCTCCTAAACTCTGAAAATCCCAGTCAAGGCGAAAAATATTTACTCTCTGATATTGATGCATAGTAATGCATATTAGCGGCTGAGTCCATCAAAAGTTACTGTAGCATCATCTCCCTGAGTTTCTTGGAATATAAAGCGTAGGTATTTAAAGAGAAGAATATTTTTTACATATTATTATTTCACAGAGGAGGAATAAGTTACTGCCCTCAAAAGCTGAGTCACACGTCTTCATAATCAACCTTGCACGAATACAAATACCAGCATGACAAGAGACATTTCATAGATGCCACAAATTCTTCAAAACTATTAATGATCTCCCATGGGTGACAATGTATACTTAAAATCTCTAATGGTTAAAAACAACACTTCTCCAATCTGAGCCCCTAATAATTGCCTCACATGAAATAAATAAATGTACTGATGATGTATCATTTGCGTTCTTTTCCCAAATCAATATGAAACTGGAAGGACTCCCAACTCAACATATAATCCAAGCCGATGTTATCCTTAAGGTCCTTGCTTATAAGAATTTAGTACAAAACACCATCCTACATAGTTGATATTTAAATTACCTACCTCTAGAGTTGCTAAGGTCAACACGAAGGCAGCTTTCAATATACGACACATTTCAATGCATATGTACATAATTATATCCTCGAAAGTCAAGAAGAAAAGTGACACAACTAATCTCCAAGTGAAATGACAAGGCACTGGTTTGCTCGAGTTTCGCTCGCCAGGTGACGCTGTTCGCCCTCTCCAGGGTCTACGCTGAACAATAATGCACGCGAATTAATAATCCTCAAGCGTTAACTATCAAAACTAACTAAATTCACATATGTAGTCTTAATTGTGAAGATAAAAACTATAGAAAATCTTATTTCGGCAATTATTTCTGAAAAAGGAGACAGTGCACTTACTTCAAACATTTTTTGACCTGTCATATCTGAAGTTTATTTACAGACGACGTTAATTATAAACTTTGTGGCTGTTTCTTAAGACTAAATCTTCCTGTTACTGGAAACCTAGGAGATTGACCGTAAAAATTTCAAAAATTATAAAGCTCCTAGGCATCCTGCGGCAATTCTCCCTAAATAGATAGTATTCTTGACGTTGGAAGAACATTGTTAGACTTAAGTTAGGGATGTCACATATTTTCTTTCGTCAGTCATTCCGTTCGCCCATGTTATTAATATTTACTCAATTAAAAAAATGATAATTGGCTCTCTGGCCTTGTTAATTGCACATTGACGTTCAGTTTTCTTTTGACTTTTGACATTCGCGTAGAAAGCGGACTGCAATTTGGTTGTCTGCAAAGTTGGTTCTGACTGCCCCTCGCCCGGCTCCTATCCTCCATTTCACTCTTATTTAGGATGTACCGAATTGTTGGCGAAATTTAGAAAACAACAGACATGTTCGTTTATCTCACGGTACGATATCCCCATTACCCACCTTGAAAACGTGCGCATGGAGATTCGTGCAATCGACGAACAAATCACATTTTTAAAACTAAGACTGACTCATAAACTGAGACCGAGGAGACAAAACATTCGCAATACCAACGATAAAACATGTAATTCGTTTTGAATTTATTAACAAAACCTAAGTACTTTACAATGTCACAGTAATTATTTACCCTGGCTATTTAATTGACATACTTCGTTTCGATTGAGCAATAGAGAGGAAAATATAACTGGCACAACAAATTCCATGAAGAATTTCAATACAACGTTTCCCGTGAAACAAGTTTATTTACATCGGCTGAGACGGATACCACCAGAGTGCGCGATAATTAAATTGACAAACAAGGGATCGTTGCCCCTATAGAAGAAAATATGCCGAGGGGCCGAGTTTGGGTGACATTAAATCACTACGCAGGATGACCGTTTCATGCTGTTTTTTTGGAGGATAAACGGAAATTCGAGCGTAAGAAATAGAATTTTAACTTGGTTCAATTTAAATATTAGTACAAAGCATCGCGAGCCCTCCCCCATCCAGGTTTCCCTAAACAGGGGCTTGCTGAAGAGAGAAGAGATATAATAATTGTCCCCTCATCGACTATCTGATAGTGCGATAATAACTTTGACGCCAGCGGAAGAGTTTAGATAACGGATACTAAAGGCTTTTCCCTTTGCTTCCTCTTTTGTAACCTTGTTCCAAGACTACTGCTGGCGAAGAACACCACCCATCAGTGCTCATCGTCATCTTTCATCATTCGAACTTAACGTTATCACCATGACGGAAAAGAACATACGTAGTTCTTCCACGTAAATTTTATTACACACGACTTATGTTTCGACTTACAAAGTCATCATCAAGTAAAAAACAGAAGACACACAGTTTTATCTAGTAGACAGAGAAGAGGAGGGGGTAGGTGTTGTTGAAAGTCGGAGGGGAACAAGTGAGTGAGTAAGTTGGGAAAGGGTGGTGGGTATGGTGTCAGGGTGGGAGATGGGGGGAGAGGGCGGTTGGGTATTGTGTCAGGGTGGGAGAGGGGCTGTGGAACAGAGTAGGGTCAAGCAGAGGGGAACGGGAGGCATAGGTCAGATCATTAACTAATATGTATTCCCTTCTGAAGGCTGCTTTTGGAAATTTCCAACTGAACCAAGGCATCTAAAAAATTTTCGGGAACAAAGTCTCTGATGTGGTTATTGTCCATGAGGTGCTTGGCAAATTGGGAAGAAGGGTTTCCGTTTTTAAAACAGGCGTGGTGTTCTTTCACACGTTCACTGAACTTCCCCCCGGTTTGTCCGATGTAAAAGGCAGAGCACTCGCAACGCAATTTGTAAACTCCACTTTTATCCATGATGGGAATTTTGTCCTTGTTTTTGGGTAATAGGTTTACCAAGTTGTCTTTATTGTAGAAGGCTGGTTTAATTGTTTCCTGGGAAGGTTCTGGACACTTTACGGGATGGATTGCCTAGAAAGAGAATTCTTTTCCATTGCGAAGAGTCTACTTTGGAGATTGTTTTGAAAATTGATGCCACTTGTATTTTTTCTAATTTTTTCGATATAATTTGTCAACTAATTCAGAGCGGAAACCATTATTTTTAGCTGGTATCATTTTAACTGTGTTCAGTTCAATTTGTGTGCTTTGAGGGGACAAAGAAATGCTGGTTAAGCGGGGGACCATTGCGTTGAAAGCAGCTAATTTTTGCGGGAAGTTAAGGAACTGAACTCCGAAGACATTTGACATGCACTTCCCCACAAACGCGTCCTAAATTACGGTAAGATACAAATACGGGCGTTATTCAAGACAAAAATAATCTTAATATACTTGTATTAATTTGCAGAAGCCTCAAAAATAAAACAGCGGATCTCGAGCACATAAGCCAGTCATTCGGTTGATATAGGAATAGGCACAGAGAGTGGGCTATGTAATGACATCAAAGACCAAGAAATTTTCCCAATAGATTTCACAGTTTACCGACACGATAGAGGTACAAGACCCGGAGGAGGGGTTTTCGTGGCTGTGAAAAGTAATCTTGAAAGCAGGCAACTCGCATTTGAAAATAATAACATAGAAAGTGTTTGGTGCACCATACTGCGATCTAATCAACCCAACATTAATTTATGCTCTTTCTATAGACCTCCACACTCAGATTTTCAAACACTTCATACCCTCAATGAACAAATAAATAAATTTACACGCAAAAATAATCAATGCATCAACATAATTGGTGGTGACTTTAACCTCCCTGGTATTGATTGGGACAGCAATAGCGTTGAGTCTCGGACCCGTGATCGCGAATCTTGTAACTCCTTACTAAAATTGGTTCAAGGAAAGTCGCTCCATCAAGCAGTACGCAGTCCCACCCCTGGAAAGGACCTATTGGACTTATTTCTTACGAACACACCGGATCAGAATCATAATTAGAGTATTTTGTATCAAAACATGATGCGCATACTAGCACAAAAGAGATGATGCAAAAAGTATGAGAATGAAACTTAAGTATGAACAACAAATGCATAGCTTCAGGGTTATTTTGGTCCTAGAACTGTCACTCTGTCCGACACACACTTACAGGGTTCGTCCGGAAAATAAGGGTACTGAGCTCAGGAAAAAAAATTATTACACTTTTACATATCTTAAGCTAATATTCCTCAAAATAGGACTCTTGTGAGTCGATACACTTGTTCCAGCGGCGTTCCCATTCCTGGAACGCTCCCGCGAAGGCATCATTGGGAACCTCTCGAAGACACGTCGTCACGGCCTCTTTGACGGCGTCCCAAGTCCCGTATCGCGTTCCATTCAAACTCCTCTTTATCTTCGGGAACAGAAAGAAGTCCGGTGGTGCCAAGTCCGGGCTGTAGGGCGGGTGCGGCAGCGTTGCCACGCCGTGCTTGGCCAAGAAGTCCGACACGACAAGCGCGGTGTGAGACGGCGCATTGCCGTGATGCAGCCGCCAGATGTTTTTGGTCCCTAATAATCTCGTGCACTATTGTTTTTGGCACATTACACTGCTCTGCTATCATCCGAACACTAAGACGACGATCAGAGTTCGGTACATTGCGAACTTTTCGCACATTTTCGTCGGGGGGTGTCGTTGATGGGCGTCCAGGCCGTGGTTCGTCGTCGACCTCTTCTCTGCCCTCCACGAACATCTTGTGCCACCGAAAGATCATGTTTCTGGACATGGCTGACTCCTTGTAAGCCTGGTTAATCATACCGACAGTTTCGGTAGACGATTTCCCAACCTTTACCGCAAATTTGATGGAATAACGCTGCTCCAAAAACTTCGGCATCGCGTTCCGTGACGTGGGTCGAGCGTGGAGGTTCGCGTTAACAGAGCTCCTCACTACACCACAGCTCAGAGCCGACTGCCTTTTTCAGCGTCGCTTGCCAACATACCCCTCTCCAATCGCAGCCCGTCAGAGCGGTGCTGGGCGCACCTGGAGCGGCGGGAAAAAATCAGTACATTTATCTTCTGGACGAACCATGTAGGAGGGTGAACACTCTTTTCTCAAATCTCATTTCTCGAATCCATTTGAGCAGAGATGCTCGTATTCTGTTTCGACGGCAACCAACACCGCTAACACCCCGGAATTACATCGGGGGACTCACTGTCGCAGACATCCCGAATGAATGCACGGACGGCCCGAGAAGGGTTCATTCATTACTGTTGTGACACTGCGTACAAATCATCACGTGGGATTGCTGCTTGTAAAGTGACACAAACATGCACTTTTGTCGCTCAGAGAAGATCAGGAGGATTTTTGGAATTTACTGAATTTCTTTGTCTGCTCGAAGAAAATGTGCTCTCAAGGTTTCCAGACCGCACGACACCCTTTACAAGTTTGAGAGTCTTAAAAGGAAACTTGGTGTTTGGGTCAAGACGATGAGCGTTGATTTGAGCCTTTGAGATTTGGGTGAGGAGTTGGATGGAAGGGGTAAAATGGATGAGTATGAAATCACAAGAAGCAGTACTCGACATGGTATGAGAGGTGAGAGCTTTGTCGAGACAAAACCTAAGAGACGAAATTGACGACGAGATTTATTGAAGACGAAATGATGAATATTTTGATAGTGGGGAGAACATCGGTCAAACTAAGAACGGATAGGAAAGGTTGGGCATGTTAGAAAGAATCAAGGAAGGTAGAATATATACGGCAAATGTTAGGAGGGAACACACAACATAGTCTCCCGTTGACACAGGAGAGCAGAACGCGAGGAATTGCGGAAAAATGACCAGAAGCGGTAAATGCTGAAAGTGCATAAGCACAAGAGAGAGACTGATACTAATCGAAGGTGCTTCACATTCACATGAGGGTTAGGAAACGAAGTGTGAGGAACCAAATAAAACGGGAACTTCTGTCCTGAAATTATGGAGGTTTTCAGGATGGGAATACGAGAGGATGAAAACGGGTTGACAGGATTTATATGAATACAGAAATTCGGTGAGACGTCATAAAAGGATTATTACCATTATGTGGTTTTCTAGCGTTAAAAGGCAGGTTTAAGATGGATAGTGACTAAACGCAAGGTTTTCGTGAGACGAAGACGGAAGAAGCCAACCGGCAACTGAGAACGACACACGGTCCAACGGGTCGAGGCCGTATCAGGACTCGTATTCAAATCTCTGTCCATCTCTTTTCGTCGGATTATTAATGAATATTGTTCCCCGTTGCCTTCCTCAGCGTAAAAGAATCAAGACAGATAAATGTCTTACTTTTGCAGCGAGGGTGAGAATGTTTAGTTCCGTCTTCCACTAAATCCCTTGCCTTAGAGAGGGACAAATACAATAGGTGCACAAACGTAAATAAAAGCTTGATCCAATAAGCAAAATATGTAGGTCAGCGAGATACAGGAGTAGGGAAATGTTAGGAGGACAGGGATTAATGAGTACGCGCGTGTGAAGGGATAATCACGGACACTTCTTTGTTCTTTCCCGGTCTCCACTTCGTGGCCCCTGTTCAGAAAACTGTCGCTCTTCACTAAGTGATTTTCAAATGGGGATACGATAGCGTCTCTGCCCAATATGCATAGAAAGTTACCATCAAGGATGAAAGTGACGATTCATTTTCGTTTGAGCTTTCCCGTGTTCCTCTACAGATGATTGATATGATTTCAGCAAGTAATGCCAGCAGTGGCCATGAAGACAAAACATTACTGTGTGGAAGAATCCAAGGGCACAACCAAACAGGTGTTGTCGACTAATGAAGCTCCTCTTTATAATGAAAAAACTGCCGAGTTGACAGCTGGACTACCGCGACCCATGTCTTTCTTATAATTAATTTAGTATTAAAAATACTCTTGGCAAAGCAGAAAAAGTTCACTAGGAGAAAGAAACAGTCATACAGCCCGTCCACGTTTCCCGAAACCGTAGTCGGTGCACCATCACTAGGGAGAGTGTGCAGAGGGAAGACACTCCGAAATGGGACCATTTAAATGCCATGTAGCGAACGATTATCCGATTGAGGAGAGTGGGCGATACATTTTTCGGAAGTGGAACATTACATTGGTGAAAAATTGAGAGATTTAAAAGATGCATTGGACGCCTTCAGCTTTACCCAAACTGCGTGATTTCTTGTGTGCCACATTACTTAGCTACCGCAGACGGCTTTTCCCTTATTGCTTCCAAACTGAAAGAACTAAATAAATCATCCCCGTTACGTGAGTTGATTTCACAAACCATTGAGCATTTTATGAGGTAACTCCCCTCTATCCTCTTCTCTCTAAACAACCTTCGCGATTAATATAGTGGTGGTTGATAAGATTACAATGCGGTCAAACGGGTATTGGACATTTTCTTTGCGATAAAGGAACCCGAAAATGCTTTCTTTATTAATTATAGCTCAGCGCGAGGGACTTCAGTAAAACGACCACACACCCATAATCGCCCTCGAAATTCTACATTTTGAGAAACATGAACTTTTATTTGACATCCTATAGTATCTGAAAATTCTCCGACATGCATATTAATCTCTAGTTATACTATTATAATCTTATATTATACAATTGGGATTCCGTATCGTGGATTATGCAATGTGATATTCCTTTTTAAGTAATTAGACTCCATCAGGAAGTGACGAATAAAAAATACAAAGCAAATTGTAATTTTGATGCTCGTCTAACATTTCGGAAAACATTGGGGAGGGAGGGGGGGGGAGGACACTTCAGAGCTCTTCCCTCCTGTTTCCCTGTGTTGGACCTCTTGTGCTCCATACCTTTGACTACTGGAACAGGGAATGATACGGAATCATAGACGTTGAATAATAGTCCATATACCATTTGAATTCTGTAAAGGCCAAAAAATGATATTGGGGACACCCTCTTTTAACAGCACCTGAGAGGAAGATACACATTGCGGTGGAACAGAACAAGATACCAAATGGACCCCATCCTCATCAGAACAAGATACATGAACCAATATAAGCCATATAAGAGCTTTCCCAGCACAGAAGTAAATAGCATTCAAATCTGGTAGTCCTGAACAGAAGACTGTGATAGAAAAAGGGAGTAACACAGGAACCCAAATGGAACAGAAAGCTACTGGAGGAAAAGCCAACAAGAAGAAAGTTCACCGTGAACATCGCCAGAAAAATAAAAGGAATGAATGAGACTAGCATAGTAGGGCGATGCAAGAAAATAAATAATTTATTCACCGAAGTACGAAATGAGCAACTAGTGAATAAGACGGTGAAATTTAAGCAGCCATGCACAAAAGCTTGAGTAAGAAAACTCATAGAGACAAGGAGGAAATATATGAGTGAAACTGAGGCATCCTCTTTAAAAACTTGCAGAACTAAGTCATACCCGCGTGTAAGATGGCCAAGGAAGAATGGTTGGAAATCTGCCATGAAGAAATACATATCAATCAAAAAAGGAAAACAGGAAATATGCTAACAAATTGGTGCAGAGACAATTTGGAGGACTAAAAACAAAATTCCACAAGGTCCAAAAGACAAAAGGAAGGATTCTTTTTGAAGATGAAGACATTGAAACGATGTGGAAGGAATACATAAAAGTAGTCTACCAAGGGCTCAAACCACTTGAGGGTAACTTAGTTGGAGCATAATTCTTGATATAAGAAGGCGAATGGGGCCCAGAAATACTGAGAGGTGATTTGACAAAGCCAAGAAAGGCCTGAAGAACAACAAGGCACCAGAGGTTGACAAAACAAACAGAGAAATAATCAAGACACTTGGGGTCCAAGCAAAGGATACCCTTTTTGGAATAATCAAAGAAACACGAACAGATAAATGCAAAGAACACAGAATACATGTATAAAAAATACTAAATAGAGAGAGGAACGACACATGATATTTTTATTTTAAGGTAAACATAAACAGGATGGTCATTTGACATTGAGCAAAACTATGGATATCATCACAGCTCACTCATTCAGTGCTTATGGATGCATAGAAACATTCATGAAAGGAAGCATTAAGTTCATTCACAGGTTATTTATTTCATCATGTAGGCATGAAGAGAGAGAGATAATTATTTCAAAGACCATAGATACCTTAAGTAACTGTATGTGCAAGCCTTAGGTGAAATTTAGGTTTAGCATATCCCTGCTTTCCTCTTTCTTTACATTTTTAATGGTTCACATAAATAAAAGAAATTCGTGATAATCCTGCAATACCCTTAAGGATATTACATGATGTGATTGAATAAATGAATATTAGAGAGAGTGAAAGACATTGAGAAGATTATATTATAACTACTATGAAGAGTAATTTGGATTTTTATCTTTAGTAAATGCCAAATGAAAATAAACCAAATCCTGTGACTTCATACCATTACTGTGTGTGACCTAATCAAAGCTATTTTTTAATTTAAATATCACAAAGCAAACCCATATGATATAAAAGCCAACAATACTTAGAAACATTTGCATAATTCCGCAGTTCATCAGTAGAATTCTTAAATTTATCCTTAACAATATGTAAAATCATTAATTTGGCGCTTTATAAGATCGCATATTTCAGTGTAAAGGTACGTTTTCTCAATAGCTCAGGTGGTTAGAGCATCCGCCCAGCAAGTGGAGAGATCCGGTGTTCAAGTCCCGGTCGAGGAAAGTATTTTTACATTTGTGATCTGCTCACATCCGCCATCCCCACCTCTCTTGTGTTCGTTCTTTATGTATGTTCCTTTTCTATTTTCCTTATCTCTATTTCAATGTGAATGAATATTTATTTGCCGTATGGCGGTATTTTGTGTTTGAATGTATATATATATATATATATATATATATATATATATATATACATTTATATATAATTTATTTTTACATACATATATACGGCGAACAAATATTCATTCACACATTGTTGTAGATATAAGGAAAGGGGATAGGAAAACACATAAAAGACGAACACCGGACAGGTGGGGAAGGTGGATTTGAGCAGATCACAAATGTAAAAATATTTCCTTAACCGGGACTTGAACATCATACCTTCTACTTGCCGAGCGGATGCCCTACCAATTACGCTATTAAGGAAACCTCCATGGGAAATCTTATTGTTCTATAGTCCTCAAATATGGCTGCCTTTTCCTTTTTGAAATGAAAACTAACATTATGCTGACAAAATCCTCCAGCCAAATTCCTCCAGCATAAATGCTATGAATAAGTTCATAGAAACTCTTTCTCGAACATTTTCCTAAACCCTGAAGTAGTTCAGCAGGAATATTATCTACCTCCTACACCTTACTTGACTTAAATTCCCCAAAAGCCCTTTCTATCTCACTCTCTATCGAGTATACCAGAACGTAAGCTATAGTTATTTGCTTGGTACTCTTCTATCTAAGCCTTCTGGCCTAATGTCTTTATCATAAGGTTTCTTTAAATATTCCTAGTGGACCAAAATGCTCTTCATGCTGAAGGTGTAATTGTGGAACAGGCACTTGTGGTACCTGCACATAATGGCAATGATCAAAATGAAAGAAGGTATAGTGATAGGAATTCATCATGTGAAAGTCAATGTCTCAGAACCTTGGGTGTCATGTCTGAATGACAAGCAGCAATCTTATGAAACAAGTGACAGCAGTGCATCACTGAAGCTGCAATTGATGAACTCTGATTTTCCTATTTTTAATCAAAAGTAGAGAAAGCTAGACAGTGTAGGAAAAAACTTTATGCACCGGCAATCGAAAGGAGTATGTAAATGAATCCATGGGGACTATTTTACACAAGGTATGAGGTGACTGAGCATCAACTAACAATCCCATGCACACTTGAGCGAAATGGAAGAGCTGAGGCATCCCTTAGAGGATGACAACATCACCATGCATGATAATAATAATTATACATATTATTTGCCCAAAGATCATATTAAAAATATACCAGGCATATCTGCGCATATGTATATGATGTAAGGCATGTCAAAAAGGAGTAAAATGCTTCAGGCTCAATTGAGATACAAAATGATACTACCAATTACAATAAATGTAGCATGAATACGCACAAATATCAATTAAAAATCATGGAGCATTGGTATAAACTAAAAGTATGGACTCAAAGATCAGGAATATTCCAAGAAACTGCGGGAGATGCCGCAACAGTAACTTTCAACGGAGTCATCCACTAATATGCATTTCAATGCAGCAATTTTGGGGTGTAAAAATCATTCACCTTAACCGGGATGCTGGTGAAGGCGAATGATTTTTATATTCCAAAATTGTTGCATCAGGAATATTGTTGAGCTATTCATCAACTGACTAGAATATGTTACATTGCAGGTATCTTTTTAGTTTATGTTTGAATGCAGTACTTCCCCTAGCATCCTTTATGCTTTTGGGTAATTTGCTATATAATCTGATACCTATTTTATTGGGCTCTGATTTTAATCCTTTTAGTTCTAATATTGCTGTAATGGATGTTGTATCTTCCTCTGGTGTAATGATGTGATAGTCTTGAGCCATTGGAATAGTAGCTGTTGTTTTTTATATACAGAATTAAAAACATAATGTAAATATATGGGAGTGGTACCAAATTGAATTCCTTGAATATAGGCCTCGATGGTGAATTATGAGGTTTCCCAGTAATTATTTAATAGCTTTCTTTTGCATTTTAAAGATGGTTACAGAAATGACAGCTGAGTCCCAAAACATTATACTATAGGTTATATTTGAATACATTTCCCCATAGTATAAATGCAGTAGTACTGTTTTGCTTGTAGTCTCAGACAGGTGTCTTAATAAATTGCAAGTGGAACTGACCTTATGCTGAATGACTTTTACATGTGTATCCTAAGGAACATTTACACAAAGAATTACTTAAAAATTTACATTCCATCACTTTCTCAGTTGATTGGTCATTAATTTGCACCAGCAGACTGTCACATTCTTATTGGGTGAAAAGTACACCATTTTACTTTTATTTTCATTTATGTCTACATAGTTATCCGTACATCACTTGTTCATGGCAAATGTAGCAGATCTTGAGGAAAAGGGTAGGTACATGCTAATGGATTTTTGAGTTGTCCACAGGTTATTGTGCTGAAGCTTTCTCAATTACTACTTATCTAAGTAGAAGAGGACCCCATAATTCAGTTAGACTTATCCCAAAAGAGTTGAGATGGGGAATAAAGCGGATATCAGACATTACAGAGCTCTTTGATATTTGGTCTAATTTCATTTGCTTCAGAACTACAAAGTAAAATCCAAAATCAAAATTGCATGTTTTTATAGGTTATGTAATGAAACAAAAGGTTCTCACCTCACTGATCTTAAGAATCTGAACAGAATTGTCAAAGTCCATGATGTTGTTTTCTTGAAAACTGATTTGAAAGACAATAGACAATGAAACAGATATGAAACAAACATAAATGCTAGATGTTTTTTTCTGTTTAGTTATAGAATACTCTGGAATTCAAAGAGTTTAAGAGCCCACCATGCCAAAGGAAGATAATCCAAATCAAGAGGTGAATATACCATATGAGCCATAGGAATTACTTCAAGAAATCCCACAGGCAAGGGTTGTTGCTGAGAGACCCAGGAGAGAAAGTCAGCTACCCATAAGGTCTTAGGAGAATTCTTAGGAGAATTTTGTGAGTCAAACTATGAGTTGTGATGATGACCCTGTTACTCTTCAGAACACCATGTCCACACCCAATTTAAAAGGTTGGGAAAAAGTCAACCATGAGGACATTTACATCACTTGGGGAAAACAATGACCAGGAATTAGTTGACAAGGCCTAAGTGCTATTATTGTGACAAGTAAATGAGTATTTAAACATAAAAATTGCTATTAATTCAATTAAAAAATTCAATCACAAGCATGGTATGAATTTAAGAGATTACTGTGATTCTCTTGGGGTTAGAGGTTCAATGCTTTAAAATTCTGTTTGCTTTGTCAATTCAGAATAAGTGGGATATTAATAATTTTTCTCATGGATATTTTAAGGATGGATTAAAATAGGGAATAAAGATAAAGTTTATGAACTTCAAAGATCGTTACATGGAATGACAAAGTAATCTTAAAGATCTTGGTAAAAGTAAGTAATCTTAAAGAGCTTGGAATGCAAAGATTGATAGAGGATTGATTAATGAAGCATATATTATTTCTAAACTTGAACCATGTGTTTAAGCCTGAAGATAAGGGAACAGTAATTTTAGTGTAGTTTGTAGATGACATATTTAAGTTTAGAAAAAATCTTAATGGAAGGGAAACTTAAGTTAGAACTCAGTAAAAACTGTTAAGTTTAACATTAAGATTCTTTGTGCTGCCACAAATGTATTAGGGATATATTTCAGGAGGGAGGGAAGCCAATTTAATTTCTCTTGACCAGTGAACATACATTTAAGAAATATTATAAATATATGAAAAGGCAAAGCCAAATGTGTGTGTACTTCTATGTAAGTAAATCAGAAACTTGTAAAAGGTGATACGTCTGACAATTCTCCTTATCAGAATTTGATTGGTTGTATTATTCCCTCAACTGTAAATATAAGACCTGATATTGCTAAAGTAATCAGTGTCTCAGCAAAAGACATGCCACAAAAAGGAGCACTGGCAATGTGCATTCAGAGTACTGCAATATTTTAAGGAAACCAAAGATTATTTCCAAGAGTTCAATGAATCCAAAGATTCTAAATTGCCCAGTTATGTTGATGCTAATTTTGGAGACGGTTGTACTGATAGCATGTCATACACAGGATACCTTTCCAACAGGATACTCATTTTCCCCTACCCCTCCCATGACCAGACCAAATGCCACATATTTAACCAAGGCAACACCACGTCTCCATTAGGTTTTCTTTTTTTTCTTTACTCAAATAAACCCTGATCACTGACTTTCACATCTAGAAAACCCCGACCCACCTTCAACTTTCCACTCTCCCTCTTAAATGGCTACCCCTCTCCTCAAGGGTAAACAAATCCAACAGTTCTATGTATCCATCCGCCCCCTACCCTCTCATATCCCGGAACAGGACCAGTGCCTAGTCATAACCAAGGAGCCACTGCCTCTCCTTCCCTTAACCGAATATACCACAACCACTGACTTTGACATCCCGAAAAACCCAATCCCTCCACCTTCAACTTCCTCCCCCCCTCTTCTCAGTCCAAAGGGTATGTATTCAACGGCTGTGTGTGTAACCTGTACCTGATGATACTGCAAGTCGATGAAACACATTGTACCTTTAAATAAAGGCTGTGGAAAATTGCAAACTCATTTAATATGGACTTATAGCATTAAGTCTAAAGCTATTTGGAGACTTATTAATAGTGCTGAAATGAATATCAAACCCCACTCTTTCACCTGAAGGATGAATCTGGTGATTGTATAACATTCTTCACAGCTAGATCCTGCATTTAATGAAATCCAAACTCAACTTGGCATCACTCTTCCCAATTTACTCTATCCTCTGCAGCATCCTTTATCATATACCCCTGCTGTGAATCTGACCCTCCTTTAAATCCATAAAAATGGCCACCACTACAACCAACCATGAAGTGACTCCTTAGGTGAAACACTTTCAGTGATGAAACTTAAGACTCACTCCTGCCAGTACCCATGGACCCAAGGTAGCCTCATCCCTGACGCATGATAATTGTTCATTCTGTCACCAAGAGTCAATATTACCTCGCAGCCAAATTTCCAGTGGAAAGTAATACCTATAATACTAGAATTTGGCAATCATGGAAATAATATCGCCATAGCCATTATCAAAAGCCACTCAAAAGATTTCTTACAAAACTTTTTGATTAGGTAATGCAAACCAAATATCTGAAGTTAAATATGTTTTCTGTTACCCAACATGGGTTTAAGAAAGGGAAGTCCACATTTTCTCAAATGCATGAAGCACTAGACATAATTCTAAATTCTCAGAATAACAAACAACAGGCATTAGATCTCTTTTTTGACTTATCAAAAGCATTTGATCATGTTAACCATGCTTGGCTTCTGGCAAAAAGTGGAATCAGTCCCACTAGAATGGTTCAAATCTTATCACAGTTATACTTAAGTATTTTACCAGTTTTGGTGCAATCAGGGTACTATTAAAATAGAAGAACATGCAGATTTTATTAGAAGGCCGTGAAAATGGACCATGAGGTACTGCATGTAAATAGACTTTTCTTCCGAATGACCCTCATATTTCAAGCATTGAATCAAATAAGAATACCAGTTCTGACCAATGGAATATTTTGAAATGATTTCCCCAGAAAATGGGGATATTATAAAGTATTGATTAATTACAAGGTAGTATATATATAAATTACACATTTGAAATGCATAAAAAAATAAATTGTAAAAACTTCAGAAAGTACAGATTACTTAAATACTCTATGAAAGGTGTCCCTCTATTACATGCAAGCACAATTACTTAGTCTGAATTCTACATGCATTATTTACTATATATTTTCCAAGCAAATAGATAAAAACTATTGTTGGTCACTGATAATATAACAGATATTCTGAGAATTTTATTGTAATTGCTTTACTGCAACGGTGACTTACTAATATTATTATACATAATATTAGGGCTGAGAAATGTTCAAAACTTACTTATTACTGGTATTGGATTCAAAAATAGTGCCTGGGTTTGATCATGGGTGATACCTCTGGGCACCCATATTATCATTAAAGATGTGATCATTTGAGTTCAAGGTCTTCCTGGAAAACCACAGGTGGCACAGGGAACTGGTCCACCATATTATTCTGCTATTGTGTGAATCTCATGACATGTAGTGCTTAGTATGAAGAGAGTTCTGCTCTCACCTAGCAAACCAACCTTTGGGTTTATTATTGTGGTTTCAGATGTCCAAGCATATTATATATTTTTCAGCATGGGTCACTCGCATTAAAAAATGGTTATTAGAGTTGAAGTAACACTTTCATTTTTTCAAAGAGTTGCAGGCAAGATGCAAACAAGGTTTAACTTTCCAAATAAATACCAATCAAATTTTCAAATGTAACAATAAATATGTTGGAATTAAGTGTGATGAAAACATTCCCCTTTTTGTCAAGATAGTGATGACTAATGACCTCACGACAACTCCCGCTTTGACTTGCCACTGGAAACACACATAGGATATTAATGTCTATCAATCAACCCTTCTTTAATGAAAATTTTCATCCTACAATGATCTTGATTTCAATTTTCATTTTCCGAGAACCAAGTTTTTATTACTGAAACCAAATGTAAAGCATTTGTAATTGAATAGACAAATCCAACATATAAAATGTTCCCTTTGCTTATATAAATTAATTTTAACTCTTATTAATGTATGGTTTATTAACTTTGGTTTAATACAAATTTGAAATTGTTATTAATCTAGTACCACATCAATGACTTCCAACTCAGTGTCAGGATGCCATTTTTCACACATATATGTGGATACAAAAGAAGTCATTCTCCCCAGCACCATTTGCAGCATAGGAGAATCACCTTTGAACCCCCAAAAATTAATGAACACATATTTTGGATGTGCCAATGTTCAAAGTTATATTTTTTAAGCCAATTTAATATGCATGAAAGCTAAAGATCAGAATTGTCTCCCTTACTTAAGTGAATTAATTTAAAAGAACTATCCATCTTCAACGTACATACTTCATTAATGCCTCTTCTATTAATTGCCTGCTATCTAAGTCAATCCATGCTACACTTCTGCTAGATGAGTGATGCAAGCAAAACTCCCTCTCCCTCAATGTGGACAATCAAGCTTAGTATGCTTTACCAACAAAAATAAGCCAAAAGCTAACATCCTTATTAATACTGAAGGGAAATTGATTCCACAAAATACCAGTTCTAGCTTCCTGGGAATTGAAATTGATAGTAAATTATCTTGGGATGATCATTTTAACAGGTTACATTATAAAATAAGCTCCATTTGTTTTATCATCAGAGTGATCAAGCACACCATTAGTAATGATGTCCTATCAGCTGTGTATTATGGTTATTTCTATGCACATGTAATGTACAGTGTCATTTTCTGCAGTTTCTCACCAAAGGCCAGTACAATATTTAAAATACAAAAAAGAGCTGTTCGAATAATGTGCAATGCATCTCTTTTAATGCACCATGTCGCCCCTCTTTAAAAAAACTTCACATTCTGCCTCTTCCATGTATGTGCATTACATATATATATATATATATATACATATAATAATGTAAATTCACTAACTAGTCGACAAACACAGAAACTAAAACATATAAAAGAGGGACTCACTGTTTCTCGAATTTTCGGTGGTGCAACCACCTTTCTCAAGAGGAATTAGGAACAGAACTCACTATATATATATATATATATATATATATATATATATATATATAACATATATACACACAAAAACATAAAACAATTATGTGTGAGGAGAAACATCCCATTCTACAATAGTAATGAAAATACCATACTTATAACACCAGAACCTCTAAACACCTACACCAATCATTTGTAAAAATTGAAAAGCAGCACTAGGCCTAAAAATATGGGCCTCATTCATTTAATGAGATACTTGGTAATGTGATGAATCTCAATAAAACGTCACTGTTATAAACACTTGGTGAATATCTGTTGAAGCATATGTTCTACCCTGTTGATGAATACATGCAACTGTATAATTTTCTTTGACGTGACCTATATTTGCACAAATCCTTGGACAAAATAAATTGATTTATTGATCTATCACAATTCCAATAGAATGTTGAAAATGATTCTCTTGGACATACTATACTCTAATACAAAGTGTGATTAGAGCTGACAGTATACGACCATAGAATTTTCCAATTAAAGATAAAATTTGATTTAATTCCACTAAATCCTTAAAATATATTTTTGAAATTTATCTATAAACAAAAACAATGAAATCGGTGGATTCCAAGTCATAAGCGAATGAATACCATTGCACAGATCAGTTGGGTAGCACAATATTTTCAAAGTAAATCTTTCCTATAACTCTGCAGTTCAACAGTAATTCAACAGTAACTTCTGAAATTCATTTTCTGAACGTTATAATTGCAGTACTGAAATAATTACATTAGTTATTATTCCGATCTTTTATTTAATATGCAACATGAGCATATTACAAAGATTTCATTTTTGGCAGCATGAAAGAAGACATAAGGAAGGCAATATCAATGAGTGAGAAGTTACCATCAAACTCCTACACGGTTGCCTTTATATTGGTAAAATATAAGAGAAAAAAGTATCATTATTTCATCAGCACAATTCTAAATCCAAATAGTTCATTTTACTTTGGCCTTAGGTCTGTAAAAATTGAATTTCTTTAATAGTCATATAATTGCTCGGCTATTGCAAGCTACAAAGCAGGCAAAAAACTTTTGACATATTCAAATCAAGGGACCAACAGATTTTTAATTGATACTGCTTAATGAGCAAGGTTACAATTGGTACACCATTATTACCACAAACACATTTCATTAAGAATTCATACGTTATATTAATTGAATGGATGATTTATACTTCAAACGAAATGCATTCTTTTCGATCATAACATTTACAGTGAAAACAAGAACGAGCCTACTTACCATGTTACCAATCGAATAAAATAACTGGAATAATTGAAGATAATATTGAAGTATTTTCTTTAACATATACATGGTACGTCAATGACTGGAAAAATATAATTTTCGGTTGAAATTAATTACAAAAGTTCAGAGATAAACGAGGGAATAAAATGTAATATATAATACTGAAATACACTAACGTTAAATGGCCCATTAAAGTGGATGCTACAATAAATTATATTCATTTGGGCCGCCTTAAAATAATCGTATTGCGCAATGACTGCAGTGGTGAACCATGTGAACAAAATAAAAGTCAAATATGTGTGTGCGTGTCAAGAAGAAAAAGAGACCGTTAACATAGTAACATAAAATTAAAATGTTTAACTACCTGCACTAAATATTACATGAAGTCCCCACCCCTCAATGTTCCAATGGTCTCGTTCCTTTATTCATTTGTCAATGTGAGAACACCTTAAATCAATTATTACAAAACAATTCGAAAAATTAAAAAAAATAGACGAAGAACTGCATGAAACGTAACAAAATGCTCACCATTTAAAGTACATGTTCAATCAACTACAATCATAATTAGCTAAGTTCCCGTGATTACGCTAATCGTTAGGCTTGTTTCGCTGAGCGTCATGGGAAGGTAGCCATCTTGGTTGACGTAAAAGCTGCTCCGTGACGTCAACTTCGGATGGTTTCGGGCTCTGACATAGGGATGTGATTGGTTACGATTTTAGCCGAACAGGTCAATGTCTGAAGCATCCAAATTTTCGTGGGTGAAGTGAGGAATAATCCTGGTTTTCCTAATGTTATATCAAGAAATATTACACGTTTGGGTTTGAGCAACCCTCAGGATATTGTGAGGGTACAATAGCCCATAGTAGTGAGAAAACTGGTGCATGTACATGAGCTGTGAACGTGAGAAAGAAGAACTATAGGACCGTGCACTGGCTGCCATCCCCCGTCGGAAGTTTCGTGTGCAAGAGGGTGTTCACAAGAAATGTGATAAATCTATGAAGTTCATGAACACGAACGGAATTATTCAGCGCCTTTAGAAATGAGTGGACGTCCAAGAACCACGTCCTTTGCAGAGGGTAACAAGCAACCTCCACATCCTCCGTTAGGAGGCATGAAAATAAGTAGTAAGTGGAGTTACTCAGCAGAGCTTCAGTAGCAGTGACGTCGGTTAGGCCTAATGTTGGTTCAACATGGCTGCTGATGCTTTCTGCTTTTATTGTGGACAGTAAATTTATTGTCCACTAATTTTTCTAGTTTTATAAGATGTAGGAGTCAATAATTTGTCGCTTCTAAGCTTGTCCTTTGCATTCCGTTTATGCCTTCATGGCTGATTGTACGCGGCGGTGACTCTCAGCCCAATGACAATTTCAGTTACTGTTTTTGTTAAAAGTGTTATAATTATAGTTTCTAATGATTATTTAAGCTAATTATATTGAAAAAATGTTCCGCTTTTTCCAATGCAATTTTTACGCCGCTGTTTATGCAGAGAATATAATGGTTGAGAATAATATTCAAAGGTGTGTTTTAGAGTTACGGCGTATTTCATCCATAGTTTTAAGTTTCTCTCATTTTTTTAAGTCAGTAATCAGCAAATTACAGCCAAAAATATCAGCGTTTACATTCATATGCGCTATTGTTCTTAAAGTATTCTTTAAGTTTGACTTTGATAGTGTATATTACTACATATGTAGATTATTATACTTAGAACTATTATTCGTTTATATTATTGGTGATCTCATCCCTCGAAGACAGCTTTGCGTAAGTTTATTATTGAGTGTTGTATAGAATTTGTTGGTAACAACCCTCATTTATTTTATTTTGCGTGTGAATAATTAAAGTATTATGATCAAATTATGCTATGCTTATTGAGGTAGGGTAGGGGACTTTTGATTGGCTAGTTTGATTAGTCCAAGTATGGTTTCAAGATCCTTGACTTAAGAGATGTATTTAAATCATAACAAATCTTGCATGGTATTTAGCCCTCTTATTCATTTAAAACATTTCCACAGGTTCTAGTGATAAGTATTCAGCGTTACCCAATTAGTAGTTTGGCCCTTATTTTATATCAAGTAGGATAGACAGCTGGCTAGCCCTCTTCTCGCCTCTTCCTAATGGCTGTTCAGTTGATAGTGAATGTTGATTTTAAAAGAACCGATCTAATCATTAAGTTTCAATAAAAATATCTCGTATCCACATTAAATTTTTTACGAGCCGTACACTTTAAGTGGGTATTTTGTATTGAATTTTCGCCGTATTAATTTCATTTGGTTTTTATAACTATTACGACATCGACTTTACGCATTTGGAAACGAAGTCGTAGTGACGATGACCTTTATTTTTTTCCTATAGAAAAATTTCATGTGCAGTGCGCAATAATTTAATCCATTTTTTAATGTGATACATAGTTCTGGATTTTCTGCTTGATATCCATGGCATGGTTCAATGTTGAGCTGGTGGAGTGGCAGCTGTTCCCGAGGGTTACTGTGGCAGCAATCATTTGTGGACCTCCCTCGGCCCTTTTATCGTCCCTGCAAGCTTGTGCCATCTACCGAGCGTAGCTCGAAAGGCTCGGAGAGGGAGTTATACCGCTCTGGGACGAGGTGGGGGAGTAGGTCGGGGGAGGGGGGTGACAGGGGTTGAGGACGACGTGCACCTGATTCTTTCGTCTCGCTATTCCAAATTTTCGGAGCACGTGTACTGGGAGACTAGGAAGGTTTCCTCTCTGAATGGTTCGATCCCTTCTCGGTAGGGAGCGGCTTGCTCTTTCGGAGGAATCCGAGGAGATAATAGATCGCCATCGTATGATTATGAAATGTCGGACACGGAAGGGGCAGAAGGCAGTTCATCTTCATCGGCTCACTGTAGGCGTTCGATTCATCAAATGTTCCGACTTATATCATCTCCGCACGCATGCCAGTCGGTTGGCCGTCACGGATTTGCGTTGTCGTTCGAATCCGTTCCAGCGTGTGCACGCCCTCATTGCGGTGTCGTGTTATCGACACCAGGCGTTCTAATTTTAATTCGTTTGCTACTCCCGTGCCTAGCGTGGAAGGCGAGTGGAAAGTGAGATTGTAAATCAATCTATTTTGAGTTGGGGTGGGGTAGATATCGGAGAGGAATTTATGGAAGCATGTCAAATTTCAGTTTCCCACGACCTGATTTTTTGTACTCGAGCCGTTTCATAAAAACGCGCGCTGATTTTTAGGACGACGCGGCATTGAATCAACTTTGGGCGATTGTATTCCCTTTTTTAGGTGCTGCGGCCGTTTTGAATGGATCGACTTACTGCCTTGATTTCAGATTCATCGTGGTCGACTCTTGTTACGCACGCGAATGGATACCATCCTGTCCTGTGCAATTTTTGGAACGCGTTTTCGTGGCCTTCGGGTGAGGTCTTGTATGCATAAAACTGACGGTGGTGTGCGTTCTTTCTTAGCATTGTTCCCTCTAGGTCAACTTCCCTCTGTGCATTCTGGGCTATATATTTATGTCGCCGTTCAGTTTGTGCGCTCCTTTTGTCGATACCTTGGTTTCACATTGTGCGGCAGGAACAGACGTTGATTTTTCTGAGTAAAGGTTGAGTTTCGAAGTAAAAAGGTGTGTGGTAGGGGTTGCAAGCGCCAATTGGAAAGGGTAAGGAATGAGAAAGAGGGTGGGTGTTGTAAGGCTTTAGGGAAGTGAGGAAAAATAGCATCAACCATAAGTGCCTGAAAAGGACGTTCAAGATATAGTTAACAAAAACACAGTACCACAAAAACCCGAAGGTCGGTTTGGTAGGTGATGGTAGAGTTCACCCAGTGTTAAGCCCGACGGCGTGTGAATATTCACACATCAGGGTAGGGGGGCCAGTTCCTTTCCCTGTGCTGGTGATGGTTTTCCAGGAAGATCTGGTACCCGGAAAATCACATAGTTTGGGTGGAGCTGCAGGTGCCCAGAATGGCTTGCCCGGGAATCGAACCCGGGACCATCCGGTCGGTAGTCCAACGCTCTACCCCCTGGTCTACCGCAGAGTGAGAACCCGCTCCAATGTGCACGCATGCATACATGCTTGCGCCAAAATTAGCTTAACAATTTTTAATTTTAACCAATATAGATCAGTTATATTCAATAGGATGGAATAAAAATGGACATCAACCTATTTAAATGAGTGACCGCCACCGTACGAAGATATGTCGTGTAGAACTAGACAGCAAGGTGACAATTCCATTAATACAACGCCCATACAACTTGTGGTCCCCACCCCTTACGCTGCAGGTATAGTGTTATACCTTGCTGATGGCAGCAGCTGGCCGCGTGATGGTTCACCGCCGCGGAGGGGGACGAGGGTTGAATGCGCGCGTTTTTCGCATAATTTCGGATAGTGTTTATGGTTATTCGATGTCTTCTCTGAATATCTTACCTCATACTCGTGTTTTTAACCTTGTGGTTTTGTCGTCTTTGCCTGTGTCTGTTTGTTCTGAATAGGCAATGTTTACTCCGTGAATGTTAATATCTCCTCTCCAGCCTCGGGTTATTTTCTGTCTGTTGTCATCGTTCCGTGTAATACCTGTGTTTGAAAATGAAATTGGACCGTGCTGAAATTTTCATGCGTCATGAAATGCTATTCCTCAATCTCAACTTTCTTATGGTTCAAAATTTATTTTTAGCTCGCCTTACATGATGCATATTTTTTATCCAGACGATTTACCTCTCGCCAGAAGGATAGATCGTTTTCGATCTTCCGGAAGAGATATGAGAAATTCACCAATTGGTTAGGTGGAATGTGCATATAGTCTAGCGTTTTTTTAATGCATTTTCCTTTATCGACGGAATTAACACTCGAAAGATACCAATTTAGCAATATTCTCCCTCTCTTCAAAACTCCTCCAATATAGGAAACAATAGGATCCAATAGGAACTGCTCCCGTTCCTTGTATTAGATTTTTTTAACGGTTTCTGAAGTAATTTTTGTTTCATGTTGTCACATTTTTCGGTATGGAAACATTTAGTGAAGCGTTATTTTAAATGTTTCTTGATTAGGCCTGCTCAAGGAAGAGGCGCGCGCGGTATTTGGGATGGACTGCTGAACCGGGGGCTCGTTCGGAAGAAACTTAGCGCGTAGTTGTTAATCGATAGCAGGTCGGGGCTGTGACCCACAATTATTTGAGGCCACTGGATTTTGGCTAGGATAAGAATCTTCGCCACGGTCAGCGGAGTGCTCCCGTTCTGTCGTCGCGGATTCAACCACGGTATCTGTCGAGCGATTGGTCGAGTCAGGAGTCGACAGTCGAGTCGGCGATCCTGGGCGCGCACGCAGAAGGAGCGCCCGCCCCCGCCCGTGGGCACCGCCGCCGTGCCACGCACGCCCCTCGGACGTCCGTAGATTGATTATTATATCACGCTATCTCCGTGTCCAAGTGGGAATGAGATGGGTGTGTGCACCTACCTAGCTGTCTTCTCTTCGATCCCGTTGTCGCATTCGTCCCTCTATGTCGACCTTATGACCCATCAATGAAATCTTCTTGGTGATGGTTTTTCGCGGACCGCTCTGCTGCCTGCTTCAGATGTTGCTCGACCCCTTTTAATCAAAGAACCTTTCGCTCTACTATTATTCTGTTCTGCCTCTTAATGGTTCACTGTAGGCTAACGACGTTGTATTGCGTGGATGTCAGTGCGTTCCCGGGCGTTGATTGCCACAGCTGGTGGGAGGGACCGATTTTATTATCTGCTTGTATTATTCCAGTTGATTCTTTTTAGATCCTCTGGTGCATGGCCAAGAGGAATGGTGCCAATTATCTGTGCTATCAATGGCCACCCCATGGCCATTGATAACGCACACGTGTGGAAATTGTCATGAGACGCCTGGGCCTCCGCTAGTCAGTCATTAAAGACTTCAAGACCTGCTCCATCATTTTCTGATGACGATCGCGCATGGGAATGAGTACCTCATGTACATTTTAACACTTTTCGAATCTCCCCACATACTGCGTAATTTTATGGAAGAGTGTAGAGAGAGAGAGAGAGAAAAGTGGACAAGAAGCAATTCGACCGTCATTTGTGGCGTTACGATGTCTCTTTAATTCGGTGTTTCCTTCAGGAAATTGCTTTCCACTTTCTAGGAATTAGCTTTGTTCTTCTGTGGTACTTTACAAGTCTTATTAAAATATTACATCTAATATGATCAAAGGTTACACTCAAATCGTATGATATTGGTACGCGATACTGTCGAAAAATATCGGAAATATGTGATGTTAACTATACTCATTCGTTCTAAAAAACCCGTCTAATCATCTTATAATGGAGTACATTGGTTCGCGTCGTTTTCATATTTTCCCTGCGTTCTGTAACAAATACATCTTGGGTGATAATATTTTATTTAAAGATTTATTTACAGCTTCGGTAATAAGTAATTATTCTGTACCATGTAAAGAAGATTATTGCCCTATGCCTTGGGATGTTTCGAATATAATTGTTTTGCGCGTTGGTTAATGTTCAGAATGTTACCATGTAATACGGTAATTTTCATGGTAGGGATGGAGAGTGGATTGTTGGGAGAAGTTGAAAAGAGGCAGGAAAGATGAATGCAGGGCATTTTCTTGGGCGATGGAATGTTGAAGAATGTGAAAAAGGGGAGAACGTGTGGCAAATAAGGAAGGTGTAGCATAAGGATGATGGACAGAATGAAGGGAGGAAAGGAGTATGAGGCATTGAAAAGGGGTTGATTGAAGTGTCGGATGTCAGGTTGTGTTTTGTTAGAATAAGCAAAGCAAAATGTACAGTTGTTCCGTCTGTGTCCATGTAAAACGTACTTTAAACGGTAGACTACCGAACTATATATTAATTGTCGTATTGATATTTAAACGATTTGGTGGCCATTATCTTAGCACGTATTTGTGTTGCGCTTCATGTTATCGTGTCTTGGGTGGCAGTGCTCGCGAGTGCGGCTTCTTCTGATTCGTAGTTGTAGGGGAGGGGTCTCCTTATGTCCTG
Source organism: Hetaerina titia (assembly GCA_037158775.1). Classification (NCBI taxonomy): domain Eukaryota; kingdom Metazoa; phylum Arthropoda; class Insecta; order Odonata; family Calopterygidae; genus Hetaerina; species Hetaerina titia. Next base: position 24,471,849 of record CM073770.1, on the reverse strand, counting down.
AAACTCGCAGGCGTTGGTGACATGGTGCGTGTGCGTGCGTGTCTTGATTGAGCCTCCCACTTTTAAAATGGGCGTGTCAGTAGGTCGGTTATGCGTGGTTTCAAATTTTCCTTAATTGTAACGATTTTCCTCGGTTATAAATGTGGTATCATGTTAGCCACCAATGGGGTGTGTGATAGGGGATGATGACACCCCAGACTACGTTTGACACAAAGCTTTTTCCCCACTTAGTGCGTGACGTTATTCTGATCCCTTTTATCATTCATGTGAAAAATTACATCTTATATCTGTTCTGCACTTAATCTCTCTAATTAAATGTACATGACAATCTCATACCGTACAATGGGGCTAATCGCACATTTTCAACATCATTGCTAAAGAGACATCTTTCCAATGTGTGCAAGAGATAGAATCTGTAATTTAAACTCGCGCCGATTCACAACTTAGTTCTCTAATTAATTTTGATACGCCAGTCAGTTTGTCATCGCTGCGTGTTACAAATCTAGGGGGAGTTGCTCAACTTAAGCACTTATATAATTTTCCGCGTAAATGAAGTTCTCGGAAAATAATTTTCTCAGAAACTCGGATAATAAGAGGAGATCGGGAAATATGGGTAACAAACTTTCCATGCTTGAAGAAAATAAGAATTACCAAGCAAAGCTATGTTTCTTTAGAAGGTAATTTCTTATTACTTCCGACGAAGTTGAGGCAATTGAGGTTTTCAATTTATGAGGGCTTTAATTGCATACTACCAGGAATGAATGCTTTGTGAACTTCGTCCATTGGAGTTATGGTGGTCGAAATAGGAATTGGCGCAGTCATAGCATGTGATAAAAACGTCAGCGAGCCATTAGGGAGCTTAATTTGGTCACTAGAGCTCACGTGAGGTGTCTCAATGATGCTATGTTTGGAGAAAGGCAGCGAATTCGATTGGGTCAGTCCATTCCAACTGGACCAGGAAATAATTTCCAGGTTGCATGGCCATTTAAAAAAAATAAATCTCTTCGCCAACCCTTACGTGTGGGTTATTCAAAACAAATTTGATTTCTACATTTTATTTCATCTCATACTTTACTGTCGGCGCCTATTTGATAAATGTG